>CM029552.1:34451044-34838544 GCA_017141385.1 Sogatella furcifera | reverse complement strand
AAGAAGACATTCTGGCAAGAGGGGACAATGTCTCCAGTACAGTCAATATTGGTTCAAAAATTATTGATTTGTTTTCAATCGTAGGAAACATTCTGTTCTACAATTCGAGATCAAATCAATACTTTTTGAACCAATTTTGATCGAGCTGGAGTCATTTCTCATCTTGCCAGATGGTCTTCTTTGCTTGTACAGACTATAACAGCGCTCAAATTCCTTATCAATTGAAACAATGCAGGATATGCAGAAGTTAATTAGATCTCACACAACATTATACTATAAACTAATACAATACGTGAATACAAGACTTTTAAGTTTGTTAGTTCAATCATAATATTGTCTTATGTTTACCTTCTTCAAAGGAAATTGATTGGTTTAGTCTGTCCAAGCAAAGAAGACCCTCTGGCAAGATGGGAAAATAACACCAGCTTGTTCAATATTTGTTCAAGAATTGTAAATGTTATCTTAATAGTAGATCAGAGTGTTCCCTACAATTTGGAATTGAATTTGAACCAATATTGACCGATCTTGAGTCATTATCCCATTTTGCCAGAGGGTCTTCTTTGCTTGGACAGACTATACTTGGAATCATCATATTTCAACAATCAGGCTATAACACTATTAGAGGATCGGATTCTGAAGAATAATTTTAATGGTCAATATTGTGTAAAAATTTCCAAAATTTCAGAAATCGCGATAAAAAATTTTAAAATCGCGACTAAACACTTCTGCCCGGTTTTTCCAAGCACACTCAAATTTGAGGGACCCTCAAGTTTACTACACTTTACTACATTTCCTATACTTATCATAGAAAATGTCAGCTGTTCATCAAAATTTGAGGGTCCCTCAACTTTGAGTGTGCTTGGAAAAACCGGGCATTTATCTCCTTTGATCGCGGCTTCTGAGATTTTTGGTAAGTTTTGCACAATTAGGCCTTTAGGTTACATTTTTTATTCAGAATCCGATTCTCTACAAATTTTGTGATTTTATATCCAGTTATTGTACCGTTATTATTTTTTTATGGTACCGTAACCTTGAGTGTTGGAAAATTGTAATTTTCAACATATTTTCTCTATTATGTCTATAATCGTTCAAATTTTAACTAATTTTCAGCATGAAATTATAAATAATCCCCAGCATATTTTCTCGATTATCTCAATAATCGTTCAAGTTACAAACTTCTCACTGGTTTCATTGAATTTCGCAGCTAATTCTACATAGGAATTGATAATTTAAGCCTTCAAACAATTGGAAAATTGAATAATTTTGAAAAATGTCAATATTCCGCCATTGTTACCTCGGTAACAAATAATTTTCTGGGGTATGTCCTATGGAACTTTTTTCTATACTTGGTATAAGCAAAGAGGAACCTAGTAATAATTATCCTAGAGTTTTATTATTCTGTGGTATAAGGAATCATCCTGAGAAGTATTTTATATTCTTAACACTCTGTATAGTGTTATTCATCTTCTTAACACTCTGTATAGTGTTATTCATCTATTTAACACTCTGTATAGTGTTATGCACATCTCGAATAAAATCCTCCCATAGGCTACGGACCTTCTCAAACAAATCACTACTAATGTTTTTAACATAACAAGCATTACGAAATATGTATTACACTATCAAATTAGATTAACAATGAATGTGGGTTAACTATCTTGTTGCTATGTTCACACGTAATTCTATAGACTTTCCAAGCAAAGAAGACATTCTGGCAAGATGGGGAAATGACTGCAGCTCGATCAATATTGTTGAAATAATTATTAATTTGGTTTTAAATTGTAGAAAACATTCTGATCTACAATTTGAGAGCAAATTTATAATTTTTGTACCAGTATTGACCAAGCTGGAGTTATTTTCTCAACTTCAGATTGACTTCTTTGCTTGGACAGACTTCTATCCACTGTTTAAAAAATGAATTGACGGGTGTGTTCTTCTTCTTCTTCTTCTTCTTCTTCTTCTTCTTCTTCTTCTTCTTCTTCTTCTTCTTCTTCTTCTTCTCCTCCTTCTTCTTCTTCTTCTTCTTCTCCTCCTCCTTCTTCTTTCTCATCTTCTTCTTCTCATCCTCCTTCTTCTTCTTCTCCTCCTCCTCCTCCTCCTCCTCCTCCTCCTGCTCATCCTCCTCCTCCTCCTTCTTTCCTTTTCTGTTCTTCTCCTCCTCCTTCTTCTTTCCTTTTCTTCTTCTCCTCCTCCTCTTCTTCTTCTTCTTCTTCTTCTTCTTCTTCTTCTTCTTCTTCTTCTTCTTCTTCTCTCCTCCTCTCTTCTTTCTTCTTCTTCTTCTCCTCCTCCTTCTTCTTTCTTCTTCTCCTCCTCCTCCTCCTTCTTCTTTCCTTTTCTTTCTCCTCCTCCTCCTTCTTCTTTCCTTTTCTTCTTCTTTCTTCTTCTTCTTCTTCTTCTTCTTCTTCTTCTTCTTCTTCTTCTTCTTCTTCTTTTTCATGCATAGCACCTTATTATGTTAGCCAACTGGCCTATACTACTGCTATTATCATTAGAATGCTATTGTATGAATTGAAACCGATTGAGAAATTCACCAGTATAGTCTGTCCAAGCAAAGAAGACCCAAGATGAGAAAATGACTCCAGCTCGGTCAATATCAGTTCAAAAATTATCAATTTGATCTCAAATTGTAGATCAGAATGTTTTCTACAATTTAAGATCAAATTTATCGTTTTGGAAGCAATATTGATCGAGCTGGAGTCATTTTCCCATCTTGCCAGAGTGTCTTCTTTGCTTGGACAGACTATACATTAATTAATATTGTAAATCATGCTGGGAGCAAATTCGACACTCAGTTCTGTTATCACACATCATATTGTTGTAATGTTACATAAGTAGTTGAACTGTGTTTGGCAATGCAACTCGCGATACTTGGAATATCGATTATGCACGTGACAGTCGATTGTGTTGAAAGGTCGATTTTCAATTCAACAAGTCACTCAACTTCACTTACCGTATACCATAAATGTCGAGCAACTTCTAAATAAATAATGTTGAATATGATACATGATTACATGAATATGATACACTTTTTGCAATAATAAAGCGAGTATTATATTGTAATGATATGGGTGGTGACTATCAATGTAGCCTATATTGTGCTGATAGTGTTGATGATCTTGTTAACATAAACCTCTTTTTAAATAATTATGTATCGAATTTTCGTGAAAAGACGTTTTGGACTTTGTTGTCTGTGTTTTAACCCTTTATTGAAATTCATCTACAGAATAAATGAATAACTGAATGAATGAACTGAAATGGATACTGAAAACTAAAATGTCCTACATATTGAAGTAGCTGAAATAAATTTTATTGCTTGAATTAATAACTTAATTTTTAACTTTTTTAATTTTCTGTTTAGTCTATATTCCACCAGTTCTAAAAGATCGTTAATAATCAAAGCCTTTTCACTACTCAAAGTTTTATCAGAATCGGTGTTAAATTACTAGTAGAAAAAGCATGAATACACAACACCAATAATAAAAATTTATAAAAATTGTGGTTCAATTTTGATGTGGAATGTACAGTATATTTAATCATTAACACGTTTTACACTAATCAATCATGTAATCAAACATCATTCAATCTCAATCACTTTCTGATATATCTATTACTATTTATCAAATTACTCTTATCTCATTACTTTCTAACTCATCACTAGTTAACGTATCACTTATTCACTTCAACTCCAATAACTTCCAATATATATATATATATATATATATATATATATATATATATATATATATATATATATATATATATATAACAAAAATTGTGTATTATCATACTATGTTAATTGAGATTATGGCTCAACCGGTAAAGGCCGAGCACAAGAAAAAATTGAGATTAGACTCATGAGTTCCACTCCACGGAAATCTTTAGTAAAAAATTCGCTCCGGCAGCTGGCGGTCGGAAAGAGTGCATTTCAAATGCAATTCTATGATGGGTCAAATCATATGACTTATAATGAGCTATTCAGGGTATGAATTCAAAAGCGCCGTTTTCGAAAAACACAATTTTTGGCATTGTGTTATTCGCCATTTTCTCTGCCATTTTTGATTGGATTTTTTTCGTTGATGGCTCAAATGGTAGGGAATAATAAGGGTATTATACCCACCAATTTTCAAAACGATCACGTTATTGGTCAATTTGTAGTGATTTTTCAAAATTTTCATCCCCTAATTTCACCCCCTACCCTTTGACCAATTTGGCTGGTTAACGAACTTGACCGAGAAATTAACACTAATGATTTTTGTGCAAAATTTGGTCGCTCTCCGACAAGCCAAGTTAAGTTGATTTAGTCGCCAAGCCAAGTTAATTTGGTCGCTCTCCGACAAGTTATCGTGTTAACAAGAAACTGTACATATATAAATATATATGTAGAGATATATAAATATATATATAGAGATATATGAATTTGAACGGACATCAGATTCGTGTTCTAGGGGCTCGGAAACGTGTAAAAAATATATCACATCATTAATTTTTGATTGTCAGGGCAAGACCAATAGTGCATTTTTTCAAATGAAATGCACTAAAAGGCGAAAGATTTATTCGTTACTGAAGTGGAACCAGAGTTAAATTATTTTAAGAGCCAGTAGGCGTAGACTCAATTCTCACGAAAAATAGTGGCGAGAAGTATAAACACGCTCAATGTTTGAGTGCTTATTATTATTTATTAGCTCAACAATAGTATATTTCGTACCTAGGGCCGAAAATGTGCGTTTTCCGGCTCGAAATCGGTTTTCAAGTCCGAGGCCGTAGGCCGAGGACTAGAAAAGATTGAGAGACGGAATATTACATTTTCGACCCGTGGTGTCGAACTTTATTTTTCGGCACACAACATCAATGAAAACAAAACAAAATTATCAGTTAATCATTTCCATGAACAGCTAGACCAGTAGCCTTATTATGCTATCTTCCCCTATGCTGAATTTGGAGTAGGTGCCATCTGCTTGCTATTGGAACTTCGCGTCAAAAGTTTATTGATTTAGTGACTGAATATTACTTTATAACTATCAGTGTATTCGATTTTATTAGTTCAGAAACGTTTAAGCCCAAGATAATTTTTGTACGATCATCCTAAATTGTACAATATCAATTCAAAGTTGTTGATTTCCGACAGATATTGGCTAACAGAGAAGATTTGTCTAGTTGCATTATCAGCCGCTAGATGGCCCTGGCTTACCTGCTAGACGAAGTAACACAGAGTCTGACAACAATAATTCTGTTCAAACATGGATTTCACGTTCATCATTCAACAGTTAATCAATACAAACATTTTTAATCTTATCAAAGTTGAAGTATTAGTTATTGAAGCAGTTTTCCTTTATTATTCAACTACTGATTAATTTGAAAACTTTCAACGAACAGTTCTCTTGACAAGGGATCTTGACAATCAAAATAACAGATGAGAGACTACCTTTACTTCGAAATACCAATAAGTCGACATTGACTCCCAAAACAGCAGACATTTAATGCAATCAAACCGGAATGCTACCTATTGATCGACTAACCCTTAAATCGACAACAACCTTCAGTCAGCTGACATTCAAGGTTATTTTACCGCCCTAGGGCCGAAAAACGCATTTTCCCGGCGAGTTGCTGGCGACCTCGCCTGAAAACGAGCGTTTTCGGCCTCCGTATAAAGCATGTAAAACAGTCCATTTCATACCAGTGTGGCGAAAAATATTATTTTTATAATTTATTACGGTTTATCCATCATTTGAATTTATGTTTGAACTTTCTTTGTAAGAATTCAATCAATATTGAAACCGTTTTGATTGAAATATTGAAAATTTTGTGAAATGGCTTTCTCAAGATAAGGGATGTCCTGCTAGTTCACAATTCATCCAACAGATAGCGTTACTGTCGATTGTAGGGTGAAACCGGCAGTTTTGAAGGTTGATTTTAATAGTTGACTCCAAAAAGTTAGGCAGTTCGTCTGTCTCTTGTACGTGATGTAACCTACTAACAGCTGATGTAATGCAGCTATTGACTCTTGATTTCAAAAAAATCACCTAGATGTAGCTAAATGATAACTGTTATCCACAACATCAGCTATTGGAGCGCTTAAGGAGCAGAGGAACCGCCTAACTTTTTGGCGTCAGCAATAAATTATTATAATACTTGAAAACATTTTTATAAGAGAATATATAAAATATATGAAGCATATTTAAAAGAGAATCAGTGAAATAATTTTCTGTTTGGTTTCTGATTATAGCCTACCTATTTTCATATAATCGTAGATATACTAAGCTATATGTTTGTCTATAATATTATTATAAGGAGTCAATGAGTAAAAAAATCTTTACAAAATTATAAATTCAAATGAAACTGAGCTCTTGCCAATAAAGGTGTAATAATCCACTCAAAGTTGACAGGTCTCAAGATTAGAATCTCAATCAAATTCCGTATAGAGGAATTTGTTTTGTTTTTTAAACATGAGTTGGTTGAATCGGCTTTTTCACGGATAGGTTTGTATCATTCTAAAGATTGTTGTAGTTAAAAAGGATAAAAGTTTTATCCCTTGGAAGGAAGTCAAGCTTTCAAGATTTTGCTGAATATATCATACTGTTATAATTTACCTACTCGTAGATTCAAATGTTTTAGAATATTACCGTTTCATGTATATCAGCTGACGCTGAGAAGTCGTTTTCGCCTGCTCCTTGTGCGCTCTAACAGCTGAAGTTGCCAATTATAGTTGTCATTATTTTAGCTATGCCTAAATGATGTTTTTGAAATCATAAGAGACAATAGATCTATCCTTTACATCAGGATCAGCTGTTATAGTAGGCTGCATTACGTACAAGAGACAGACGAATCCGCCCAAGTTTTGGGGTCAGCTATTTGATATCATAGAATAAAAAAATGATAAATTCTATCATGGAATAATAAATCCTAGAATCCTCTTTGGTAATATTATATAGCCTAATGGTATCGAATTGTTAGAATAATTTATTATGATAAAATGACGAAATCTATAGAAGCTTCAACTCTTTCTAGTTCTGCTCAATATGGTATTGTCATTGGTAACACAATAATTATCAAAGAAAATATGCAATAACGGTAAATCTTCCATTACTGAATGAAAAACAGATCATGGAATCTCATACCAGTGGGTGGTTAATTTCATATTGCAACAATCAAAAGACTTAGATTTGCCAATGAATGCAATAATTATAATCAAAACCATACTTTTGAATTCTCCCCTTTTGAAATAATACCACCGTTCAATATGGTCTCATAAAACGCTAGAATGGTACAGTACAATACCAATTTTTAATATTATGGTATGCATGCAACGATGTAACTCAACTAAAAAATTATGTAAGTTTTCTAATAGGATCGTGACAACTATCACTTTCTCGTAAAGATTTTGTCACCAAGATGTATCAGAAATTAATAATTTTAGAGCTGCTTCATAATAATTATTGTTTCCAGCAGTAGAGAATGGAATACTTTCACCACTGGCGGCTCGTGTCCACGTGAACAGGTGAAGTGCTGTATAGTGAAAGATACGGGCACTTCACCTGTTCCGTGGGTACGAGCCGCCAGTGACTTTGACACGATTGGCCAACTGCGATATAATAGTAGGTGCATGAAGGAGAGTGTATCCAATTATGATTCTATGATTCTGTGATCTAGAATTATTCTATGATTCTAGTATTTTTAATAGGCGGTGATAAGAGTTGCAATAGTTCATAAAAATAATAATTTTGGAAGACTGATGAATATTCTTTGCAATTATACTTCTACAGTTTATTATCAGTTATAAAAATTATCTGGAAAATATCTCCCTTCATTAAGTAATGGTTACAATTATAAATTGATATTCTTTCAATAATTTTATTACAATAATCAATTACTGTAGAAGGCCCTACCTATACGAATTTATTTCATTTATATCAAAGTCAAATCGAAGCTCAGAATACAATGAAATCTTAAAATTTAGTGATATCATAATCCATAATATAATGTTATTTGTATCATAAGAGATACTAGATAAATGATGGTATCTATATAAATTTCATGCTAATTCCAGAATGGTTTGATAGAAAAATAGCCTTTAAAGTTTAACAAAAACAGCTCAAAAACCTGAATATTCTTCATCTGCGTTCTGTATAATGGACTTCACTATTCTTATCAGTTTCATTTCATAATATACGCATTATTTTTCATCTCACTTTCACCTGCGATGTAAGTTATGTCTTTACTTGTTATGTTTGGTCGGTAAGTTTGGTGGTCGTACAAAAAGCGAGAGAAAAAGTCACAAGGAAAAGAAATAGAAAACCAAAAATGTGTAACCAAACCAACTAACTTGGAAATGTGTAATGCTGAAAAGAAGAAGCTGAAGAGAGGAAAAGGAGAAAAAGTATACGGAGAAGAAGAGGAACAGCACGAAGAAGAAAAAGAAGGAGGAGAAGAAGAAGAAGAAGAAGAAGAAGAAGAAGAAGAAGAGAAGAAGAAGAAGAAGAAGAAGGAAAGAAGAAGAAGAAGAAGAAGAAGAAGAAGAAGAAGAAGAAGAAGAAGAAGAAGAAGAAGGCGAAGAAGAGAGAGGAAGAAGGCGAAGAAGAAGCAGAGAAACAGGATGAGGAAGAAGGCGATGAAGAACGGAGGAACAGGAAGAGGAAGAACAAAGAAGGACGAAGACGAAGAAGAAGAAGAAGACGACGAAGAAGAAGAGAAGAAGAAGAAGAAGAAGAAGAAGAAGAAGGTGAAGAAGAAGAAGAAGAAGAAGAAGAGAGGAGAGAGAAGAAGAATGTGAGAAAGAAGCAGAGAAACAGGATTAGGAAGAGGAAGGTGCGATGAAGAAGCAGAGGAACAGGAAGGAAGAAGAAGAAGAAGAAGAAGAAGAAGAAGGAAGAAGAAGAAGAAGAAGAAGAAGAAGAAGAAGAAGAAGAAGAAGAAGAAGAAGAAGAAGAAGTAACACAAGAACAGGAAGAACAAGAAAAAGGAGAAGAAGAAGAAAACCAAGTTAAAAAACTTTGTACCATAGCATGAGAGATTATCTTGATGGAATTCGGTTACGCTACTATACTGCTTACTGTGCTCTGTCCACGCGAAGAAGACATTCTGTCAAGATCAGAAAATCACTGTAGTTCGGTCAATATTGGTTCAACAATTATAAATTTGGTCTCAAGTTTTGATCAGAATGTTTCCTACAACGTAAGACCAAATTCATTATTTTTGAACCGATATTGATCGAGCTGGAGTCATTTTCCCATCTTGCCAGAATGTCTTCTTTGCTTGGAAAGGATGCAGTAAGTAGCTTAGCGTTTTGTTTTGTGGTCTATAAACCTGGATCATAAAAAGTTTACTGTTTATTTACGGAAATAAGAGTTTTGTGTATTCATTCATTCACGGAGGCGTTGCATCCAATTAGAATATTTGAATGTTGAAAAAAGTGAACGGAAAAACTGAAATGTACATGACATTGCTGGTAATAGTGACTCGTAATAATATAGACTATGGTGATATTGACTCGTAATAGTGTTGGGAAATAAGCTGCAGTATAATAATTATTATTAAGAAGGTACAGTCTGTCCAAGCAAAGAAGACATTCTGGCAAGATGGAAAAATTACTTCAACTCGGTCAATATTAGTTCAAGAATTATGAATTTGGTCTCAAATTGTAGGAAACATTCTTACCAACAAGCTGTGATCTAATTTATAATTTTTGACCCAATAATGACCGAGCTGAAGTTATTTCTTATCTTGCAAGAATGTCTTCTCTGCTTGGAAAGACTGTAGGAAATCTTTTTTGTCAATGTTAATCAGATATTTTCACTGTCAGCCAAATTGTCTGAGATTGTAGACAATTTCATCGTTTTTGATAACTAAATAACGTCTGTCTCTTGTAAGTGATGTAACCTACTAATACATATTGTATTAATGGGTTAATACATACTAATACTAATACATATTGTACTATTACATACTACTAATACATATTGTACAATGTATTAACAGCGGATGTGAAGCATCTATTGTCTTTTTCATTAAAACACATAATCTATGCATAGCTAAGTGACAACTCTAATTGACAACATCAGCTGTTGGAGCGCACAAGGAGCAGACGAAACCGCCTAAATTTTTATCTCTGATTAATCAGATACATCCACTGTTAGCTCTTTAAAGAACTTGTAAATAATTTGATCGTTTTTGGGCTCTAAATCATTAATCATTCTACACAATCTATAGTCTGTCCAAGCAAAGAAGACCCTCTGGCAAGATGAAAAAATGACTCCAGCTCGGTCAATATTCGTTCAAAAACTATTGATTTGGTTTCAAATTTTAGATCAGAATATTTCCCACAATTGAGGCCAGATCAAAAATTGTTGAACCAATATTGACTGAGCTGGAGTCATTTTCCCATCTTGCCAGAGGGTCTTCTTTGCTTGGACAGACTATACACGTACAAGATTATTAGAATCTTTAATAATGTATAATGGAGATTTGAGCAATAAAAACCTAAAAAATTGAACAAATAATCCAGTTTACCATCATAATTATTTGTGAATCATTGATGATGATATGCAGATTCATTTCAATCAATTTTGAATTGGATAATCACAACAATGAGGATTTCAATATATTCAATCGAATAGGGTGATCCAAATTCACCCAAGTCACTTATTGTGATTAGTCAATGAAAAAAGTTAAGTTCTTTTGAATTTCTATAATAGTGTCATAGTGAATCATGATAATCTTTATTGAGAGATTTTAAATGGAAGAATACAATATTTACAATGAAAGAATACTTTCAAGTCTATCATGAATATTGGAGTAATTTTTTATACAGCATCATTGTAATAATAATAAAAATATATTTTTTTAAATTTGAATTATTCAGATTACCTAGTTTTACATTCCTTATTTTTCATAATTTCCCAATTTTTCCAATAATGGAATGAAGTAATGTGTCCAGGGTTTGTTTTACTTTCAAGATGAGCTATCTTGAAATATTGTATCTGCAGCGTGCAGCCATTGAGTATGGATTATAAGGTAATTATAATCCATATTCATAATCTTATCATCCATACTAAATGGTGTTTATTTTTATTTATTTTTCAATTATTTTAAACAGCCCTAAGTTTTAAAGTTCTTTATTCCATATTCATAATCTTATCATCCATACTAAATGGTGTAGCCTTGCTTATTTTGAGCTCAATTCCTCTTCACCACTACAGTGACTATGACTATATAAGTGACTTATACAGTCACTGTACTATTCACGAGTTTAGGAGAATACTACCAGCTCCATCTATCACCAAACTCTGTAACTAACTGAGCGATTACTGCGTTCTGCCCAGCTCGCTCCTGATTGGCTGGGGCGTGGCTAGTGTAGGGGTGGGGCTAGACTCAGTGAAGCTGAGCGACCAATCGTATTACGAGTTGAGTTTTGAGGCGGTCTGATAGAGTTACCCATACGATTTGCTGAAACTAAAATGGCTGATTCAATTTCCTTCTGTACTGGGTATAACCACAGAGAAGAAGAAATTTTCAAAGTTTGTTCTTTCTTTTTTCTTTGTTCTTTGAAACTTTCTTCTCTGTGGTATAACTTAACTTTCAATAAAGTGTGTTTGGACTAGTACAATGTTAGCATTTGATACTTTTCATAATGATATGTTGTTTTTGTGTAATAATCTCATTCTTTCTGTATTATATGTGAATAGCTTCTTCATTTTTAATCTTTTTGTAGCTACTTTTTCCATTTTTTGACATTTATTTTCCCAAAAATGTATATTTTGAACAGTGAGTTTCGTGAGACCGTGAATGGGTGTATTTCGAGCTTGCATCCTGCTTAAAATTGTTATTATATAGCCTACATGATTATCATATGGAATAAAATAGAGAAATTTTGTTCTCAAATGCCAATATTTTGCCAAACTTTTGATTTACTTGGAATTCATTACATTTCAACTCCATTGTGAGAAAATTATTAGATTCATTTAATCAACTCTTCTCTAACCGCGTGACCTGTAATAACAATTTTTTGACACTCAAATATTATAAATTGTCTTGATGTTTTGTCTTATTTGTGTTAGTTACATGAATTCAAAATACTATTTATTCTTCCGGACAGAAAAACACAGGCTATAACTTTACGAAACTATCGTAACTTTATTGAGACTAACTAAAAGATACACAAAACTATAGTATGTGATATAGTCTGTTCAAGCAAAGAAGGCCCTCTGGCAAGATGGGAAAATGACTCCAGCTCGGTCAATATTGGTTAGAAAAATATTGATTTGGTCTCAAGTTGTAGATCAGAATGCTCGTACGCTTGAGACCAAATCAATAATTTTCTAACCAATATTGACCGAGCTTGAGTAATTTTTTCATCTTGCCAGAGGGTCTTCTTTGCTTGGACAGACTAGTTTTATTATTTTATAATTATTATTGATATGATTCAAATTTCCGCAAGATAAACTTCAATCCATTTAAAATCAACTACTGACTGTCTGTCATGTTATTTATTTGTTAGTATTTTCGGTAGAGTTACTAAAGTATTTCATGATAGGTGCTAAACTACACATTCAAATTAACTCCCAGCTATTAAAATAATAGCAGGCGCCAAAAATAAAGGCGGTTAGCCAACGATTGTTATCGATTCTCAGCTCTGTCAGGACAGTCGACGAGCTTTCTGCGAGACTAGATCAAAACAAGAGTGACGTAAGCTATATTTATACGCTCTCGAAGACAGCTTCAGACTGTCCTGACAGAGCTGAGCACTAATAACAGTCATTCGCTAGCCGCCTCAATTTTTTGCTCCAACTGAAACCTTGGCAAAGACCTTAATTTTACTGTCAATTACTTGAGTTCTAATCAAAAGCCGAGTTTTTAGGGTAGAACGAACAACGAATGACCGGAAATTTAAGAGATCGAGCACCATATTCGGGAAATGTTGTACATTGCTATCATTATAATTTTTGCCTTATAAGTTCATTGCTGTACAACTGTCTTATTCGAATTTGGAGCTAAACTCGTGACGTTTGGGACTCTAATGACAAAATACAGTACAGTCCGCCCGAACAAATAAGACATTCTGGCAAGATGGGAAAATGACTCCAGCTCGGTCAATATTGTTTCACAAATCATGAATTTAGTCTCAAATTGTAGAAAACATTCTAATCTACAATTTGAGACCAAATTCACAATTTCTGAATCAATATTGACCGAGCTGGAGTCATTTTCCCATCTTGCCGGAGTGTCTTCTTTGCTTGGACAGACGATATACTAGATCAGGATGTATTTAGTAATAATTATTGACACACACTAGTTGGTAAAAAATTCTTAAACTATAATTATTCCTTAATACTCAGTTAGGATGTAGGAATACTTCATACATCATGAAAATGTATGTGAAACTTCTTTAGTTGGCGAGGATGTTTTAGAAAGATTCCTTTATGATTTATTCGTTCTAACAGGTCCAAATTTAGACACTATTTTTATGATGGTTAAAAATTCTCAACCTATAATCATGTAGGAAGGAATACTTCATACATCAATTCATTCACACCAGTGATGTGAATGTTTCATTACCATTTCTTTATAATGTATGCTCTAGTAGCCCCAAATTTAGACACTATTTTTGTGATAAAAGTATTCAATGATAATTAAACTATCCATATAAATCAACCTTCATATACTACATCAAAAATCAGGAAATATAATTGTCTGTCTTAATCTTGATCGAGTTTCAAAGGAATATAGGCCTACTTTAAAGCATATGAACTAAATTAAGTGATATCAATAGGCTTCTAGGAATGAAGAAAAAGTAACTAGTGAATGAAAACTACATACCGTAAATAGTGAAAAATGATGATTGAGCAATAAAACAAATTTCTACCCTTGTGATGATTGTCAATAATGTCAGTAATGATCGAAGTCTTGTAATGATTGTAGTAATCATTCTCTAAAATCTTTTCATTGTCAAGATTGTTTTCAACATTGTCAAGATTGTTTTCAACATTGTCAAGATTGTTTTCAACATTGTCAAGATTGTTTTCAACATTGTCAAGATTGTTTTCAACATTGTCAAGATTGTTTTCAACATTGTCAAGATTGTTTTCAACATTGTCAAGATTGTTTTCAACATTGTCAAGATTGTTTTCAACATTGTCAAGATTGTTTTCAACATTGTCAAGATTGTTTTCAACATTGTCAAGATTGTTTTCAACATTGTCAAGATTGTTTTCAACATTGTCAAGATTGTTTTCAACATTGTCAAGATTGTTTTCAACATTGTCAAGATTGTTTTCAACATTATCAAGATTGTTTTCAACATTGTCAAGATTGTTTTCAACATTGTCAAGATTGTTTACAACATTGTCAAGATTGTTTTCAACATTGTCAAGATTGTTTTCAACATTGTCAAGATTGTTTTCAACATTGTCAAGATTGTTTTCAACATTGTCAAGATTGTTTTCAACATTGTCAAGATTGTTTTCAACATTGTCAAGATTGTTTTCAACATTGTCAAGTCTTGTTTTTCAAGCCAAGAGGAAAAAGGGATTCCTTTTTTTATCAAATTTTCCTTTCCTATAACAGATCAGCAAATCGACTCATCTTTGACAGTTCAAACTGTTAACAGATTATTAATTATTACAATCCAGAAGTGTTCTCACCCTTTAGGGAAAACCATTTCGAACGAATCAAAATATTTCGCTGTGTTAAATCTAGGAAGAGTTTGTTTACAAATCCCCATCAATGCTAGATTCGCACTAAACTCTGGAATACCAGATTCAAAATTCAAAATTCAAATTTCTTTATTATTGAAATTGATACACAAAATACATTATACATTTAAACAGATTGTTACTTGTATATTTCAAATACATAGATGCTTTGATTTAATCACAATAATAATTCGCTACTGCATTCTCCAATATAATTTCGTTTTGTTAAACGTTAATTTTCAACCAGTTTGTTAAGATTCGTAACAATAATTACTCTATTACTTTAAATAATTATTTCAACCAGTTTGTTAAGATGTAACAATAATTACTCTATTACTTCAACTAATTTCTTGAAATCAATCATTAATGCTACTGCTTTGCAAAGCAATACTATTTGATCATACTATTTGTATTTTCATTAAATAATATTTTGATCACAAGCAGTTGTTATTGAACTACGATTTAAAACTTAAATTTCTTACTAAAAGATCTTTTATCATCAGATCGCTTCTTGATATAATTGAGTTCTGTTAATTTTCAATATAGTTTGATCAGCTCATTACACCTTTTATTCATTTCAGAAGTTAGTTACAAGTTTATCATAAATTTACAAATACGTTTTATAAATTTATAAATTTACAAATATATTTATTTGTAAAAATAAATCTACAAATTTCCGTTTCGATAACAATTTACGAACGAAAATTTCACAACACAATTTTGCCACCTATTAGTTATCTATTTCAAAAGTTGGTTATAAGTTTATTTATCATTATCAGTGAGTTTCCGTTCCGTTGATATCCAACACAGCTCGTTCGGATCTCATTACATTCATTGGTTTGTTCCTTCCTCATTATATCGTTTTGTAACGATATCGTTACCGTTTTGATAACGGTCGTTATCGTGTTCTCGTCAACTTGAAACAAAACGGCCAATTTTGCAGTTCACGCAAGCTGAGAAGATACGCCGCTGCAATGTTAAGTATATCTAAACCGCGTGTCTTCTTGTGTAAACTTGCGTAAACTGCGTATTTTCAACGCCCACTTAATAGATTTCGAGACGGAAAAGATAATATAGTCTGTCCAAGCAAAGAAGACATTCTGGTAAGATGGGAGAATTACTCCAGCTCGGTCAATTTTGATTCAAAAATTATAAATTTGGTTTAAAATTGTAAGAAACATTCTAATCTACAATTTGAGGCCTAATTTATAATTTTTGAACCAATATTGACCTAGCTGGAGTCATTTTCCCATCTTGCCAGAATGTCTTCTTTGCGTGGACAGACTTTAACAATAATTACGCAACACTGCCGCGAAACCCGGAACATTACAGGAAGATAGAGTTGACTATACAACGAAAATGGCGTTTGGCGATCTCATTTTTTTCATCATATCTCTCTCAGGACAGTCTGTAAGCGGTCTTCGACAGCGAAACGGTTTAGCTGAGATCGCTGTTGGTGTGATATGCTCTTGTGGACCGCTCGCAGACTGTCCTTACAGAGCTGAACGTTGATAGAAGTCATTCGCCAACCGTCGGTTATTTTTGCGTCTGTTAAACACCAAATTTCAGTCATGGGGGACAGCTTGTCTTCTGTTTCAGTAGCAGGATAAATGGATTGATAGAGTTAGTAGATCACAATAATATTAAAAAACTAATCTTACTCAACTAGAATTTGATTACGAAAACTAAATCATTTAATATAGAAATGCTTGAAATACAATAGATCAAAATACAGTACAAACAAGACCAATACAATAGGAGTTAATACAACCAAAGACAATGTACTATTACATTTCTAATGTACTAAATGTACTAAATAATAGTACATTTACTACATGTACTAAATATTAGTACATTGTCTTTGATACAACTATACCCTATTCACGATCACTTGAGACGATACAGACAAAATTTTGCGTGTAATGTGTGTAATGTGAGTGTAATGGTAGGTCTTCTTCTATACGAAACTGTCGGCTGCGGTCGAACAGCTGTAGCCAATCACAGCTGAAGACAAGAGTCTTGAAACACAGAGATGACAAGTAGGACTGTAGCCAATCACAGCTCAAGACAAGAGCTACCGTGATTGGTCAAAATTGTTCGTCCCACAAAATGGAGTCAACCAATGGGAATGCGTTTTGTTCAGTCGGAGTCTACTATACAACAAAATGGCGGCTTGGTGTAGAGCTAACGAAGCTAGTTTACGAAGGATATTCAATTTTTGAATTCCAATAACAATGGAAAATGACGATTGTGATTGATATCCGTTGCAGAGTGAAGACACATTAAGTTATTCAAAAGAACACAACTTATTCAATACAATCAACAAATGAATATAAAAATGACGGAAAAATAGTTAAGAGCTTTAATTGAAATGTGAATTGAATATTTGAAGTGAATTGCGAATAGTACTTGGCTATCACAATGAAAATAAATAGTTGTTGGAGTGGGAATAGAAGTACTAGCTGTTTTTCTTCTTCTTCTTCTTCTTCTTCTTCTTCTTCTTCTTCTTCTTCTTCTTCTTCTTCTTCTTCTTCTTCTTCTTCTTCTTCTTCTTCTTCTTCTTCTTCTTCTTCTTCTTCTTCTTCTTCTTCTTCTTCTTCTTCTTCTTCTTCTTCTTCTTCTTCTTCTTCTTCTTCTTCTTCTCTTCTTCTTCTTCTTCTTCTTCTTCTTCTTCTTCTTCTTCTTCTTCTTCTTCTTCTTCTTCTTCTTCTTCTTCTTCTTCTTCTTTCTTCTCCTTCTCTCTCTTCTTCTTCTTCTTCTTCTTCTTCTTCTTCTTCTTCTTCTTCTTCTTCTTCTTCTTCTTCTTCTTCTTCTTCTTCTTCTTCTTCTTCTTCTTCTTCTTCTTCTTCTTCTTCTTCTCCTTCTTCTTCTTCTTCTTCTTCTTCTTCTTCTTCTCTCCTTCTTCTTCTTCTTCTTCTTCTCTTCTTCTTCCTTCTTCTTCTTCGTCATCTTCTTCTTCTTCTTCTTCTTCTTCTTCTCCATCTTCTTCTTCTTCTTCTTCTTCTTCTTCTTCTCCTTCATCTTCTTCTTCCTCCTTCTTCTTCTTCTTCTTCTTCTTCTTCTTCTTCTTCTTCTTCTTCTTCTTCTTCTTCTTCTTCTTTTCTTCTTCTTCTTCTTCTTCTTCTTCTTCTTCTTCTTCTTCTTCTTCTTCTTCTTCTTCTTCTTCTTCTTCTTCTTCTTCTTCTTCTTCTTCTTCTTCTTCTTCTTCTTCTTCTTCTTCTTCTTCTTCTTCTTCTTCTTCTTCTTCTTCTCCTTTTTCTTCTTCTTCATTATTGTTTTTTATTCAACAAAATAGTTCTATCCCCGATGAGGATGCGACTTCTCTGAATTTTATTTAATTTAAATTATAGTACGTCTTAATCTCTCTCCAAATCAGTTGGTGGAAGAAACGCCTAAAAGTTGATTGTTTTCAAGTTCAACTCTCAACTGCGACTGTGGGAAAAAAGATTATCATCAATGATACCAAGCCTACCATTCACAACTACTATAAATCAACAATATTTTTCAAATCTAAGAAGAAGAAGAAGAAGAAGAAGAAGGACGAGGAGGAGGAGAAGAAGAAGAAGAAGAAGAAGAAGAAGAAGAAGAAGAAGAAGAAGAAGAAGAAGAAAGTCAAGGTTATCTATCGTTTTATCTCTATGGATCTCGAGAGTCTTCAACTAAACTTATAATAGCTGCAAACGTGAATAAAACTGTGGGTTTAAGAATGTCTTTTATGGATGCTCAGCTCTGGCAGGACGGTTTGGAAGCGGTCTGAGAGTGAATTGATTCAGTTGTAAGGTAAATCTTTACTCGATATGCTATTGCAGACCGCTCTTCGACTATCTTGAAAGAGCTAAACATCAATATCAACCTTTCACGAACCGCCAGTTAGTTTGTCATCAGCTATGCTATGAAGAAGAAGAAGAAGAAGAAGAAGAAGAAGAAGAAGAAGAAGGAAAAGAAGAAGAAGAAGAAGAAGAAGAAGAAGAAGAAGAAGAAGAAGAAGAAGAAGAAGAAGAAGAAGAAGAAGAAGAAGAAGAAGAAGAAGAAGAAGAAGAAGAAGAAGAAGAAGAAGAAGAAGAAAAGAAAAGAAAGAAGAAGAAGGAGAAAAAGAAGAAGAAGAGAGAAGAAGAAGAAGAAGAAGAAGAAGAAGAAGAAGAAGAAGAAGAAGAAGAAGAAGAAGAAGAAGAAGAAGAAGAAGAAGAAGAAGAAGAAGAAGAAGAAGAAGAAGAAGATGGAGAAGAAAGAAGAAGAAGAAGAAGAAAAGAAGAAGAAGAAGAAGAAGAAGAAAAGAAGAAGAAGACGAAGAAGAAGAAGAAGAAGAAGAAGAAGAAAATAAGAAAAAGAAGAAGAAGTAGTAGTAGATTTTGTAGTAGTAGTAGAAAGAAAATAAAAAAAAAAGAAGAAGAAGAAGAAGAAGAAGAAGAAAAAGAAGAAGAAGAAGAAGATAAGGAGAAGAAGAATATTGTTAATGAGGAGTCGAAGGAGGAAATAAAAAAAACAATATAACGAGCAGCGTATTGCTTGTTTACATGATGATTTAGTACTTGAATGGTGGGTGAGACCCAAGGAACCCATAGGGCAATGCCATGCCAATTATAAGAATATAATAACTATTCCTCAGTTAGTAAGTACTGTACTGATTTATATCTTTCTAGAAAAGGATGGAACAAGGAAACTCGCTCCTAAGTTCTATAGTGAGCTTAGGAGTCATCTCTATAGTGTAAAATAATGCGGACATACCACATTACTTATTACATTACATATTGTGATATCATCAATATTTTTCTAAATAGTAAATACTGTACAATATATAGTCTGGTCGAGCAAAGAAGACATTCCAATAAAATGAAAATGTCTCCAGCTCGGTCAATATTGGTTTGAAATCTACAAATTTGGACGCAAATTGTAGAGCAGAATGTTTCCTACAATTTGAGCCCAAATTTGTAGTTTTTGAACCACAATTGACCAAGCTGGAGTCATTTTCTCATCTTGCTAGAATGCCTTCTTTGCTGGACCAGACTATAGTAATAATTTATTATGCATGAATGAAAATAATAGAAAAAGGTACTATGATTAACATTTAAAATAAAAAACAATAATTTTTGTTTACAGCATTCATTGACTATGACTATAGTATGTTGAAGATGAGAATCATAGTAATGTAAATACAAAAACTGTATTTCAAATAATAAAATTTGATTTATTCATGATAAAGAATCGCCCGTATGCTCCATAGCAGTACTAAGCTGAATAGCACTTTCAATAAATGCGACAATAGCTTGAATCAACCATCAATAATCATTATTATTTTAGGTTTATACTGAGATCTGAGTTATTGCATACGGACCCAAGAGTTGTATGTTTTCTGCCTATAGAAAGAAGTAAACTTTAGGTTTTGATTGTTTTTGCCAAAAATTTAATTCAAAATTGACAAAACATAGCACAAGTGATGAATTTGTGTTTATATTAGTAACGATTTTGCGATTTTTGATCGCTATTTCTGAGATTTGGGTAAGATTTACAAAATCGCCGCCATCTAACTTCTTCTTTAGAATCCGACTCTCTTCAACTTCAATTAACAAAAAATACAATTTTATGATTCCTTATCCAGTTATAACCCTTATTGTTGAAAAATTGCGTTTTCTAGCATATTTTCCCAATTATCTCAATAACCGTTAAAGTTACAAACTTGGAACTGGTTTCATCAAATTTCTCAGCTAATTTTACATAGGAATTGATTATTTAGAACCTGAGTGAAGCCTCTGAAAATTTAGAAAAATTAATATATTTTGAAAAATCTCAATTTTCCGCCATTGTTATCTCGGTAACAAAGCGTTTTTGGGGGTTGGTCCCATGGAACTTTTTTGTCTACTTGGTGTAAGGAATCAGCCTGATAAGTATTGCACATTCCTCCTGAAACACTCTGTATATCGGTATACACCTTGACTAATGACTAATAAACTAAAGTTTATACTAAAGAGTATACTAAAGTTGTTTAATTCTTGCAGCCCACGTTGTCTATTTGATGTCAAAGTCTACTTGATCTACTTGTTTTAGTCTACTTGATCAAGTCGACTTGTCAGCACTGGCGGCTCGTGCCCACGAAACAGGTGAAGTGCTGTACAGTAAAAGATACGGACACTTCACCTGTTTCGTGGGTACGAGCCGCCAGTGCTTGACAGAAAACACTCTTATTGTGTTTGAAACTATTGTTGAAGCAGTAGGTTCACTAAGCAACTTACTGAAATAACACTGATTTTTTGAAGCATAAAAAGACTTGAAGATGTCTATTCAATTGATCTCGCTTGATATTTAGTACATTGGTCAATATTTACTGTTACAAAAGTCCTTTGTCTATTTATATAGCAATAAATAGAAATTCTAATTAATTATTATTATATCTGAAACCTATCAGAAAATGCCTTTCATCTGATTATCAGATATCTATAGTCTGTCCAAGCAAAGAAGAGCCTCTGGCAAGATGAAAAATGACTCCAGCTTGGTCAATATTTGTTCAAAAAATATAAATTTCATCTCAAATTGTATAGATTAGAATGTTTCCTGCGATTAAGACCAAATCAATAATTTTTGAACCACTATTGACCGAGCTGGAGTCGTTTTCTCAACTTACCAGAGGCTCTTCTTTGCTTGGACAGACTATATCTGAAGATGTCTATTACCTGATGATCACAGTACCTGTTAATCAGGAACTATATCGTCACACATTTTTTTCAACAATATTTCAAATAAACATCCTTGGTGACAATCTCCAACAATAACCTATACTATGCAAATAAGTAGATAACTGATATTTACACGTCAGTTGAGATCTTGATCGCTGCCTGTTTCTAATCAATTTACGCAAATTACAACAGAAAAGCATTAAAAGTATTATAGTCTGTCCAAACAGTGAAGACATTCTGGCAAGATGGGAGAATGACTCCAGCTCGATCAATATTGCTTCAAAAACGATAAATTCAATCTCAAATTGTAGGAAACATTCTGATCTACAATTTGAGATCAAATTGATAATTTTTGTACCAGTATTGGCCGAGCTGGAGTCATTTTCCCATCTTGCCAGAATGTCTTCTTTGCTATAAGTCAGACTATATCTTGACAATAATGGTCTACTGTTAAGTTGTTGTATTGTTGAAAACCAGTTCAATAAAGCTTTGTCCGCCACAAACAAAATAATTCCCGATTTTGTTGGTTTAGTTTTTTTGGGCGGATGTTGTTGTTGAAACAAAACAAAAAATGGCGGACGTTGGAAGAGAGAGAAACGCGCTAAATCCGTTGAACGCCTATGCAGATGAAGAGAAGCAGAAGAAGAAGAAGAAGAAGAGGAAGAAGAAAAAACTTTAGAGTTGGTAACATTTTTGGCTTTCCTGCTTTTGGTGACCTTCCTGTCTATCTTTGAACTTGTGTGCTTTTGTAGTAAATTACGGTATAGTAGGTCGGCTAGATTACACGGTCAATTAATCTACTACTATATATTATAAGTGACAGAAAATCCTCGAATAATGAAGGCTGTAATAGAAGCCTACCCGGTAATATTAAAGGGAGAATCGTAAAAGCAGTAGAAAAGATCTAAGAGTAATATACTTTCATTACGTAGCATAGTACATTACATGTAAATAGATAGGCTACATACTAACTAAAAACATAGAACCTATGTATATACTATAAATCTATCTGATATACTACATATTATTATATTGAAACTATACAGATAGGCTACATCACTGTGACTATATACTGTATAGTCGTATATAGTCACTGTAGGCTACATGAATGAAATCAGTTTCAAAACTGTGATGTGATTAAAATTGTGATGCCTCTATTGATTAATTATTCTACTTAGTTCTTCATAGAAGAGTTAATGCGTTTTAGTTACTTGGTAGGCCTATGAATTTTCAATATCATGATTCCCCTAATTAAATCCCTCATAGAACCACTAATCATTCTGATAATATGAAATTATTATCGTTTGATAAGGTTATTATTCAATTGATGAACGGTACTTTCCATGTAAGTTCAAAAAATTAGCAATGCAGTAGAGTATTGGGTTGGGTATGATTAATCTTCTTCTTCTTCTTCTTCTTCTTCTTCTTCTTCTTCTTCTTCTTCTTCTTCTTCTTCTTCTTCTTCTTCTTCTTCCTTCTTCTTCTTCTTCTTCTTCTTCTTCTTCTTCTTCTTCCTCTTCTTCGTCTTCTTCTTCTATTTCTTCTCCTTCTCCTCCTGCTCTTCTTCTTCTTCTCTTCTCCTTCTTCCTTCTTCTTCTTCTTCTTCTTCTTCTTCTTCTTCTTCTTCTTCTTCTTCTTCTTCTTCTTCTTCTTCTTCATCTCCCCTTCTGCCGTTACAGCGTAGGGGTCGGATATGGTTGATATTGTACTAATATTACATAAAATTGATATGAATTAGTTTGAGTGGACTGTCAGGGTAAATCAAATTGATTTGCTTTTTATTTTCAGAATTTGGGAATAAGTTGGGTATGAAACAAGGAGGGTAGCTTGATTGGAATATGGATTAAAGCATTTATATGGACGATATTCATTAGCTAAAATCACTGAGGACGGAAAACTTAATTCCTGCTCTGTGCTAAAATGCTTTGGGTGTGAGTTGCTTAATGCTTATCACTTATCAGGTTCAGTTTTTAGTTTGTTCATTATCAGAAACTTACAATTTAAGTTCCAACTGTAGTGAAATTTCTAACTATGAATTAGTCTTTTCTTTACAACAATAAAAACTTTGTTATTTGAGATTATGGCTCAGCCAGTAAAGGCCGAGCACAAGAAAAAATTGAGCTGAGACTCATCATGTGTTCCACTCCACGGAAATCTTTAGTAAAAGGCGAAAGATTTATTCGTTATTGAAGTGGAACCAGAGTTGGATTCAAATGGGTGCCAGTAGGGCTAGACTCATTTCTCACGAAAAATAGTGGCGAGAAGTATGAAGTAGCTCAATGTTTGAGTGCTTGTTATTATTTATTAGCTCACAAAAATATAATTTTTATCATTTATTACGGTTCATTGATCATTTGAATTTGTATTTAAACTCTCATTAGAGGGATTTGATCAATATTGAAACCATTTTGATTGAAATATTGTAAATTTTGTGAACTTGCTTTCTTCAGTTAAGGGATGTTTACGTAGTTCATAAACTCGTCCAATAGATAGCGTTACGATCGCATGATAACGATCGCGGGTTTAGGGCGGTTCTTTTTAAAGGGTTTCAGCTATAGTCTGTACAAGCAAAGAAGACATTCTGCCAAGATAGAAAAATGACTCCATCTTCGTCAATATTTGTTCAAAAATTATGAATTTTGTCTCAGATTGTAGAAAACAGTCTGCTCTGCAATTAGAGACCAAGTTTATAATTTTTGAACCAATATTGACCGAGCTGGAGTCATTTTCCTATCTTGCCAGAATTTCTTCTTTGCTTGGACAGACTATACCTATGTTGTGAAATACCGCTGTTCAAATTTATGCTCCAATGATTTGTTGCTTTGTCAAATTTTTTGGTTTTTCTATTCCGTGGTATGTTTCATATTTGAATATAAATCGAAATTTTTCCTATTATTGGTTTTCGAAATTTATCTCAATTCTTTCAAATTTAGCTGAATGGATGTCTTCTTTACTTGGACAGACTATCAATTTAGAAGTCAATAACGATTGGCTATCTATGAGATTTGATTGTATGCTGTATGGTAGTACTGATTCTAAGTACTAGGAACTAGGAACTTACTAGGAACTTTGAGTTGATAATAATTATTTTTTTACAATATTATAAATCGTAGATTTGAATTATTTATTTCATTTAATGAAATTTCTCTATTCGAGTTTAAGGCACTGATTTGAGAAGTCCGTAAAGCTTGCTGGATGTTCTTACTTCTCGAAAATTGGGTTGAATTTACATCAATCATTTCTTTGCAGTGAAATATACAAAAAAATATTGCTTCCAATGAATATAGAAATAATGAGACTATGTTAAAGCAGGGCTTAAAACAGCCCGGGGGCGATTAAGGAGTTATACGTTTTCTGTGATTTAACCTTCACAAAAATCTATATCCTTCACAAATAATACACACAAGATTTTTTTCTAGTTTGAGAATTTCAACACAAACACTATATAAATTCAATTAGTTTCTTTCGGAGTTTCTATGCGAATCCTTTATCAATAAGTTATTGCTTGAAAAAGTCACAAATTTTGATAAGAACATCGAATGACGCAGGTGATTGAAAGGTAACGACCTAATTTGAATACATTAAACCGATTCCGATTCCAAATACGTTATCAAATTACCTATTAGTAAAATAAATTCAAGATTTACAAACAATTAAGATACAAATTTGCTAAGTGGTTGAACTCATTATGCTAAAAACACCTCTTCAAAAATTATTTAAAAATACTGTGCACTGTCAGATAGAATAGAATACGTATTATTTCTGTTTTATCAACCTCTTTTTTCTGTGATTGAGTTCTTTATCGTTGAATTTAATTAATTAGTTGAGTAATTATTATGAATCGCTAATCTACAAATTTTCGAAGAATTAATCATATCACATTCATGAATAGTCTGTCCAACACTCGTGTCCACAAAACAGGTGAAGTGCTGTGCAGTAAAAGATACGGGCACTTCACCTGTTTTATGGATACGAGCCGCCAAACCAAAGAAGTTCTGTTCAACCAAAGAAGACATTCTGGCACGATGAGCGCTCTGCCTAAATTCTTAATACTATTATTCGTGAATAGTTTCTCACATTATCCTAATCCAAACAATTAATTATAGTAGTATTTAGTAATGTTGTTAAATTCTGAAATGTTCCACATAATTACAATACTCAACTAAGAGACCTGCAGATATCAATCGCTTCCCATATCTAAGCAATGAATCTGATTTTAATGACTTTGTATGGTTATTAAATGTGTCAGTTATCTATGGTAACGTACAAATTAAAATATTATTACCGTGATATAATTTTCATTGTTCCAGTATATTAAAAATTAAATTTTAATATTGCCACAATGTCTAAAACTCAAGCTTTTTATATGTTATGAATCATCATACCGATATCATTTATATTCCAATAAAGGGTTATAATATTCCATACATTACATAATTACACTTTAAAATGGCTATATCGCCGAAACATGTTGTGTAAAATAAAAATATTAAAAAAAAGGGTACTTCGATGTTAATTATTCCAAGTTTTATTACATAATTAGTATTCTTATCGGTTCACCTGATTGATGAGTGAATTTCAATTTCGTAATCATCTTTGACACTCACCTGAAAATAATAAAGAGAGAAAAATTAGAATCAAGGAATATTATTTGAAAATGTGAACTAAAGAAACTATAAATATAGCTAACAATTACAAAGTATGTAACATGTACAGTATATTTTTATGGTATTCTGGTTAAAATCCAATTTCTGAGAGATTTGGTGTACATTTTTGTCAAATAACAAGATAATTTCTTTCCATGAAATGAATAGATTGAACAAATAGAATTGAATCACTTGTAACACATCAACATTCAGCTTAATTTGAAAGAACTGAGAAAAAATATGCAAAACCAATGATAGAAAATATTTCGATTTATTCATTTATATTCAAATATTGAACTCACCAGGGAATAGAAAAACCAAAAAATTTGACAAAGCAACAAATCATGCAACAATGGAGCATAAATTTGAACAGCGGTATTTCACAACATATCTATAGTCTGTCCAAGCAAAGAAGAAATTCTGGCAAGATTGGAAAATGACCCCAGCTCGGTCTATGTTGGTTCAAAAATTATAAACTTGGTCTAAAATTGTAGATCAGATTGTTTCCTACAATTTAAAACCAAATTTACAATTTTTGAACCAATATTGACCGAGCTGGAGTCATTTTCCCATCTTGCCAGAATGTCTTCTTTGTTTGGACAGACTATACCAAGGTCTCACTACAGGATTCTAGTTGCTGGAAATTGATTAGACGAAGAGAAGAAATCTTAATTTCTTTCTTTTTTTGGAGCAGAAAGATAGGAAGACTCTCTTTGTTCGAAATTGGTTAGAAAAAGAAAAAGAAAATAGAAATCCCTTTCCTCTCCGACGTATAGCCTGTACAAGCAAAGAAGACATTTTTGCAAGCTGGGAAAATGACTCCAGCTCGGTCAATATTGGTTCGAAAATTATGATTTTGGTTTCATGCTCTGGGAAACATCCTGATATGATCTACAATTTGAGTTCACATTCATATTCTTTAAATCAGTATTGATCGAGCTGGAGTCATTTTTCCATCTTCACGGTATGTCTTCTTTGCTTGGACTGACTATACCTATATAGGTAGACTCTCATTGTTGGAATTCGGTTAGAAAGAGAGGAAATAATATCTAAATCCATTTTTACTACAACGAATAGGTAGACTCGCATTGTTGGAATTCGGTTAGAAAGAGAGAAAAAACTAAATTTCACTCTCCGTAGAATGGACGAACCAAGAAATGCACCGTCTAACGTTGCATCACATGCTTTGAACCGGTCTCGAAGCGGGATATTTTGAAATAGTTGAAAATAATTCACTTCATGACCCCGAAACCTCAGGCAAGGGCAATAGCACAGGTTATTTCAACACAATATTCTACCTACCAATAGCGAAGGTGAAGGCCCTGAGCAAGGTGTATGTCAATGATTTTCAATACTTATTTTCTCTTAGGGCTACTGTATTTGTTAAAACTTGAAATATATATATATTAAATAAATATTTTGTTGTGAATGATTTTCTTGTTTAGTTTACGCCAAACAGTTGGACGGTTTCGTCTGCTCCTTGTGCGCTCCAACAGCTGAAGTTGTCATTAAATAATAATGATTTAGGAAATGATTTGACGTCGTCATTGATGTCATTGACGTCGAATGATGTCGTCATTAAATGATGATTTTGAAATCAAAAGAGACAATAGATGCTTCACATGATCACATCAGCGGTTAGTAGGTTACATCACGTACAATAGATAGACGACGCAGTCGGCTCGTGCGCACGAAACAGGTGAAGTGCCCGTATCTTTTACTGTTCAGCACTTCACCTGTTTCGTGGGCACGAGCCACCTAACTTTTTGTTGTCAGCTTTATCTGATAATCTTAATATCTTGTTAACTATTTGCTTGTACTCATTTTTTTATTCAATTATTATTTTGTCTGCTATCATGCACTGGCGGATCGTGCCCACGAAACAGGTGAAGTGTTGTACAGTAAAAGATACGGGCACTTCACCTATTTCGTGGGTACGAGCCGCCAGTGCTATCAGTAATGAATAAGATATTTTCCCAGCACAGGTTTCTTCGAAATAGATAATATTTTCTCCCCAAATCAAGATAACGTATCATAATAATTATCATTATTATCATATGATAATATGATATCACTTATCATATTATCATAATAATACTAATAATTATTATTAGTATTCTCCTGATATGTACTTTTCATTCTATTCATAAAAAATATATTCAAAATTTATTTTGTCAACTGTGAGGGTTGGAAGAAAACTCGTATAGCTTTCAATGGTGGGGAGACCCTTACGTGTAGTTCCACCTCGCCAATGTGTACTTGGCCAAATACTGGTCACCCATCTAAGAGCAGTCCACAGTGCTCGTGACGTAACTTCATGATCATTAAGCAGCCACCCTCACTGAGTAGACAATGTCCAGTAAAGAGTGAAAAAGTGAGATAAAGTCCTTCCATCTAATCATTGGGATAATCTCAATGCTTCAAATGCTATTTTATTATCTGTTACCTGTTATTTTTTAGCATACTAACATTATTTTATTGAAGATTAACATATGGAAGGTAACATTATATTAGTCATACAGGTTTGTCCCTAAAAAATTGAAAAATTAAAACAAGCCGGCTACTGAACCTACACGAATGGCACCAAACAGATTTTAGATTTCCTCCAATCATCCGATTTTTGAACACCTACTATAACACATCTAATATCTGGTACCGAGCTTCGCTCTGAAGCTGCGGCCGAACTGTTGAATTATATAAATATGTTATTGTAAAAAATCAAGGAACCTCCTTGTAAAGAATAAAATCAAAATTGATATGATCACCTCTCACAATTTTTTGATAGTCACGAACATGTGTTATAGACTTGAATGTAACTCAATTCACTCCAGCTGGATAGCGTTGGTCAGCTAACGATAACAGCCATTATACGCAGTACTTGGGATTATGCCTGAATAAGGAATATTTTATTCTTTTATTAATCCTGCCAGAGAGTTTTCCCGGACATGAAACCTGGTGCAATCTTATTTTTCCATCACGGTTATATTACATTTCAAATTTCAAGAAAATCGTTAGAGCCGTTTTCTAGATCCGTGGTTCCACATACAACATACAAACATACAAACATACAAACATACAAACATACAAACATACAAACATACAAACATACAAACATACAAACATACAAACATACATACATACATACAGAAATTACTCGCTTAATATAATAGGATTAGATCATTAGATGTATTAGTAGGTGTTGACCCCACTCACAGCCTATAGTTTATCCAATCAAAGAAGATCATCTGGCAAGATGAGAAAATGACTCCAGCTCGGTCAATATTGGTCAATATAATTCCGAATACAGTAAAAAACTTCCTTGGCGAGTTGTGTATAATTTTTTCGGTGCACTTCAAATAAATAATATTATCATGAATGAATGAACAAAACAAATAGGATTAATGAAACTATCCATTATGATTATGATTAATGATTACATTATGATTAAATAGGAAACTATCCTCATACCGTAAACTTTTCCTTCCCAGGATTGTGGCATCATGTACTAGAATTAATTATTATTAAGTGTTGTTACAGTCGAATCATAATGAATAATGTAATGTTGTGATACTAGAAGAATATAATGCTATTGTTGTTATAAATTGGTGCCAAAGATTCGAGATACTAGCGCTTTGAGAAAAAAGTAAGCTTTGGTGGGTTCAAACTATACTGACACTTAAATGATTAAATATGGCAGAAAATCAAATTCTGTAAAAAAGAGTTCAGTAACGTTTTTGACTAAAACGCACCCAAACCTCACGAATTCATTCAGGAAGCATTCCGATCTACAATTTAAGACCAATTTGGGAATCAATATTGACCGAGTTGGAGTCATTTACCCATCTTGCCATAATGTCTTCCCTGCTTGGACAGACTCAAGAAATGTGTAGGCCTAGTAGATTGATTATAAAAACAAAACATAACTATGGTTGTTTGAACCAATCATTATATTTATTTATTTATTTATTTTTGTCTTCTTTGCTTGGACAGACTATATCGTCCCTCACAATCCCCCTGGGAACTGTATTATACAATCAATCATGAGCCAAAAGTGAGTGACTTGAAAATATCAATAGGTGAGAATCGGTGGGAAAGAGAAGAGATGGAGGAAGAATTAATAGTGTGTGAGAGGGAAAGTGGCAGACAAGGAGAAAGAGAAGAAAGAAAGAGAGAGAAAGAGTGAGAGAGAAACAGCATTGAGAAAGTGAGTGGGTGTACGTACATGCGGGTGCGAAAGTCACAAATTACTCACTGTGTCAGTGAGGTAACCGAGTGGCTCACTTTTCTACTAAACTCTCTTCTTTTTCCTCTTCTTCCCCTTCCTTTTCTTATACTTCTCCTTCATTTTCTTCCACTTCTTCTTCTTTTTCTCGATGTACTGCTTCTAGTCAGTCGATAGAACTGCTTTCTCTGGTCCACTAACCACACTACGTCTGTACAAGCAAAGAAGACCCTCTGGCAAGATGGGAGATTGACTCCAGCTCGGTCAATATTTGTTCAAAAATTCAAAATTTGGTCTCAAATCGTAGAAAACATTATTCTCTACAATTTGAGACCAAATTTTGAATTTTTGAACCTATATTGACCGAGCTGAAGTCATTTTCCCATCTTGCCAGAATGTCTTTGATGCTTGGACATACTATACTACAACAACTTGCCGACATTAATTTTATTTAACAAGAAGTCTCTCACTCACTCTCTCTCTCTCTCTCTCTCTTTTGAGTATATTCTCTCCTTGTCAGCCAGCAGCATCCTTATCAAAAGGAGGAAGACAGGATTCCTTCTTTCCTTACCTTTCCTTTGTCGGTTACCATTTATTATTATTACAGTATTTGATGCATGACTATAGTCTGTCCAAGCCAAGAAGACTCTCTGGCAAGATGAGAAAATGACTCCAGCACGGTCAGTATTGGTTCAAAAATTCGAAAATTTGGTCTCAAATTGTAGAAAACATTCTGATCTACAATTTGAGACCAAATCAATATTTTTTGAACCAATATTGACCGAGCTGGAGTCATTTTATCATCTTGACAGAGGATCTTATTTGCTTGGACATACTAATACCTGTGTCCGAGAAAAATGTCCTTCGCTTGACTTCTTCTGCATTCTTCTTCTTCTTCTTCTTCTTCTTCTTCTTCTTCTTCTTCTTCTTCTCTTCTTCCTACTCTTCTTCTTCGTCTTCTTTCTCTCTTCTTCTTCTCTTCTTCTTCTTCTTCTTCTTCTTCTTCTTCTTCTTCTTCTTCTTCTTCTTCTTCTTCTTCTTCTTCTTCTTCTTCTTCTTCTTCTTCTTCTTCTCTTCTTCTTCTTCTTCTTCTTCTTCTTCTTCTTCTTCTTCTTCTTCTTCTTCTTCTTCTTCTTCTTCTTCTTCTTCTTCTTCTTCTTCTTCTTCTTCTTCTTCTTCTTCTTCTTCTTCTTCTTCTTCTTCTTCTTCTTCTTCTTCTTCTTCTTCTTCTTCTTCTTCTTCTTCTTCTTCTTTTCTTCTTCTTCTTCTTCTTCTTTTCTTCTTCTTTTCTTCTTCTTTTCTTTTCTTCTTCTTCTTCTTCTTCTTCTTCTTCTTCTTCTTCTTCTTCTTCTTCTTCTTCTTCTTCTTCTTCTTCTTCTTCTTCTTCTTCTTCTTCTTCTTCTTCTTCTTCTTCTTCTTCTTCTTCTTCTTCTTCTTCTTCTTCTTCTTCTTCTTCTTCTTCTTCTTCTTCTTCTTCTTCTTCTTCTTCTTCTTCTTCTTCTTCTTCTTCTTCTTCTTCTTCTTCTTCTTCTTCTTCTTCTTCTTCTTCTTCTTCTTCTTCTTCTTCTTCTTCTTCTTCTTCTTCTTCTTCTTCTTCTTCCTTATCTTCTCAGCTCGCCAATCGTGCTGGTTGTGATTATATCATAACAAGCATAGTCACAGAGACCTACTTCCAATCTATTGCATCTTCGGATGTTTATCGGTTATAGTGTTGGAAAGGAATAAATTTTATTCAAATCGTGTCATTTGAATGTAATTGATTTCTGTTGATAAATATTGATGAGAATATTGTTGAAATTGACTTATTGTTGAGTATATTTCTCAGAATGATTAATAGATTATAAATTGTACAAGGAAATAAAACTTTAAACTTGAGGCTATTTAGAATAATTGATAAATTTAATGAAAAATCAAATACCGTTTTTTAAAAAAACCTTAGAATTCACATTGATAATGGGCTGAGTCCCGAAACATGTCTGTAGAATAATAATTCCAAAGTTTTTTTAAAAAGGGTATTAGATTTTTCATTAAATTTATCAATTGTACAAGGAAGTACAATAAATATATTCATAGTATAATAATATTCATCATTATGAGAGTACTAGTTGGCTACTACCATTATAGAAACATTTAAACAATAATATATCTATAATTCTGAAAGCTACTGTATTTGGTAACATTCTACTAGTATACGGAGTCAAAAGATGAAGGGATGGATTATATTCAAATTAGAAGTAGATTTAAGTAAAAAATTAAGTTAAATTAAGAGTGATTTTTGTCCTCATGAAGAACCCTACATGAGAATAAATTCCGTTCTTTCAACACATTCACTAATTTGTGGTCCTAGGTCCTTATTACTAATACAGCATTACTACAGCGTTTGCAGTATTAGGTACTAGATCTACTAATACAGCATTTTATAATTTTAATAAATTTTTTATTTTAATTTTTTTGTTTTTGATAAAAACACAGACGAAGTCCAAAACGTCTCTCCTTCACAATTTTGATTAATTTATTTTTAAAAAATTATAATTTTTAAAAGTTATATTAATAATATTTTGAAATTATTAAAAATATAGTTTATGATTGTTAACACTTGAAACTTGAACTATACACCATTCCCAACTTCTGAAGGTGAGAGCTGTTAAAAATCAATTTAAAAATTGAAAGGTTATTGTAAAACTAAAGAAGAACTAAAAATACAAGTAATATTACCTAAAATAATATCAAACTCCACTTGAAATCTTGAAACAAAATTAGATGAACTCCCATGAAATAATAATTATATATTCATGGGTTTGAAAGGCAGTGACCCTTGTTTTCCAGGAAAACATTAATAGTATTATAATGAGTTGCTATTGGGTTTTTGAGCCTACATGTATTTTTCTAACATTTCTGTTGAATTGACCTATGGTACATAACTTGATATTTCAAGTGATTTAGTTCTAGAATTGTTGTAGACCCGTACTCTGTATATCTTGTTGAAGATGTAAATAAATTGGATTGAATACTTATACTTCAATTTAATCGAATTTAATTCTATTTAATTGAATTAAACTAATTCGGATTCTCGTTCAGCTGGTCTCAACAACTTGATAAGAACTAACTTTCACTGGTGGCTCGTGCCCACGAACCAGGTGAAGTGCTGTACGGTAAAAGATACGCGCACTTCACCTGTTTCATGGGCACGAGCCGCCAGTACTAACTTCTACACACAATTGTAAAGAATAGCCTGCATCAATACTTTTTAAAGTTCTAATTTTGTTTCTAATATTCAAATAAGATGACTGTCCTTGTCAGTTAATTTTGACTTTTGCTTCAGGTTGCTTCAGGCTATGAATCTTGTAAAATAAAAATTTATCATGCTAGATTGTAGGTCAAATTTGAACACAGCGGTTAAAAGAAGAATACAAAAAACGAGACAAAATTTGTTAGTCTAAGTTTCCGCTGCCGTTCCTTCGGGCGATTTCCGGGTGCCACATGTAATTATTATTAGTCTCGACCAATTGGTTAGGAATAAAAAATATTGAACCAAACCAAAAATATTATAATTAATTTCAAAAACTGATAATTCCAGCGTATAGAGGATGTAAATCCCCTGTGCTTCCAGTCACACAGTTATAGTCTGTCGAAGCAAAGAAGACGCTCTGGCAAGATGAGAAAATGACTCCAGCTCAGTGAATATTCGTTCAAAAATTATTGATTTGGTCTCAATCGTAGGATACATTCTGATCCACAATTTAAGACCAAAACAATATTTTTTGAACCAATATTGACCGAGCTGGAGTCGTTATCTCATCTTGACAGAGGGTCTTCTTTGTTTGGACAGACTATACAGTTGCCCAAATTATTCACTTTCAATTTTCAGAGTTGAATTTTTGCTTGTGAATGTTATCCCCACATGAGCTCTAGGCTTGTGCGTGATATGTTGATAAGAGATGACGACTAGTTTATAGGCTGAGGTGACCGACGGCTTATTGTGTCCTCCAAAAGATAAGAGTGGCGGTACATGTGGTCAACTGGGATGTAACTCGTTCCGTCTGTTACACAAACATAAAAAATCTCTCTCAGCGTAATTCTATTATCGTGTTGAGTCATTTGAAACATTTTCTATACTGTTATGACGTAGCTAGACTATTTATAAGATGAAAAGTGCAAGTGACCGAAGTAAAGAAAAAGTGAAGGACGTTTCAATGACCTCTACAACGACCACACTCACTCTTCCTATCACTTATTATTTTTCCTCTCTCTTTCACCTTTCTCTTCTTCATCTTCTTCTTCTTCTCCTCCTTCTCTCTTCTTCTTCTTCTTCTTCTTCTTTTCTTTTCCTTTTCCTTTTTCGGTTTCTTATACTTTTTCTATTTCTATTTCTTTTTCTTCGTTTTCTTTTTCTTTCTTCTTCTTCTTCTTCTTCTATTTTTCTTCTTCTTCTTCTTCTTCTTCTTTTTCTTTTTCTTTTTCTTTTTCCTTTCTTTTTTCTTCTTTTCTTTTCTTCTTCTTCTTCCTCTTCTTCTTTTTCTTTTTCCTTTTCTTTTTTTCTTTTTCTTCTTCTTCTTCTTCTTCCTCTCTTCTTCTTCTCCTCTCTTCTTCTTCTTCCTCTCTTCTTCTTCTTCTTCTCTTCTTCTTCTTCTTCTTCTTTCTTCTTTTCTTCTTCTTCTTCTTCTCCTCCTCCTCCTCCTGCTTCTTCTTCTTTTTCTTCTTCTTTTCTTCTTCTTCTTCTTCTTCTTCTTCTTTTCTTGTTCTTGTTCTTGTTCTTGTTCTTCTTCTTGTTCTTGCTCTTGTTCTTGTTCTAGTTCTTCTTCTTCTTTTTCTCCTTCTTCTCCTTTCTTCTTCTTCTTCTTTTTCTTCTTCTTCTTGTTTTTCTCCTTCTTCTTCTCCTACTCCTCCTCCTTCTTCTTTTTTTTCTTATTCTCCTTCCTCTTCTCCCTCTCGTCTTTCTAATTCTCATTATTTTAAAATTATTTTTATTCTTTTTCCCATCCTCTTCTCTTTCTACTTTTTAATTTTTTCTCCTTCTTCTTCTTCTTCTTCTTCTTCTTCTCCTCCTTATTCTTCTTCTTCTTCTTCTCTCCTCCTCCTCCTTATTCTTCTTTCTTCTTCTTCGTCTCCTCCTCTTCTTCTTCTTCTTCTTCTTCTTCTTCTTCTTCTTCTTCTTCTTCTTCTTCTTCTTCTTCTTCTTCTTCTTCTTCTTCTTCTTCTTCTTCTTCTTCTTCTTCTTCTTCTTCTTCTTCTTCTTCTTCTTCTTCTTCTCTTCTTCTTCTTCTTCTTCTTCTTCTTCTCCTCCTTTCTTCTTCTTCTTCTTCTTTCTTCTTCTTCTTCTTCTCCTTTTCTCTTCTTCTTCTTCTTCTTCTTCTTTTTCTTCTTCTTCTTCGTGCTGGCAAAAACAGTTCGTTGGTTCGTGCGGTTCGCGCCATGTTGTTTTAGTAATGAACTTTCGCCTATAATAATCGTTCGAAAGCCCTCAGGTGTGGGAAGTAGCGCGATGAGATAACTTAGCACACAACATAATATCGGTCAAATTGAAGTCTGTCCTAGCAAAGAAGACCCTCTGTCAAGATGAGAAAACGATTCCAGCTCGGTCAATATTGTTTCAAAAAATATTGTTTCGGTATCAAATTGTAGGACAGAATGTTTCGTCTCCTACGATTGAGACCAAATCAATAATTTTCGAACCCATATTGATCGAGCTGGAGTAATTTTCTCATCTTGCCAGAGGGTCTTCTTTGCTTGGACAGACTATACCGCCAAGTTCGCGCATACTGAGAAGGCACGCCGTTACAATACACTTTACATTGTGATTAGGTGTCTACTGAGTCTACACGGACTACATGATTTCTTCTCATTAAACCTTCTTTCCTCCTTTTATTTTTGCAGCCCAAACCAACTCATTAACATTTTTCTCAGAAGCTTATTGATATATTTCTTATTTTGTTTCACTGCAGAACATTTTCACTTGAACTTCTTTCATTTCATCTTCTTCTCATCATTTCATCTTCTTCTCATTTCACCTTCTTCTCATTTCTTCATTCCATTTAATATTTTTTCAGTTGTGTTTATCTTATTGATCTCCATTACATTAGATTATTACCATAAAATCCCATCGTACAGTATGAATGAGGAATTATGAGATATGTACTCACGTTATCGATATGCAATAGATAAAAATTAATGTTTTTTTAGCTTTCCTAGGTTCGATACCCAGTCCGGGCAGAGTTTTTTGATCAGTTTCATTCAATGGATCTCGCCTGCTATTTAGTACATTGGTCAATATTTGCAGTTGCAGAGTCCTTTGTTTATTTACACAGCAATAATTTGAGATTCGAATTAATTATTATTAATTCTCTGCATGATATTTACATGTATAATGAAAAATCAATAATAAGACATCTTATTGAATAAATAAGATAGATTTATTGATACAAATTATACTTGAATAGAAGAGTACAGAAATTTGAAAAATATTCAATCTTATTCAGGGTTGAAATTCGAAATTAAACATTAAAAAATTTATTCTTGTATTCATAATTCATTCAATAATAATTGTATTTACAATTGTATGAAGAGTACAACAGGATTTATGCTTAACCAAATCTCTCTTCCAATATTATAAACAGTCCAAAAGTTTGTACAGTAACTTACTGTTAATTGAATGATTCACGTAAAATATAGCGTATTATCTCACAAGTATTCTACATAGAAGCAATCTTCTACGCTAAATTGATCAATTTGAATCATCTCTTAAAGCAAGTCTATTGGTCCATAGTCATTCGTATCATTTCTGAAACAATGTTGCAAAACTGTAATTAACAATTGTATCATCTTTGATACACAGTTGCAAAATGACGTACAGAGTTCAATGTTACTTATCAACTTCAATTCACTACAATAATGGAGTATAGTATAATTATAGTTAATCAAGTCTTGATGACCAAGAGTCAAACGTTAACTGTTTATAGGGTGATATGAACAGAATAATAATATGCTTTTATGTAATGAAAATGATAAGGTAATGAACTTTTCAATATACATCTACTATAACTCTCATATACTATAATCTCAACTATTATTTTCATCTACTATAATTCTCAGTTCTATCTTAATCGTTCATTTGGAAACCCAGAGACTAAAAATGATAAGGTGATGTACTTTCCAATAGAAGTATCTACAATAATTCTCAAATCCATCATAATCATTTATTTGGAAACTCAGAGACGGACGTGTTCTAATCTCATGAGAGACTTCATGAAACTTCACAAGAAGTAGGTCATATTAATTGAGAATTGCAGAGAATTACAATTATTTTGGAATGATGAGAGAGCTTGGTTACAAAAGGTAATAAGGATAAGGTAACATTAACATACTATTGTACTCGGATGTCTAATTACCTTTACTTAACTGTACTCAGGATTTCAACAAATAGATTGGTATTTCATCACACAGGTAATATAGTGAAGTGTAGGTAGATATTATACAATCTTAATCTATTTTTTGATATTTGGGTTTAATTGTCATCATTTGAATATTCAATATTATTTTCAACAATACTGTACTGGATTGCAACCAATATTTCAATTCTTATAAGAATAGTTTTCTGATGACTGTTAAGAATTCTTGGTTGATTCTTATCAGAAAACCAATTAAGTTCATCTTTACAATTCTTTATTCATCTCTTTATTCGAGTTGTAGAAGATTGTCAAGACTTATGCTTCAATGGAATAATATGAAGAATTAGAAAATTTTTATCAATGTGATAAATTAGCATGGGGATGAAAAAATCATTATTTTTGATAATTTAATTTGCGTAATAATAATTTATTTTGACGTAATTTGCCGTATCTACTCATGTAGAATAATATCGATTTAAAGATACAAGTGAATGAATAAAATAACTTTGTGAATAATATAACATTGTAGAAAATAATAATATTGTACTATGATCAATACTACGAATACTATGATGCAAGACCAATATGAATTCAAATAATTACAAGAATTTTTGAAACATACTATAAATAAATTGCATTTTTAATATCAATAAATTAAAAACTCAATAGAAAACATAAAAATATAAATATTATAAATCTTCTCATCACTGACCCTTACACAATAACATAATTATATAAAATCATCAAATAAATCAATTATGTGACTACTGTATTATGAAACTATGAAATGATTCACCTATCCATTCAATTATACTAGTTATTTGAAATTTGACTCGCTGTGGTTTTAAAAATCCCTTTATTTTCCATGTTATATTGTTATCAATAAAACAAATAAATAGTTGATACTGAGAATATTTATAAATAACAAACCCCCGTACAGTAAACACATCATGTGTCAAAGCATTACATTATTTCTATTGTTTTGAAAGATTGCTGGTTCAATGAAATTAGTTTATTATACTTTATTCACGATCACTTGAGACGGAATAAACAAACTTTTTGAGTGTGTGTGTGTAATGGAAGGTCTTCTTCTATGCGAAAATTTCGGCCACAGACCAACAGCTGTAGCCAATCACAGCTCAAGACAACAGTCTTGCGAAAAGACAAGTCGGACTGTAGCAAATCACAGCTCCAGACAAGAGTCAGCTGTTCAACTGAATCAGACTTTTTCGCATAGAAGAAGACCTTCCATTACACGCACACACACGCAAAAGGTTTGTTTATTTCGTCTCAAGTGATCGTGAATGGGCTATAGTCTCAAGACAATAGCAATAGTATTTTAAAGAAAAATTAACATAATATAAATACTTCTTATTGAACTTCACTTTTTCTTTGAACTATCACTTGCATTGATACAACTTACAACTATTCTTACACTTCATTCTTACACTTCTTTCAGAAATTATCAATTTGTAAATATTTACATAAAAATACTACTTGAATTTATATGAACAATATTATCACTAACACTTGAAGAAATTTACCAACCTCAATGTAGCATTCACAAAATTACGAAGCATCAACCACATTAGGCTAGATTTTGTCTGCATATTCAAGTTGGTCTTCAAATATTCAAAATCTCTATCCAACTCATAATCTTCTTCGCTATAATATTCTTCTTCTTCTTCCTCCTCCTCCTCCTTTTCCCCCACCTTCTTCTCTTCCTTCTCCTTCTTTTCTTTTATCGTTTGTTCTGTTTTGTTACCAGTAGCCGACGATTGTTCCAATTTTACTTCTTCTTTCTTAATCGTGTTGTCCGTTTTGTTCTCGTTTTGTTCAGCCGTTATGACCTTTCTACTTTCGTTGCCATTCAAAATGATATTGAAGTGTACCACATAGTTGTTGTTGATTACGGCGTCTTTTTTTAGGTTATGTAATCCAGAATTCACGGTAGCATTGACGATTTTGTCAGCACCTTTTGTTGTTACAACATGGGGAGCTCCTTTAGTTATGGGTGTACCATGGAATCCATTCCAATTGGAGTGGTTTGGCAATACTGTAGCCTTCAAAATATTATTTTCTATTATTTTCTCGTCGCCATTTTTAACCAACGTTCGACTAGCAGCTGTGAATAGACTTCGGGAATAATTGTTTCTCAAATTCTTCTCAAAATTGTTTTTAATTCTCGCGCAATCTCCACTTTCACATTCCTCATTTACATCAAAATTGTTTAAAAATTTTAGAAGTTCTACCTCATTTCTTACGAAACCGTTCGTAAATTTCCGATCTTGATCCACGTTCTCTTCAAAACTGTTGGAAATTGTTGAAATTTGTTCATTATTTTCTTCAAAACCGTTCAAAAGTTTTCGATCTTGTTCTCCATTTCCTCCAAAATTGTTAAGAAATTTCTGGATTTTTCCCCAATTTTCTCCAAACTTGTTCGTAAACTTCCGATCTTGTTTCACATTCCCTTTAAATTTGTTCGAAAATTTCAAAATTTGTTCACCATCTTCTTCAAAAATGTTCGAAATTTTCCTACAATCACCAATTTTACAGTCGTTTTTCCTGCAATCAGCATTTTTACAGTAATTTTCCCCCTCAAATTTGAAATCAATCGCAGTATCTCCAATATTTTTACTCTCTCTAGGATTCTCATCTATCAACTTATCAACTCCTTTATTAATAATGTATTTCAAATCAAACCCCGTACCCAGTAAACCCAGAGCGGGAGCTTTGGTACTTTCAGAGCTCCTTTTTCTCCTTGAATTATTTTCTAACAATTTTTCAGATCGTTCATTACTCTTCAAAGTTTTTCCTATATTTTCTCTGTATCTTCTATCATTTTCCATAATTTTCTGATAAAATTTTCCATGACTAGTAGAAATCTGATACGGAAAACGAGAACTTTGAACTCGTGGTGAATATTTAAGATTTCCAAATACTTTCAAATTTATAAACTTTTCACAAAGTCTTATCATTTTTGGAAACCCAGATGTCGTAGCACTATTTTGATTATCACTTTCTCTCACATCTATCAATAATCTAGGATTGGATTTTGAGCGATTTTTTGAAGAAAGAAGATCCCGCAAATTGTCTATTATACTGTTATCAATAATTTCACTGTTATGTCCTCCTTTATCAAATTCTCTGACACGATTGTTGATTCTTCTTCTTTGTTGTTTTCTTTGTCTCCTCCTTTTGTTGTCCTCTTGAATACCAGAAAAAAACTAGATTAGATTTTATTAGTTCATTAATGAGTAAATTGTATCATATTATGAAGAAATAGTCTGTACAACTAAAGACATTCTGGCAAGATGGGAAACGACTCCAGCTCGGTCAAAATTGCTTCAAAAATATATATTTGGTCTCAAATTGTGAAAAACGTTCTGCTCTATAATTTGAGTGTAAATTAATAATTTTTGGACAAATATTGACCGAGCTGGAGTAATTTTCCCATCTTGCTAGAATGTCTTCTTTGCTTGAACAAACTGTACATCATGCGTTTCCCAAACGAAAAAGATTGGAAGACAGAGTTTAAGAAGATTCAACAACGGTGGAAAAACTGTCGAGGAAAATTACGGGAAAAGTATAGCTGATGTCAAAAAGTAAGGCGGTTTCGTCTGTCTCTTGTACGTGATGTAACCTATTAACAGCTGATGTAAAGCATCTTTTATCGCTTTTGATTCTCAAAACATCATCTAGGCATAGCTTAATAACAATTTTAATTGACAACATCACCTGTTGTAGTAGACAAAACCGCCTAAATTTTTGGTGCCAACTGTACCTAATTAAGGCCTGTAGATAGAGATTGCAAGAATTGAAAAACCACCAAACTATAGTAAGCTATTTCCAAGCACAGAAGACATTCTGGCGGAATGGTAGAATGACTCTGGATCGGTCAATATTCGTTCAAAAATTATTAATTTGATTCCAAATTGTAGATCAGAATGTTTTCTACGATTTGAGACCAAATTCATAATTTTTGAACCAATATTGACCGAGCTGTAGTAATTCTCCCATCTTGGCAGAATGTCTTCTTTGCTTGGACAGACTATACAACTAATTTAGAACTAATAATTCAATTTAGAACTATATAACTAATTTAGAACTATTTAACTAATTCAGAACTATATTACTAATTTAGAACGAATTGTTGATTTGGATCCGAATAAATTCACATGCTTATAAAGCAATAAATTAACGGAATTAATACATGCATGAATAAATAAATCACCCTTGATACACCGGTAGTACAATAAAAAAGTATTTTATAGCGCTATTCTTGTGTACCAGGATAATAAACCTTAAATATGTTGTACGTTGTATCCAGTAAAGTCATGTTCATTCTAAATGAATAGTCATTAAAGTACCATAAATACTAACTGACCAATAAGATTTATTTTTACGAAAAGAAGTTTTTTTCCTCGTAATAAAAACAGTTGAAAGCAACGAATTGATTGCTTAGTCCTCATAAATCTTTATTCTTTATTCAAAATACAATTCTACCTCATTGCACTGGCGGCTCGTGCCTTCGAAACAGGTGAAGTGCTGTACAGTAAAAGATACGGGCACTTCACCTGTTTCGTGGGTACGAGCCGCCAGTGCCTCATTAAATTTTGTAATAATTTTGCAATGGTTATTCACGGACACGATTCATTTGTCCGTTTCAGACAAATTTTCATCAAATTTGAATTGCACAGAAAAATTAAATCCATGTAAATCTGTTTTGTAGCATGTTTTTGAGAATCTGTATTTGTTATATTGTTTACATTGCGGAATATGGTGATTTTTAGAATGTTTTTTTTTTTAAAACGTTTTAAACACTTGAAGTTTAACTGCTTCCTTATAAAAGTAGCCTATAATAGCTTAATATTTTACAAAAGAGTCCATGTTCTGAATTAATAAAAATTTTCGTTAATATGGGGAGACGTGTTTGTTCCTCCAGTAATTTGTTTTTATGTCTCAATTCGAATGATTTAAATATATCTTGTAGAAAAAATATTAAATTCTCTTTCTTCTGTTCCAGTGTTTTTTTATCATTATATTTATATTAGAATTTTTTTTTAGCTGTTTTTTAGAAACAGCGATGTAATGTGCTGAATTAAATGTGGCCCTAAACTCGTCACAGAATCAATTATATTTAGAAAACAATTTTTTTGCCCAAGAATGAAAAAATTTTATAGCGGAAAAATGATAATTTCAGCAAAATTTGATTTTATTTTCCAGCAGAAAAAGAGGGTTTGAAATTATTATAAGACAAACGTAGCCTATACTTTATAACGAACGTAGCCAACTTTTTTTTGCAAATCGGGAAGCAATACTAGCAAACAAAAATACACTTATAAAATCTATGATCTGACAGCCTTTCTACATAGAAAATATTAGACATTTCATGTGATTTTCTTTCAGAAATCCGACTAATTCCAGCCAATCACGAACAAGTATCTCCACCAATCATTTTTCGTATAATATTAAACCCATAAAAAAATATTTTGAAAATAACCCACTTTCTCATTCAGAGCTAACCAATCCTCGATTTCATCAATTGTCCCTTTTAATGAATGAAATAGTATTCATAACGTGTTATGCCAGTGAAACAATCAATGTGACGTAAGAAAATGATTGGAGTAGAATCTCTAATACGATTTCGCATATGTGATTGTCTTTATTGTAACAGTATTGTCTACTATTTATAGTAGCCTCCAGCATATAATATTCATCATACTATACCATACAGAATATGACATGATATAACTCATCATATATGATAATAGTGGGCTAGAATACTTATCAACTTATATAGTCTGTCCAATCAAAGAAGATATTCTGGCAAGATGGGAAAATGACTCAAGTTCGGTCAATATTAATTCGAAAATTATAGATTTGGTTTATAATTGTAGATCAGAATGTTTCCTACGATTTGAGACCAAATTTATTATTTTTTAATCAATATTGACCGAGCTGGAGTCATTTTCCCATCTTGCCAGATGGTCTTGGTCTTCTTTGCTTGGATAGTGATACCACTATCTGCATGGACAGTAGTTTCTAAATGAATTCTAATCCACTAAAGTTTTATAAATAATTTCATGACGTCATCATTGCAATAAGTATGCCTAGTATGATCTTTGCAATATAGGTTCAAGCGTTTATCAAAATTTATATACAGCTTCAGCTAAATACAGTACACTATAGCGGTGGTCACCAATTAAGTTTCATGAAGGTCCGTCTCCTCAATGTCTTGGCGAGCTTCTGCGGACCATTCAGGGGAAACCACAGGCAGGGGGGAGGGTTTATTCCCCGGATATCTTTTTTCAAAAGTTAAAAGTTTAACTACATTAATTTTAATTGTTATTCAAATATTTGGGATAGTTATTACGATATCAATGTTCGTTAAATATATTGGAGTTTGATACTATGCTATTGATCTATTAGACTATTAGAATTATAATAAAAACCATTATTCTATTTATATGAATAATGTTTACTCATAAAATTGTCGGAACTATTCTCGAATTCAGTCTTTGACTATATCTCTTTAGCTAGGTGTAGGTATTAAAATACTTAGATAAATCAAATTAAACGTTTTACTAGACATAGAATTGGATAAAATAATGCCACAATATAAAATAAATAGCCAACTTTTCATTGAAAGTTGTATAATAATACTAGTGTTTTTTTATTGTTGTGGTTGTTTTTTGATCATTTAATTTAATTTAGACTGAAGAGGGGTTCTCATGGATTTTTATTGCCGTTGCAATACACTTTACAATGTAATGGCTCTGCCAGCATTACCTTCACACAAGATTGAACTCAGAAGAAGAAGAAGAGGAGGAGGAGGAGGATGAAAAGTGAAAGAACAAAAGAAGAAGAAGAAGAAGAAGAAGAAGAAGAAGAAGAAGAAGAAGAAGAAGAAGAAGAAGAAGAAGAAGAAGAAGAAGAAGAAGAAGAAGGAAGAAGAAGAAAGAAGAAGAAGAAGAAGAAGAAGAAGAAGAAGAAGAAGAAGAAGAAGAAGAAGAAGAAGAAGAAGAAGAAGAAGAAGAAGAAGAAAGAAGAAGAAGAAGAAGAAGAAGAAGAAGAAGAAGAAGAAGAAGAAGGGAAAGAAGAAGAAGAAGAAGAAGAAGAAGAAGAAGAAGAAGAAGAAGAAGAAGAAGAAGAAGAAGAAGAAGAAGAAGAAGAAGAAGAAGAAGAAGAAGAAGAAGAAGAAGAAGAAGAAGAAGAAGAAGAAGAAGAAGAAGAAGAAGAAGAAGAAGAAGAAGAAGAAGAAGAAGAAGAAGAAGAAGAAGAAGAAGAAGAAGAAGAAGAAGAAGAAGAAGAAGAAGAAGAAGAAGAAGAAGAAGAAGAAGAAGAAGAAGAAGAAGAAGAAGAAGAAGAAGAAGAAGAAGAAGAAGAAGAAGAAGAAGAAGAAGAAGAAGAAGAAGAAGAAGAAGAAGAAAAAGAAGAACAGCAACAACATTAACAAGAAAAAGGAAAAAAAGATAATTTGGCTTTTGCCAAAACACTGTTATCAATGCTCAGCTCTGTCAGGACAGTTTAAAAGGGGTCTACGGGAGCGAATCAGTTCAGCCGTGGTTGCTCTCGACTAAATACGCTCTCGCAGACAGATTGCCAACTGTCCTGACAGAGTTAAGATTAATAACAGTCATTCTCCAACCGTTAGTTTCGTTAGCGTCTGCTATTATAGGAGTCAAATTTCTCCAGTTATAATTGGCTATAGAAGGCCCTTGGGCGAAGTTCTGTTTACTACAGAGTCTGGTCGAGCAAAGAAGACATTCTGACAAGATGGGAAAATGACTCCAGCTCGGTCAATATTAATTCAAAAATTATAAATTTGGTCTCAAATTGTAGAAAACGTTGTGCTCTAAAATTTGAGACCAAATTTATAGTTTTCGAATCAATATTGACCGAGCTGGAGTCATTTTCCCATCTTGCCAGAATGTCTTCTTTGATCGATAGGACTACTAGTAAAGTAGGTCTTTATACTGTTATCAGACAAGATTAGCCCATTTTAGCTCAGATAATAACAATTATAATAAGCTCTGAAAACATTTAACAAGATTATACTAATTTAAATATACCTAATTAGAAATGAAAAATGAAATTTATTCTCCTTTTGTACAAACAAAAATCTTTTACACAATAACTTTTCTTAGAATAATTTATTATACTAGCAGCAATTTTACATAGGCGCTGTCAGTGACATTAATTAAATTAATTAAATTAAATAATTGTCGTCAAATTATTACAATAGAATGGAATTTAGTGTTGTATAGTTCAATAATAAAGTGAAGGGAGGACAGAAAGATGATAGATAGGTGTATTTAAAGTTGATAATAATTTTTATTTGATGGAATTGGAGAATATTAATTGGAGATGAAGAGGAAGAAAAAGAAAAATAAAAAGAAGAGAATAGAAATGAAGAAGATAAAGAAAAATAAGAAGTAGACGAAGAAGAGTTTCAGCACAAAACAGACAACATGATGAAGCTAGAACAAAACAAATTATTGCAACAATCGTCGGCTACTGATAACAGGAAAGAGAGGAGTAGAAGAAGAAGAAGGAGAAGAAGAAGAAGAGGAGGAGAAGGAGGAGGAGGAGGAGGAGGAGGAGGAGGAGGAGGAGGAGAAGAGGAGGAGAGGAGAAGAAGAAGAAGAAGAAGAAGAAGAAGAAGAAGAAGAAGAAGAAGAAGGAAGAGGAGAAGGAGAAGAAGAAGAAGAAGAAGGAGGAGGAAGAAGAAGAAGAAGAAGAAGAAGAAGAAGAAGAAGAAGAAGAAGAAGAAGAAGAAGAAGAAGAAGGAGAAGAGGAGAAGAAGAAGAAGAAGAAGAAGAAGAAGAAAAGAAAGAAGAAGAAGAAGAAGGAGAAGGAAGAAAAGAAGAAGAAGAAGAAGAAGAAGAAGAAGAAGAAGAAGAAGAAGGAGGAGGAGGAGGAGGAGGAGGAGGAGGAGGAGGAGGAGGAGGAGGAGAAGAAGAGAAGAAGAAGAAGAAGAAGAAAAGAGAAGAAGAAGGAGAAGAAAAAGAAGAAGAAGAAGAAGAAGAAGAAGAAGGAGAAAAGAAAAGAAAAGAAGAAGGAGAAGAAAGAAAAAGAAGGAGAAGAAGAAGAAGAAGAAGAAGAGGAGGAGTAGAGGAGGAGGAGGAGGAGGAGGAGGAGGAGAGGAGAGGAGGAGGAGAGGAGGAGAAGGAAGAAGAAGAAGAAGAAGAAGAAGAAGAAGAAGAAGAAGAAGAAGAAGAAGAAGAATAAGAAGAAGAAGTTAAGAAAAACTGAACCTTTTTTGGTAATATCAAACCAATTCAAATGTAACACAGCCAAAAAATGTTGATAAAGTGAAAAATGATCTTACTTTGATTGAACAATTGCTATATTCAGACATAGAATGAATATTGTAATGCAGTATAATATTGAATCAGACCTATAATGAGACCTACTTTTTGGCTGAAATTATGGTTTGAAATGTATTTCTCAAAAGAATTGCAAAGGAAATCGAATTCATGATTTGTGAATGAAACGTTTTAATTTATGAATGAATGGTTCCTGCGATTTATAATCAATATTATTCAAATTTTTCTATTAAATGATATACAATAATACTATATCTATATTGATTTACTCAAATATCATCTCTACTGTGAATGAACTGCTCATGAAGAATTGTAATATTGGGCAATATGACTGGGTATAGTAAGCTTGCCACTAAAAAATTATACTCATTACTTAATATGATTCACTCTATAACTTTGAAACTCTCTACGTATTACAACCCGTATATAGTGGGAGTTTCCTCATAATTAGAAGCAATAAGAATTTTTATTTTACTCTATTATCACATTAGTAATGTTTTATGTTGATCAGTTCATGTGCGTTTATAAAACTATACAGGGTGTTTCAGGAGGAATGTGCAATACTTCTCAGGCTGATTCCTTACACCAAGTAGACAAAAAAGTTCCATGGGACCAACCCCCAAAAACGCTTTGTTACTGAGATAACAATGGCGGAAAATTGAGATTTTTCAAAATATATTAATTTTTCTAATTCTTTAGAGGCTTTACTGAGGTTCTAAAATAATCAATTCCTATGTAAAATTAGCTGAGGAATTCAATAAAACCTGTTCCAAGTTTGTAACTTCAACGGTTATTGAGATAATTGGAAAAATATGCTAAAAAACGCCATTTTTCAACAATAAGGGTTATAGCTGGATAAGGAATCATAAAATTGTATTTTTCAATAATGGAAGTTGAAGAGAGCCGGATGCTAAAGGAAAAGTTGAATGACGGCGATTGTGTAAATCTTACCCAAATCTCAGAAATGGCGATCAAAAATGGCGAAATTTACAAAAGTGATGAATTTGTGTTTAGTAGCGATTTTGCGATTTTTGATCGCCATTTCTGAGATTTGGGTAAGATTTACACAATCGCCGCCATTTAACTTTTTCTTTAGAATCCGGCTCTCTTCAACTTCCATTAATAAAAAATACAATTTTGTGATTCCTTATCCAGTTATAAGCCTTATTGTTGAAAAATGGCGGTTTTTTAGCATATTTTTCCAATTATCTCAATAACCGTTAAAGTTGCAAACTTGGAACTGGTTTCATTGAATTCCTCAGCTGATTTTACATAGGAATTGATTATTTTAGAACCTCATTAAAACTTCTAAAGAATTAGAAAAATTAATATATTTTTAAAAATCTCAATTTTCCGCCATTGTTATCTCGGTTACAAAGCGTTTTTGGGGGTTGGTCCCATGGAACTTTTTTGTCTACTTGGTGTAAGGAATCAGCCTGAGAAGTATTGCACATTCCTCCTGAAACACCCTGTATAGAAGAGAATATAGATTTCAATTATTACTGATTAATTGATCATTTAATTATGGATATCTGTGATCAAAAAATTATTATTACAGTAAAAGTGATGGATTTAATTATCAAATGGAAAAAGTATCAAAGTAAAGTCTTTCCAAGCAAAGAAGACCCTCTGGCAAGATGGGGAAATGACTCCAGCTTGGTCAATATTTGTTCAAGAATTATAAATGTGGCAATAATTGTAGATCAAATTGTTTTCTACAATTTGATATCAAATCAATAATAATTTTTGAACCAATATTGATACTGAGCTTGAGTGATTCCCCCATCTTGCCAAAGGGTCTTCTTTGCTTAGCCAGACTATAACTAAACTGTAGAAAAACCATAAGCTCGCCCAAAAAGTGACAAGTATGCAACAAGTATCTCATACATTTATCTGAATAAATAAATAAAAAATGTAAATCTTTTAATCAATTAATATAATCATAAACCCATCAGAGTTGGTCATTTGTACAACATGTGCCAATAATTCGAAGAAAGTTGTAACTTCCATTCATAACTTTGTTCCTGTCTGTCAACTGCGTATTCCAGCATATTACGCATTCATTCACAACAATTTATCACGAAAATTATCGCCGAATTACATAACAAAGTATTAGTTTCACCAGTCTCGGACGCTAATAAGTAAAATACCGGATCTTCAGTTATACGGCACGTAACAGCTGATATAATTTTATAACCGATTCTAATGCGAAAGACCCCGTTAATATCCGGAGCTGTTTTCCTCAAGTGAATAGTCTTGCTGTCCAAGCGAAGAAGACATTCTGGCTAGATGATAAAATGACTCCAGCTTGGTCAATATTCATTCAAAGATTATAAATTTGGTCTCAAATTGTAGATAACATTCTGTTCTACAATTTGAGCATAAATTGATAATTTTTGAACTAATATTGACCGAGTTGGAGTCATTTCCCCATTTTGTCAGAATGACTTCTTTGCTTGGACACACTATGGCAAGTCTCGTTTTTAAACTGGAAGTTTGACTTGAAAACGTAGAAAAAAATGCGAGTCAATTTGTAAAGTAATGAACTATAATTGGGCTATGTTAATGGACTATAATAATGAGCTATCTTGTATTAATAGTAAGAGCACAAAATACTGTATGTTGTCGATTCCACAAATTTTTGAAAATAAGCTTCACAAGATCTGGAGGAAGCTTGGCTTAAATTTTAGTTGGAATAGTTGAAATCTGAAGAGTTGTAAGCCTTAAGTTTATAAATTGAGATTTCTAATGAATCTATCAATTGGAATCATGTTAATTAAATCGCTGACAAGGAAATCAGAGACAGTGATAAGAAGAATTGCAATAAAAAGACTTCAAACTGTACTGTTAGGAAAATTATTCATGTGAATCGATTTCAAACAAGAAAAATCAGCTTAGATTAGAATGCATGGAAATAGTTTAATGGAAAATGGAGAATTAGAGTACCCCTCACCGCCTAGTTATAAAAAATCAGAGATATGAAAAATTATGAATATCGGTATTAGAAATGGGTATAAAATGACATATTATTTGATGACATATTAACTGTCATAAATGGTTGGTGTTATGATAGTTTTCTATAACAATGTATGAATTCCAATCATTTACAGTTAGTAGTTAACAGTATTATATACATGACCCACTCTCAGGAAGTTAGCAAACTAACGCTAATAAACTGAGCAAACACATTGACAGCTACCTATAGTCTGTCCAAGCAACGAAGACCCTCTGGCAAGATGGGAAAATGACTGCAGCTCGATCAATATTCGTTCAAATATTATCAATTTGAAATCAAATTGTAGAGAAGAGTGTTTGCTACAATTTGAGGCACAGTTTATAATTTTTGAACCAATTTTGACCGAGCTGGAGTAGTTTTCCCATCTTGCCAGAATGTCTGCTTTGCTTGGACAGACTATACCAACAAAATACTGCAAACCAACTTTCTTTGTGAGATTTCTTTTAAACCAAGCAACTTATAACTTAAGTAAACAAATTTACTGGAAGGCTTGGTCGTTTTTCAAACTTGAAGATCAATATTTCCTTTCGTATAGTGATTATAGAAAACTTTAAAGTTATATAATTTGATGTGTTGTTATTGTTATGTCAAATTTCACTATTATTTTAAGTTTTATTATCATTTTAGAGTTTATTAAAGAAGATTTCAATAAAAAGTTCATTTCAAATTATTTACGACTCTGGCTACTAATAAATTACGACTCGCGCCTGTTAAAACTGTTTGATAATAATTAAATACAGAAATAAAGAGAATTAAAAAAGTATATGTGGAGTTAACGGAACATTATAAGGGAAAGGCGAGGAAAACCAAGTGTAAAGAAAGAATAAAGAAGAATAAAAGGAACAAAAAGAAATAAAAAAAGGAAGTAGGGAGGGGGAAGCGGAAGTAGTAGAGCAAAATAAACATTTCAAATTTTCACAACATTTGAATCAATTTTTTTCTTGGGCTTTTGGGCTTAGATAATAATCAATCATTTTTCAGTTCTGGGGCTTCCTTTCAGAAATATTGAATTGAAGTAATAGATATCTAAGAAATTAATTTATTTTATATTTGATATGAAATATTATATCACGATGAGATATTGTGATATTTCTCCATAGGCCTAATGAAAGTTATGAGAAAAACACAGATGTTGTCAATATAATCTGACCAAGCGGTCAAAATTGGTTCATAATTATCAATTTGATTTCTAATCGTGGGAAACAATTTGATCTACTATTAGGGCAGCATTTATAATTCTTGTGCAACTATTGACCAAGCTGGAGTCATTTTCCCATCTTGCCAGAAGGTCTTCTTTGCTTCGACAGACTATACCACTAGACTTGTATAGTCTGTCCAAGCAAAGAAGACATTCTGGCAAGATGGGGAAATGACTCCAGCTTGTTCAATACTTGTTCAAGAATTATTTATGTAATCTCAATAGTAGATAAAATTGTTTCCTACATTTTGAGATCAAATTTATAATTTTGAACCAATATTGACCAAGCTTGAGTCATTTTCCCATCTTGCCAGAGGGTCTTCTTTGCTTGAACAGACTATATCTGGATACTTTTTACAATTGTACCAGATAATACCATGGTATGATTTTAAAAAGTATCCAAATACAATATTGGTGGTATCGACAACATTTTTGTATTTTTATTCTCATTATTAGATATCGATCAAGATGAGAGATGTCTGAAAACTAATAAGAAAAGCGAAAATGAACTGGCGGCTCGTGTCCACGAAAAAGGTGAAGTGCTATACAGTAAAAGATACGGGCACTTCACCTGTTTCGGAAGTACGAGCCGCCAGTGAAAAATTATAATATTATCGGTTTCTAATTGATGCAGGATTCTCTCTAATGAGTTCTTCGAATGACAGTAGAAGAGAGAAATCCTCTTCATTTCTCTTGTCGGATTCAAGTTGAACTGTCAGAACTTTCAAATGTCATTGTCAAGATTAGAGCTAGATTAGAAACCAATGCCTTGTTTATAATGTGTTTTGTCCACATAAAGTGAGTGTAAACTTTAATCTAAATCACCCATTAATGAGGTCTAGTCTACTTCTAAATCTGTCGTGGATTTATTATTAATCTGAGTTCTGTAGTTTAATTTCATTCACTAATCTGAGATTTATTACAGTCCATTGGCCTCCACAGTTAAATTACTTTAATATATTAGTTAGTTTAGTTAGTAATTGGTTGAATAGTTTATAGTTATAGTTAAGGTTAATAGTTTAGTTGAATTTAGGCCTACATTGACCACTGGCGGCTCGTGCCCACGAAACAGTGAAGTTCTGTACAATGAAAGATACGAGCACTTCACCTGTTTCGTGGGCATGAGCCGCCAGCGACATTGACATAGTGTTTAATCAATCTCAGGGCTACTTTTATCACTGTTTTTTATTTTAAATAATTATCAAGAAAAATAATTTAAAAAGGGTACTTGATAATTATTTAAAATAAAAAACTACATTGACATAGTATGGTGTAAGAATTTTTAAGATTGTTTTGTGAGTATTATATGCAGTTAGTATTCTTGTATTACTTCGCTACTTTAGAACTACTTTGTATTCTAGTGTCTGTGGCTATTTGAGTCAATTATAAATAAATAAATGAATAAATGAATAAATGAATAAATGAATAAATGAATAAATGAATAAATGAATAAATGAATAAATGAATAAATGAATAAATGAATAAATGAATAAATGAATAAATGAATAAATGAATAAATGAATAAATGAATAAATGAATAAATGAATAAATGAATAAATGAATAAATGAATAAATGAATAAATGAATAAATGAATAAATGAATAAATGAATAAATGAATAAATGAATAAATGAATAAATGAATAAATGAATAAATGAATAAATGAATAAATGAATAAATGAATAAATGAATAAATGAATAAATGAATAAATGAATAAATGAATAAATGAATAAATGAATAAATGAATAAATGAATAAATAAATAAATGAATAAATGAATAAATGAATAAATGAATAAATGAATAAATGAATAAATGAATAGATAAATGAATAAATAAATAAATAAATAAATTATAGCTGACGCCAAAAACGTTAGGCGGTTTCGTCTGTCTCTTGTACAAGATGTAACCTACTAACAGCTGATGTAAAGCATCTATTGTACCTTTAGATTACAAAACTATCATCTAGGCCAAGCTAAATCACAGAATAGTTTACAAAATCAGCTGTTGGAGCGCACAAGGAGCAGACGAAACCGCCTAACTTTTTGACGTCAGCTATAAAAGGCAGCCCACAGCCTCCAGTGAAAGAGTTTAGAGAATAAGAGAAGAAAAGTAAATACGCAGTTATAGACTGTCCAAGCAAAGAAGACATTCTGGCAAGATGGGAAAATAGCTCCAGCTCGGTCAATATGAAAGAATTATAATTTGAACAGAAAATGTTCAACGGCAAAAAAATTCACCATTTTCACAGCGAGGTCAATGATCTTAGAACAGAATTTTTCTCAATTTTTATTTAAAAGTGAGGAAATAAAAATAATAACATTTTCTTATACAACTCCACTCCGCATCACGATTCTCTTCCCGGGGAGAGAAATTTCACAACTTTATACTGTAATAGTCTGCCAAGCAAAGAAGACATTTTGGCAAGATCGGAAAATGACTCCAGGTCGATCAATATTGGTTTAAAAATTATCAATTTCCTCTCAAATTGTAGGAGACATTTTAATCTACAATTTGAGACCGAATTATAATTTTTGAACCAATATTGATTGATCTGTAGTAATTTTCCCATCTTGCCAGATTGTCTTCTTTGCTTGAACAGACAATTCAAACTCACATTATTATGTGAATGTTCCATTATCATGAAACACGAGAAGATCACACAACAGACTTCCTTGAGAAAATCGGATCTTCATCTACCAAAGGATATTAGTACAGTATTGTCCAATCTTGGTACAATCTGTTCAAGCAAAGAAGACATTCTGGCAAGATGGGAAAATGACTCCAGCTCGGTCAATATTGGTTCAAAAATTTTCAATTTGGTCTCAAAATGAAGATCGGAATCTCTTCTACAATTTAAGAACAAATTTATAATTTTTGAACTAATATTGACCAATCTGGAGTCATCATCCCATCTTGCCAGAATGCCTTCTTTGCTTGGATAGACTATACAGTCATGAGAACATATGACAACATAGGAGGACGTTCTTGTAATTAGAACACTAGTTTCGTAATTTTGCCACTGTAAACTTACTACTAATTTAAAACCAACTGTCAATTAAAAGTAACACGATAATAATTAGAAATCATTTTTTGAGGATGCGTTGTAGTAACAGCGGGATAGGTATAGTCTGTCCAAGCAAAGAAGACATTCTGGCAAGATGTGAAATTGACTCCAGCTCGGACAATATTTATTCAAAAATTATAAATTTAGTCCTCAATCGTAGAAAACATTCTGATCTACAATCTGCAACAAAATCTATAATTTTCGAACCAATATTGATCGAGCTGTGATCAATTTCCCATCTTTCCAGAATGCCTTCTTTGCTTAGACAGACTATAGGATCCTAGTTTATAGCATGCGTTACAGTACAATGAACATTTCATAGTTTTCCGTTAGTTACAAATTAATTTCCATTTGTTACAAATAAATTTTCCCTGTTACAAATAAACTTCCGTTTGTTTTGTAGTGGATTTTCTCGAGAGAGCACGCTAGGTTGTAATTAATATTGAAGGTGCGTGTGTGTCTCTAATTTATGGCTCACTGGATGATTTCACGAATATAGACTCGTATTTCAATGAGCAAGAAGAGTTAAGATTGGTTTGGAAATCACTGGCGGCTCGTGCCCATGAAACAGGTGAAGTGCCTGTATCTTTTACTGTACAGCACTTCACTTGTTTCGTGGGCACGAGCCGCTAGTGTTAGAAATGGTTTTCATATACAAGCCTTCAAGAGAAAGAACAGTTGTTAGTGCTTTAGCAGAAGCCAAAATGAAGAATAATAGATTTCAGATGACTAAAGAAAGAAATCAGGCTGGTGAAAGAATACATTACTATCAGTTCTAAATAACATTCTATTCAAATCCTTTGAAAAAAGGAGTTTCAAATTCATTAAATTTCAAATGAAACCAATTATTATTAAACCAATCAAACCAATATTCTAGTTGATTTCAAATTATATTAGTTCTGACCAGGCATGGACTGAGAGTGTGCTTTGTATTTTGCTTCATAATAAATTATACTACAGTGGAACCTCGATATTTCGTACCTCTATAATTCGCAATTCTCTATAATTCGCAATTCTCTATAATTCGCAATTCTCTATAATTCGTAGTGAAAGCTCAGTATCTTGAAATGATTTACCATTATTAATAGCTTCGATAATTTGTAATCCTCCCTTATTCGTACTAAAGCTTTGGTCCCATGGACTACGAATTATTGAGGTTCCACTGTACTTGGTATGAATTGCTCATGTATTTTGTTTTAGACACTACTTTGAATGAGCTAAATTGGGGTATGGTTTGGAACTTTCAAAAATTGTTTTCCATTTTGATAATATTTTTTTGTCTCAATTTAAATTTGTTTATTTTAACATCAACCAATTTCGAATGAACTATTGGATTTTTCAAGCTACCGTATTACATACTTCATTCTCATTCACTCATTCGGAAATCTCGTATCTTCTGTTATCTTCTCGTATCTTCTCTTATCTTCTTGTATCTTCTCGTATATTTTCATTCACTCCTATCTCAGTAATCTCGTAACTTCTCGTATCTTCTCGTATCTTCTTGGATCTTCTCGTATCTCGTATATTTTCATTCTTCTCGTATCTTCTCGTATCTTCTCGTATCTTCTCGTATCTTCTTGTATCTTCTCGTATCTCTCGTATCTTCTCGTATCTTCTCGTATCTTCTCGTATCTTCTTGTATCTTCTCGTATCTTCTCGTATCTTCGTATCTTCTCGTATCTTCTCGTATCTTCTTGTATCTTCTCGTATCTTCTCGTATCTTCTCGTATCTATACGTATCTTCCGTATATTTTCATTCACTCTTATCTCGAATTCGAATTGAGAAAATTGAATACGAAATCTCGAATCTTAGTGAGCTTGAATAAGAAATGGAATCACTATGATAAAATACAGTAGGCTATGATAATAGGCTACAATAATTTTCACAATTATTGTGAAAAACGCCATAGTCATTTTTAACCTCAGACAGATTTCAGTAAAAATGTTAATCACTGTATTTCTGTATTTGTAGTCGAACATGGATAACGAATTCACTGGCGGCTCGTGCCCACCAAATAAGTGAAGTGCTGTGAAGTGAAAGATACGGACAATTCACCTGTTTCGTGGGTACGAGCCGCCAGTGAACGAATTGCTGTTAGCAATAATCAAAACGCGTGAAGGGAACCAGGCTGTACTACGGAGAAATGGCAGCTTGTCTCTGATTGGCTGAAAAGTTTGGGAGTGTACCTGAAGGAAATGGCCGCTCGCTCGCGATTGGTTGAAACTGTTTTACGAAATGGATGACGGTTTTCAAAATGGCGTTGCTGCAACAAAATCACTGCTCTTGGAAAACGAATTGATGACACCGATTCTCGCAATTAAAGTTCAAATAGGGAATTGGAAACAACCAATATGGATTGGATTATAATGAAAATTGTTGTGAATGTGATATTGTGGTAGTTATTCATATGAAATGAAACAAGAAAAGAAATTGATTATTGACAATATCTTTTCTTACCATTTAATAATAAGTTTCCATTGATCTTTAAAATTAAACTTGAAACATTCATTAGTTTCAGTTTCAGTCTTGAGCAGCTCTAGAGAATAAGCTTTTAATTGAAATTATTCGCGATTCTAATCATTATGTAAATTATTGGAATTAAATTTTTGTTTCTTAGAAGGTTAAAGCGCTTACAATAGAAGAAGAATAGGAAGAAGAAGAAGAAGAAGAAGAAGAAGAAGAAGAAGAAGAAGAAGAAGAAGAAGAAGAAGAAGAAGAAGAAGAAGAAGAAGAAGAAGAAGAAGAAGAAGAAAAGAAGAAGAAGAAGAAAAGAGAAGAAGAAGAAGAAGAAGAAGAAGAAGAAGAAGAAGAAGAAGAAGAAGAAGAAGAAAGAAGAAGAAAAGAAGAAGAAGAGAAAGAAGAAGAAGAAGAAGAAGAAGAAGAAGGAAGAAGAAGAAGAAGAAGAAGAAGAAGAAGAAGAAGAAGAAGAAGAAGAAGAAGAAAGAAGAAGAAGAAGAAGAAGAAGAAGAAAAAGAAGAAAGAAGAAGAAGAAGAAGAAGAAGAAGAAGAAGAAGAAGAAGAAGAAGAAGAAGAAGAAGAAGAAGAAGAAGAAGAAGAAGAAGAAGAAGAAGAAGAAGAAGAAGAAGGAAAAGAAGAAGAAGAAGAAGAAGAAGAAGAAGAAGAAGAAGAAGAAGAAGAAGAAGAAGAAGAAGAAGAAGAAGAAGAAGAAGAAGAAGAAGAAGAAGAAGAAGAAGAAGAAGAAGAAGAAGAAGAAGAAGAAGAAGAAGAAGAAGAAGAAGAAGAAGAAGAAGAAGAAGAAGAAGAAGAAGAAGAAGAAGAAGAAGAAGAAGAAGAAGAAGAAGAAGAAGAAGAAGAAGAAGAAGAAGAAGAAGAAGAAGAAGAACGGAGAAGAAGAAGAAGAAGAAGAAGAAGAAGAAGAAGAAGAAGAAGAAGAAGAAGAAGAAGAAGAAGAAGAAGAAGAAGAAGATAGAACGTAGTTTGTGAAATTTGTGTGTAGGTCGTGCTTCATTGATAAAAATTCGAAAACAAATCCTCATTCCATCAAAACTCAAAATAGCTTTTCCAGACTCTATGGTGACGTATATTTTCTAAATTATGCTTAAATAAAAGAAGGAAAACAATGGCTTAGTTCACGTAAGCTGAGAAGATTCCCCGTCACTATATCTATATATGTAAAATGTTTCTTAAAATTCTCAGCTATATTTTTTCTGCCTTGACCTTCTCATTGGTAAAAAACAATAACGCAGATTTTTCAAAGCTTAAACTTTAATTTAAAAACCGCGCAAAACTATTGGGCAATAACTATATGATTTATTGCTTGAAATTTTAAATTGTTTTGTGTGTTGCAGCTTTCCTCCACTGGCGGTCCGTGCCCACAAGACAGGTGAAGTGCTGTACAGTAAAAGATACGGGCACTTCATCTGTTTCGTGGGCACGGACCGCCAGTGGCTTTCCATAATCTTCAACTTTATAGACTTGATATTGTCTGTTCTCACCAAAAACGTGGGCTGATATTTTTATGTGCCGTTATATTTTTGATAGAAAAAAGAAAAGTTAGAAAAGATGGAAAAAAGCGAACTTGATTTAGCAACATGATAACAAGAATATCATTAAAATGTTTTGTCAAAAGGTAGAAGAATTTTCAGTGAATTTTTTTGCTGAATTTTCAACTTGTGATTCGTTCAAGCCACTCTGATGAGTTTAGTTGTCTTTATGGAGTAAGTTTCTAATAATGTAATAATTCTTGATTCCATGGAATGATTCATAGCAATGTGTAGACTATTGCTGTTTTACGAATATTATCGATCTTCAGATATGAATCTGTGTCATAAAAATGAATATGACATTGAAATATCCAGTAATCTGTTAGAGTAGTATTCCCTATAAAGGAACATTTTTTGTATTCAAATGACATAATACTGAAGATTTTACAATAATATTATTACGGCATTAAAACGGCACAATCTATCTCTATATATGAAAAGCGAAATGGCACTGACTGATTCATTCATCACCAGAACTAAAAATCCACTGAAGCGAATGCGTTCAAATTTGGCAGGCATGTTCAGTTGGACGTTTAGACGCGCGCTAAGAACGGATGTCAGGAACTTTTCAAGGATACGCCAAATATTTAAGTTTTTCTATAGTTTTTTCGGCGTTTTCTCAATTTTTTCGAGAACCTATCGGTGGAAAATGTTGATTATTGGTGGGCAGGTTCAGATAAGGTCTAGAAATCTTGCGTTATATTGAAGATATTGAATCAAGTTTCAAACTATGTCCGATATACTTCCCAAGCTTAATACGCTTAATATTAGCGTTTTAATATTTTTCGAATTTTCTGAGTTTTTCTTAGATTTTTCTAGATAAATTGGCAGAAAATGTTGAAATTAGGTAAACAGGTCCAGATTAGGTGTAGAAATGCTGTGCTCAATAAATTTCAAATCCCTACTGAACGGAATTTGCAGGCGAGCGAAGCGAGCCTGTTTGTCTCAGCTAATCAGCTTACACTAACAGAGGTTTTGCAGGCGAGCGAAGCGATCCTGTTTGACTCACTTACACTGCCCATACTGTCGGAGGTCCAGGGGGCGGAGCTCCCTGGCTAGGCGGAGAAGGCGAGCGAAGCGAGCCTGCCGGCTAGTTCTGAATAAAGCTTGAAAAAGTGATTTGAAATTCAGAAAGCATGATTACAGAGAAGCTGCCTATGAGGGTTAATTGGAAGAGGGGGCTCTTGTGCCTCAACTTCGCCCACATCACTTATGTATTGTACTAAGTGGCAAATAAAGGCATTTATCCATCTATCTATGAATGTATCATTTGAGAGAATGACGCCTAAATTTAAACAGTTTGAAATTAGAATTCAATCAAGTTCAAAATAATAAAAGGATATTACATTGAATTTATATTAATTTATATACATACAATTTTCATTTCACGATCAAGTATCTTGCTGGATGTAACATGCACTGGCGGCTCGTGCCCACGAAACAGGTGAAGTGCTATACAGTGAAAGATACGAGCACTTCACCTGTTTCGTGGGCACGAGCCGCCAGTGGTAACATGGTTTCCATTCAATTCAATACTAATTATCTCCACTTACAATTTCATTTCACTGACTCAAAATAGCTGTTTATTGGAGAAATTTATAAAATTTTCATCTACAAAATCACCGTGTAGAATAAATAGGCTTTTGCAAATTCAATTTTTTTGTCCCATCACCTTGACTTTCCCTTAACTAGATTAGAAAAAATTAGAAAAACCAGTTTCAAATTCCTCTTATACATTTCTAAATACGCACATTAATTTATACTTTATACAATTCCTCATATAAATTTACCTATATACATTACATCTAAACATCTAAACAGTATTACGAATGTCATTAGATGAAATAATTCTCCACACCACAAAATCATCCAAAATTTACCAAGGATGAAACGTTTTTGAAGATGGTCTCTCTTTTGATGGATCAACTCGTCAACTCAGATTTTGACCAAAAATGAGAAAATTATTTAAAAATGAAACTTCGCCACTCTTCTATATTATGCTATAGGCTAGCTAGCCAACGGGAATATTCGATTCGCTTGATATTTGCATACTAAGCCTTCTTCTTATGTCACTTTATGAGTGGCTGGGGAGGAGGAGGGGGTTGGAAAAACAGGTTTCCCCAGGAACAATACTCTAAACTCGATGCCTCAACAGTAAAAAGCTTGGCAATCCCAGTTCAGGAATTTGCTCGGGTGGATAATGTTCGCCGTAGCTGAGAAGATACACCATTTAATACACTTTACATAGTTGCGAGGTGTCTTCTCAGCTGGCCAGAAATTTGCTCGGATAGAAAATGTTCGCCGAAGGTGAGAAGATCCACCATTCAATACACTTTATATGGTAGCGAGGTGTCTTCTCAGCTGGCCAGAAATTTGCTCGGGTGGATAATGTTCGCCGAAGCTGAGAAGATACACCATTTAATATACTTAACACGGTAGCGGGGTGTCTTCACATCTGGCACGAACTAAGCAGGGCCAGTTCGGGTCATTTGAGTTCAAGGACATGTGTTGTGATCTTCACAAGCCGAAAGGAACACCTTTTGGGAATTCCATATTGATTTGATAATAATTTATTGATGAGAGGGAACCTAAAATAGTTGTAAGCTATGTTTTTCGTAATCTATTGTTCGCACAAGTAGAGAAGGTACGTCACTACATTGTAAATTCAAAGTGGATACTGGTAAGTATATTGTAATGGTTTGTCTTCTTATCTTGCGCGAATTTTAGACGCAAAACGTTTTTCCTCATAAATAGTTGGACTGTAATAACTAGTTGTAGAAAATTTGTAAAACCCAAAATAGTTGTAATTAATGACTTTTATAATGCAGAAACATACATGGACTTCTTCTTTTATTGAAACAAAAATATGAGTAGTTTTGATAATCATCTTTTGTGATTTAAACATGGGGGGTTTCCCTAAAGTTTAAGAAGAAACTTGATGATTTGAAGGTTAGTTTTAGCTACAGTGACTATACAGGGTGTTTCAGGAGGAGTGTGCAACACTTCTCAGGCTGATTCCTTACACCAAGTAGACAAAAAAGTTTCACGGGACCAACTCCCAAAAACGCTTTGTTACTGAGATAACAATGGCGGAAAATTGCGATTTTTCAAAATATATTGATTTTTATAATTTTTAAGAGGCTTTAGTGAGGTTCTAATATGGTCAATTTTCATGTAAAATTAGCTGAGGAATTCAATGGAACCAGTTTCAAGTTTGTAAGTTCAACGCTTATTGAGATAATTAGAAAAATATGCTAAAAAATTCCATTTTTTAACAATAAGGGTTATAACTGGATAAGGAATCATAGCTTTGTATTTCTTATCAATGGAAGTTGAAGAGAGTCGAATTCTAAAGAAAGAGTTAAGTGGCGGCGATTGTGTAAATCTTACCCAAATCTCAGAAATAGCGATAAAAATTCACAAAATCGCTACTTAACACAAATTTATCACTTGTGCTAAGTTTCATTAATTTTGCGATTTTTGATCACTATTTCTGAGATTTGGGTAGGATTTACACAATCCCGCCATTTAACTCTTTCTTTAGAATCCGTCTCTCTTCAACCTCCATTAATAAAAAATACAAATTTATGTTTCCTTATCCAGTTACAACCCTTATATTATTGAAAAATGGCATTTTTAGCATATTTTTCTAATTATCTCAACAACCGTTAAAGTTACAATCTTGGAACTGGGTCCATTGAATTCTTCAGCTAATTTTACACAGGAATTGGCAATTTTAGAACCTCACTAAAGCCTCTTAAAAATGATAAAAATTAATCTTTTTTGAAAAATCTCAATTTTCCGCCATTGTTATCTAAGTAACAAAGCGTTTTTGGGGGTTGGTCCCATGGATTTTTTTTTGTCAACTTGGTGTAAGGAAACAGCCTGAGAAGTATTGCACATTCCTCCTGAAACACTTTGTATAAGTCTTGTATAGTCACTGTAGTTTTAGCCGGTTTTGTGATGGGTAGAGGTACGATTTTCCTGATTGTGAGACAAGAAGGTTTGGGAGATTTTTTCATTGTAATGAATGAAAGCATCGGGACTTCGTCTTTAATTTTAAGAATTACGAAATTCACATTTATCCCACCTAACCGCCTAACTACTTTTTGGTGTCAGCTGTATAGGCTGCATAAAAAAATTTAAATATGTATTAATTTGAACTGATCAACATATTGAATTTGCAACAATTTATTTGCAGTCACTAACAAAATAAATATGTGTTGCAGTATTTCAAAAAAATAAATAAAATTGTGACCGTAAAAGTCAATCATGCTCACAATTGAACAAGTTTCCTTTCCGAGACACATTCTTCTCTCACTGAGAATTACTGTAGTAAATTCTCCTTCTATGGTCTGTCCAAGCAAAGAAGACATTCTGACAAGATGGAAAAATGACTCTAGGTCGGTCAATATTGATTCAAGAGTTATAAATGTGATCACAAAATGGAGATCGGAATGTTTGCTACAATTTGAGAACAAATTTACAAATTTGAAACCAATATTGATCGAGCTGGAGTAATTTTCCCATCTAGTCAGAATGTCTTCTTTGCTTGGACTGACTATAACTGGCTATTTACTTCTCTTCTCTTCGTTCATTGTCTAAATTATTTCAATGGTAAGTAGTAAATTTTCTTTCCAACTGCGTATTTACTTCTCTTCTCTATTTTTATTCTCTAACTTCTCTCATTGGAGAAGTGGTTGATATTCTTCTCTGTACCATACACTGGCGGCTCGTACCCACGAAACAGGTGAAGTGTCCGTATCTTTTACCATACAACACTTCACCTGTTTCGTGGGCACGAGCCGCCAGTGAGTTGAATACAGATAATGATTCGAGCTTATAAATTGAGGATTTCTAAAAAAATAAATGTTTGGAAAGAAGTGAGCTGAACAAAGTGTAGAAGTGCTTAATTCCCCTCTCCACCATACAGATAATGTTTCAAGCTTAGAAATTAATGCTTAAAAAAGAAAATGAAGAAATATATGTGTAGCAAGAACTTAACTAAACAAAGTCAGACAATAAAAATAAACAAATGAGACCAAACATCAAAACAAATTATTCAAGCCAGACTCGAATAAATCAATGGAACCAAAACAAATTATCCAATCCTAAAAAAACCAGGATGACTAATGAGGATTGATGAGAATTAAATATCTTTGAAATTTGAATGTCACCAGGTATAGTCTGTTCAATCAAAGAAGACATTCTGGTAAGATGGGAAAATGATTCCATCTCGGTTAATATTGGTTCAAGAATTATAAATTTGGTCTCAAATTGTAGAAAAAATTCTGATCTACATTTTGAGAACAAATTTACAATCTTTGAACCAGTATTGATTGAGCTGCAGTCATTTTCCCATCTTGCCAGAATGTCTTCTTTGCTTGGACAGACTATAAGATATAACGCTTATCAAATCAACACAATTGGTAGTACGAGCAAGCTTAGAAGACACGCAGTCACAATACAATTTAAATTAGATTTTCGTGTCTTCTCAGCTTGTGCGAACTCTGGAAGCTTCCTACATTCCATCACTTATTGTCATCAAAGTTGTTCACCATTGAAAATATTCAAGTTTTGCCGACGTGTTGAAAAGTTAAAAGAGTAGCGTGATTAATCTTGTTAACACTTCCCTTTGACATTAACAACTAAACAAATCAGAATGAACTGTTAATCTAATTTGAATATTTCGCTTCGTTTAACATTGTGATTGCATGGCTGAAATAATTTGGATGATTCATTTTCCCCCAGCTCAAACAAGTTATTTGTTGTTTTTTTATCAACATGCTAAACGTTGAATGCCGGTAAAATATCTATATCTGGAACAATTTTTCGATAATCGGTTCCTGAACTATTTTTAACATGTTTGAACGGAAAGATGTTAGATGTAAGACTTTAGTATGAGAGTAGTATCGTGGTATGCATACGATAGGATAGGCAATGTACCGTATTCTAATATAAAAAATAATGTTATCTAATCGTATTCATATATACTTTTTTTGTCAAAGTAGTACGTAATCAATAAAATTGTCCAAGCAAGATTTGCGTTTTTAAATTCTTAACAGAAAATCTTATCGCACTGGTGGCTCGTGCCCAAGGTTCTTATAGGTTCTTGAGGTTCTTATCTATGAACCTTGGCTCGTGCCCACGAAGCAGGTGAAGTGCAGCAAATTTATACGAGCACTTCCCTTGTTTCGTGGGCACGAGCCGCCAGTGTCTTACAGTACATATAATTTGAATAGAAACAACTGTTCGGCTGTAATGGATATCGTTCTCATCAAACTTCAATCTATTATTTTAAGTTATGTTTAGAAACATGAAGTTGTAAGACTTGACATTTATTGTCCGTTTTTTTTTAAACATTACTTGAGATTCTACCAGATTTAAGATTAATAACAAGCCTGTCTCAGGAAATGTTAATTTGATTCAAATTATGAATCAAATAATGTTAATTTGATTCAAATTGAGATTCTACTCATAAATCTGTCATAGAGGAGAGAAGTATTCACTGTTGAAGCTTCTAATTCTCGAGTCAAATTAATGTACCTGAGTATAAGAAAATATTTATCCACTTCCACATAATTTCCCATACTATTCACAATATTCAATTGTATAATTTACAATATCATGAATACTTACACGAGATTTTCATAATACTCGTATTTATGCTACATTCCAGACTTAGACAAGTTTACAAAGTAAAGAATTCGCCGGGAAACCTACTTTTCCCTCCAAGTAAATCAAATTCATTGCATTGATTTGACAATGCAATACGATTGGCAAAACCCATAATTGAGTTCCTTGAGAGTTCCTGATTGCTTTTTGTTTCCAATTATCAACTTCCTCATTTGGTTTGACACCACTGATGAATTATTTCACCTATAAAAGGCACATTGCCCAAGGTCATTTCCATATTACGATAACTATTGCAAGTCTATGAAATCGTCCACCACACTACTTATATTTCGCGGAAGATGAGAAGATACGCCAATACAATGTAAATAGTATTGTAGCTGCGTGTCATCTCCATCCACCACACTACAAATAGTTCGTGGATGCTGACAAGATACGCCGTTACAATGTAAAATGTATTGGTACTGCGTGTCTTCTCCATCCACCAAACTACAAATAGTTCGCGAATGCTGAGAAGGATACGCCAATATTACAATGTAAAATGTATTGGTACTGCGTGTCTTCTCCATCCACCACACTACAAATAGTTCGCGGATGCTGAGAAGATACGCAGATACGCCGTTACAATGTAAAATGAATTTGAAGAAGAAGAAGAAGAAGAAGAAGAAGAAGAAGAAGAAGAAGAAGAAGAAGAAGAAGAAGAAGAAGAAGAAGAAGAAGAAGAAGAAGAAGAAGAAGAAGAAGAAGAAGAAGAAGAAGAAGAAGAAGAAGAAGAAGAAGAAGAAGAAGAAGAAGAAGAAGAAGAAGAAGAAGAAGAAGAAGAAGAAGAAGAAGAAGAAGAAGAAGAAGAAGAAGAAGAAGAAGAAGAAGAAGAAGAAGAAGAAGAAGAAGAAGAAGAAGAAGAAGAAGAAGAAGAAGAAAAGAAGAAGAAGAAGAAAAAGAAGAAGAAGAAGAAGAAGAAGAAGAAGAAGAAGAAGAAGAAGAAGAAGAAGAAGAAGAAGAAGAAGAAGAAGAAGAAGAAGAAGAAGAAGAATAAAAAGATGTCTCAGCTTGCGCTAACCATAACCTCAGGCTTACAATTGTCAATGTTATGCAAGTTACGCTATGTCATCAATGCCTGTATACTGGCACGCGAGCTAGGCTTCAGCCTAGGCTACTAATTTGAGGCTGCTAAAAAGTTAATAATCACTTTGAGAATCACCCAGTGTGCAGCGATGAAATCATTTTCGTGGAAATTATGCGGTGGTTGCTTGAAATTGCTACTGCTGTAAGTAATAATTGTCATTTAATTCCTTTGTTTCCTCTTATAGTCTGTACAAGCAAAGAAGACATTCTGGCAAGATAGGAAATGACTCCAGCTCGGTCAATATTGCTTCAAAATGATAAATTTTGTCCCAAATTGTAGAGCAAAATGTTTGCTTCAATTTGAGACTAAATTTATAGTTTTTGAACCAGAATTGACCGAGCTGAAGTCATTTTCCCATCTTGTATTCTTCGCTTGGACAGACTATACCAGTATTTGATTTAATAATAAGTTTTCCATTGAATCTGAACATTAAATGTTTTGCTTATTCATGGTTCGATAGTTTACGGGAAGAAAAAAGAAATAGTGTTGAAGTAGGAAAATGGAGAGAAAAAGAGAAATGATGAGGAGGACGAGGTGGAGAAAAAGAAAAAAAGAAGAAGAAGAAGAGAAAGAAGAAGAAGACGAAGAAAGAAGCGTATATTTATAACATTGTTAATCATACATTTGAATATTATTAATGATGTTGTGTGTAAGTTATGGAAATTGATAAAGCTTTTCTTTTGCTCAGGTTTATTAATTTGACTAGCAAATTAGTAACAAGTGAATATTGCATTCCTCTATGATAGATTTATGGGGAAATGCATAATTTTAATCATAAATTTGAAATTAACATTCACTAAAACAGGTTGTTCTTAATCTGGAATTTAGTAGAATATCAGGTAATGATTGAAAAAAAAACAGACAATAAATTTCATAAAGCCCTACAATTTCATGTTTTCCTTATTATCTTTCATATTTTACTACATAAAATTCAATATTTTCGTACAAGGTAGATATTACCAATTTTAACAATGCTTGGATGGGTTGAGTTGAATCATATTCTTCAGTTCATGTGTATTTATTTATTTATCTATATCTATATAAGCGAAATGGCACTGACTGACTGACTGATTCATTCATCACCAGAACTAAAAATCCACTGAAGCGAATGCGTTCAAATTTGGCAGGCATGTTCAGTTGGACGTTCACACGCGCGCTAATAAAGGATTTTAAAAAATATTCAAGGATACGCTAAATATTTTAGTTTTTCTAGAGTTTTTCGGTTTTTTCCTCATTTTTTCGAGAACCAATCGGTAGAAAATGTTGATATTTGGTGAGCAGGTTCAAATGAGGTCTAGAAATTTTGTGTTGAAATATTTTTGCAATCCGTTCAAGATTACGCCAGTAATCAGGTTTTCAAAATTGTAGATGTGTTGCGGGTTGCATATCTTCCGCCTTGATACGACCAATCCTAACTGTAAATTGAATGGTTCAGCGAGATTATAGATGAATTAATTTGGAAGATATTGAATCAAGTTTCAAACTATGTCCGATATACTTCCCAAGGTTACGCTTAATATTAGCGTTTTACTATTTTTTTGAATTTTCGGAGTTTTTCTTAGATTTTTCTAGAACAAATTGGCAGAAAATGTTTCAATAAGGTGAACAGGTCCAGATTAGGTGTAGAAATGCTGTGCTTAATGTATTTCAAACCCCTAATGAACGGAATTTGCAGGCGAGCGAAGCGAGCCTGTTTATCTCAGCTGACACTGCAGAGGTTTTGCATCCTTTGAGATCGGATTCCTCTGATTCCCTTCAACCATGAAACTCAATCTATTAATAGATTGTAATTTATTTATAATCTCAGGAAATATCATATCCCGCCTCTATAATAGTATCAATTTATCTGAAAATATTTTCTTATATGATTATCTATTTTCCTACTTCCTAGTTACAAATTTCTTGAACTCCGTCTTGAAATTCCATCATTCCTGCCATAAAATATTGATTATTGTTCATTGTCTCGAATTGGGAATTCCTGATTTATTATATTACTCTCATCTTTTGAATTCCATCATTCCAGAATAACTGATGTGGTTCTAAATGATGACACTTCTTCCTTGATCATCATATTAATAGCCAATTTGTCCCAAATTAAGGAAATACCTGAAATATTATTCTAATCTTATGAATTTTATCATTTCAGAATAGCTGATGTATTTCTAAATGATGACAAATGATTACATTTCATGATTGATCAATTATAGAAGTCAATAAGGATGTTTTCGATCCTCAGAAAAACAATAATCATTATGATGATGATGATGATGATGATGATGATGATGATTCGAAAACGGGTTTACTTAAGAGAAATTGTCATAAATGTCCTTGAGATATTATTATGATTGTCATGCATGTTGATTCATAACTGATTTAACAGGATTTGGAAGTTCACTTTCCATGATTTGATGACGTCAAAAAGTTTGGCGGTTTCGTCTGTCTCTAGCAAGTGATGTAACCTAACAAAAGCTGATGTAGAGATTCTCTTTATATTTCAAAAAACATCATTCAGACATAGCTAAATTACGACTATAATTGACAACATCAGCTGTAGGAGTCAAAATGAGCCGGGAAGACCGATTTACTTGTTTTCGTCAGCTTACAATGATACACTTATCTCGTATCAATATAATCTGACAGCTATAATCGTACATAAATGTATTATTATATATAAAATATAACCTATATAACAATACATCTATAATCTGACAGCTTCCCTTCCGCTCATAGAAAACATTCCTCATTTTGTGTAATTTTTCAACTAATTTCACTAATATTTTAACTAAATTTTTCTACTTATTTCAAACTTTCTGGCATGAGATAATTAATCGATTATTATCAACTCTGGCCATCATCAATGTGTCAGAAATTTTTGCATCAGAATGATACTTAATTGATTATTATCAATTCTGACTCACTGATTATCAATTTTTGTAGCTTTAAAGTAAAGTATGTCCAGGCAAAGACGAAGACTTTCTGACAAGATGGGGAAATGTCTCCAGCTCAGTCAATATTGTTACAAACATTATAAATTTGATCTCAAATAGTAGATGAGAATGTTTTCTACAATCAGAAACAAAATTCATAAGTTTTGAATGAATATTGACCGAGCTGTAGTCATTATCAATGTGTCAGCAATAATTTTTGCATCAGAATGATACTCAATTGATTATTGACAATTCTGACTGACTGACTATCAATTTTTGTAGCTTTTTAGTATAGTCTGTCCAAGCAAAGACGAAGACATTCTGGCAAGTTAGAGAAATGACTTAAACTCGGTCAATATTGGTTCAAAAATTATAAATTCTGTCTCAAGCTGTTGGAAACATTCTGCTCAACAATTTGAAACCAAATTCTCAAAAATTGAAAATTTGATCTCAAATTGTAGGAAACATTTTGCCCTACAATTTAAAACCAAATTCATAATTTTTGAACCAATATTGACCGAGTTGCAGTCATTTTACCATCCTTCCAGAATGTCTTCTTTGCTTGGATAGACTATAACACTGCTTATTATAAGCAGTATTCTTATCATTATCATACAGCATGGTCCAATGACCCACATCTAACAAATCGCATAATAAATGAATGAATCTCGCATGATTATTTCAAGCCGGTTCAAGAAGTTAAGCGCTGGCAAAATGTTACTTAACATCTGCTCAATTTCCTCCACTTCCTGATCTAGGAACTGGTTCCGATTCTGGGACAGACACTCACCGAGTCAAACCTAACCTAACTTCCACCACGCATGACACCACTCTGTAGGTGTAGTCTGTACAAGCAAAGAAGACATTCTGGCAAGACGGGAAAATGTCTACAGCTCGATCAATATTGTTTCAAAAATTATAAATTTGATCTCAAATTGTAGAAAACGTTTTGCTCTACAATTCGAAACCAAATTCATATTTTTTGAACCAATATTGATCGAGCTGTAGCCATTTTCCCATCTTGCCAGAATGTCTTCTTTGCTTGGACAGACTAAATACGTAATGATTGTTGGGGGAAAAAAATGAAAAATATTTTTCGCTCATTTCATGCAGTTGAGTGTTGGTCCGGGGAGGGTCAAAGACTTATGCAACAGGTGGAGAGTTAACAAGGAAACAGAGTGCGACCCCAACTTGAAAACAGCTGATTTACTTCCCAGAAACGTTTCCTACTCTGCTGGGAGTCTGCTGCGCGGGTCCGGCGTCTGTCACGACATACTTTGTTACATAATTCTGCAACTGGTGAGAATACCAAATGCAACAGCGAGTTTAGTCGGTCATTGTGTCGTTGAATCATATTGGTGGAACAAGGTTGTATAGTTTTGGACGTTGATTTTTAAACAATTTTTACACTTGAAAATAATGATAGACTAATGACTCAACAACGCGATAGATATTACCAGTCAAGTCTAATATTAATAAAGTAGAAAATTTGTAAGCATAGCTAAATGTCAACTCTTATTGATGAAATCAGCTTAGACGTTGGCAGTTGTACGTCAATTAGTATGCATCATTTTGTTGAGTAATAAGTATTTGTATAAATATAACTTACATGTAAAAAATCAATAAGTATACCATCATTGTATTCACTTACACTGTAAACTAGATCAGAATAAACTGACCGCCTGCCCTATATGATTATCAGAAGTGGAGACCGACTGGCTGAAGTAACATTTAAATTCAGGTACAATACAGTATAAGACCATTGATCGATTCAAACCAAGTCTCTGCAAATTTTAAGTAAAGTGAAAGATGATAATATTTTGACACATCTAAGCTGTATTGAATTTTCAAATATTGAATCTTCATTCCTATGATGCAAGGAGGCAAAGAAAAATAGTGAGACAGGATAAAGAGATGAAAATCTAAAAGGGAGAAGAAAATCTTCAATCTTCAATCTTCAATGTGTCTGAAAATCTCAAGAATTAAAATTGATAATAGGCTATCCAAGTCATGTTACAGGCAGCTTATTGTTCTTAGTTTAGCATCATTTTATCGATCATATAGACTTACAAATTGCACAGTCTTGATGATAGCCTAATAAAATCATCATAACGTTATTGAAGTGAATCTTAGTACTGTATAAAATAATCATTCATCATACAGTAGTAGATTTAATTGAAGTGATCAATATTCATAATCTGATCACCACAGAGTTGTTCATTCATAAATAAATCATCAAGTGTCTCTTTCCATTGATGTTACTGTATTTTGATAAGTTCATTGGTGATTAATCAATGAAATTCCTATTTGATTCGCATCTACAAATCATGTATGTACTAGGAAGTAAACCAAAGGTGAGAAGACAAAGGAATCAAAGATTGCTAGCTAGGAAAAGAATTACCGAACAGAAATCCTTTCGTAGGAGAAAATAAATTCTATTCAAATTTATTCAAAACCAGAACCTTTCAACCCACGTTGGTCGCGTGTCATTGGAGATTCCTCATTAAAGTCTGTCCAAGCGAAGAAGACATTCTGGCAAGATGGGAACATTACTCCAGCTCGGTCAGTATTGGTTCAAAAATTATAAATTTTGTCTCAAATTGTAGAAAAAATTCTGGTCTACAATTTGAAACCAAATTTAAAACTTTTGAATCAATATTGACCGAGCAGGAGTCATTTTCTCATCTTGTCAGAATGTTTTCTTTGCTTGGACATATTATATCTTGAAATAATATTTATCTTTATCATTATCTTGAAATTTATTATCACCCACGAAAAATCCTCGTCTATCTATGAACTTAAAAGTGCGTCAAAGCCCGCTGCCAAAATGATATCTCAAGATTTATTAGCATGAAATAGTCTAGGAAGTGTCTATCGAATGATCGCACATTACGCAAGCTAGACCAAAGTCTTTGTTCTGAGGTTAAACCTGTGATAAAGTTTCACCATGTGAGCTATTGATCCTGTAGTTTACAAAATAAAACCTGAATAGACACTTAATTATAATGTAAAGTGTCTTGTTTTTGTGGGTCTTCTCACATAACTGACGCCAGAAAGTAAGACGGTTTTGTCTGTTCCTTGTGCGCTCTAACATCTGATGTTGTCGATTAGATTTGTCATTTAGCTATGCCTAGATAATGTTTTCTGTAATCGAAAGAGACAATAAATGCTTCACATCAGCTGTTACAGGTGCTAGAAGGTTAAATCAGCTAAGAAACCGCCTAACGTTTTGGGACAGCTATCGGCTACTATACTTGAATTAATAACGTACAAGAGACAGACGAAACCGCCCAACTTTTTGGCGTCAACTATACCTGCAAATCCAGCTAAGCTATTGATCTTATTAAGTTACAGTTCACAAAAGCTGAGAAGACACGCAGTTATTACGTAAAGTGTATTGTTACTGCAGGTCTTCTACGGTGGTTTGAACAGTACAAACAGCATAGCATAATCAATATTATATTGGATAATATTAATATTATCAATACTAAGATAATATTATCTTCCGTAATAATAGATTATTCTCATTTTTTGAGAAAATTTTGCAAATCAGTCTTTAAAAAGAAATTTCTACAAAGATTTCACTGAAAATTTTCCCAAATGGGAAAACTGATATGTAATCAACAAAAACAAATGAAAACTCAGAATTATCTTCGAACATTATTCTTAAGGTAAGTTTCCATTACTGCTACGTGTTTCTATTGCAGCTTGTGCCTTAAACTAATAGTAACGGAAACCTACCTTCTGTAAACTTGAAGAAATCATTAAGAGAAATTCTCACAACATGGAATTTCACCCAAACAATTTCAAGCAAACTAGAAACTAATCATAACTTATGAATATTTATTTAATTCATATGAATTAAACTCAAACTCCAGTGAAAAATACTGATTTATTTTCCATTCTACTAAACAATGGCGATCCGCTTTCACATATAACGATGATGATATATTAATTAAAACCCACTACAGTCTGTACAAGCAAAGAAGGCATTCTGGCAAGTTGGGAAAATTACTACAGCTTGGTAAATATTTATTCAAAAATTATTAGTTTGGTCTCAAATTGTAGATCAGAATGTTTTCTACAATTTGAGACTAACATTCATAATTTTTGAACCAATATTGACCGAGCTGTAGTCATTTTCCCAACTTTCCAGAGTGTCTTCTTCGCTTGACAGTAGCAGTGGTCACATAACCACTGTCTTATACGACGCATTGAATTTCAATCGCAAATTTCTTCATTGTTGCATGGAATTTTTCCAAGTAGTGAAATAACACATCATGAATAAATTGAAGGGTGACTGAATGTCACAATAATTCAACTAGCAGACTGGAAAACACACAGGATGCAAATGTTATATAACACATCTCCATGTGAATGCTTGCGTTTGGAATAGTATTATTATTATTTTAGCCTGTCGAAGCAAAGAAGACATTCCGGTAATATAGTAAAATGATTCCAGCTCGGTCAATATTGGTTCAAAAATTATGAATTTGATCTCAAATTGTAGAAAACAACCTTATCCACAATTTCAGACCAAATTTATAATTTTTTAATGAATATTGACCAAGCTGGAGTCAATTCCCCATCTTCCCAGAATGTCTTCTTTGTCTGGAACGATTAAACTGTACTTATGGAGAGGAGGATCCCTCGACCTTGTAAGTAATACGAAGCAAATGAAAACGCTTCATTTTGTGGTAAACATGGAAATTCACTATTTATAATGACTAAATGTGTAGATTTGCAATTATTGTATTGATTGTAATCTACGAGCTTTTCAATATACACGACCATTACACAATCGTTTAACAAAACATGACTAATTGTTCAGTACAATGGATTATGGATAGGATGTATCCTATTACAATTTCACCATAATTCATCAGGTAACTGGAAAAAATTGAGTTGATGATTGACGTTTTATGGTTATTTATGATCTACCTTGAAATGCGAGTACCATGTATCACTGGAATTGAAATTTATAAACTCCTATTAATTGATAAATAAAATGAAAAATCAAATACCCTTTTTAAAAAACTTTGGAAGTATTATTTTACAGACATGTTTTATATTTTTACAGTATTTTCGTATTGTTTCACAGCCCATTTTGATATTGATTATTATTATTATTATTTCGTATGGCTCATTTTGTGGGGAGTTCCGAAGAAGTTCCACAGCCGACATAACCACAATTTCCCATGTTGGGAAATTATTGTGGTAGTTAATATTGAACAAAGTTATTGGAATTTTGGTGAATTTCTTCAAATTTCATAGAACCAAACACAAAAATAACACTCGAAGCACTAATCCACGATCGGAAATTATTGAATTTTGAAAGAATTTAGAGCACGAAATTTTCACATCACAATTTTGCCATGACAACCAAAAAATGATATTGATATTGATAATGGGCTGAGTCCCGAAACATATCTGTAAAAAATACTTCCAAAGTTTTTTAAAAAGGGTATTTGATTTTTCATTTTATCTATCAATTATTTTAAATATCCCTAAGTTTAAAGTTTAATTTTCAAACTCCTATTAATACACAGGAAATGTATATTCACGTAGAGCCGTATATTACTGGAATTGAAATTAATAAACTCTGATTAATTCCCAGAAATGTATATTTATATTATATGGATTCATGTATGAATTTTTGTGCGTAAAGTAATACTTTTTGAGAAACATTAGTTTAGAAGACCTCCTACAACTCAAAAATAATAATGTGTAAAAATTCTGTGATTTTTGGAAGAATAAATTGATTGAAACTAAAATTCGCTACAATCCTTTTTTGATAGACGTTTTTGTCGATAAAAAAACCTGAGAATAATATTCCAACAAATCTAGGCTAATAGGCTAACAATTTGCTAGTATGTCAGCAGTATAGCAGATTCGAAAAACCAAGGCTGTTAACTAATGACTGTTATCAATGCTCAGCTCTGTCAGGACAGTCTGGAGATGACTTCGAGAGCGAATTAGTGTAGCTGGGGTCGCTCTGATTACGTTGTACACTCGCAGACAGCTCACCGACTGTCCTGACAGAGCTGAGAATGAGTAACAGTCATTCGCCAACCGCCTTGAGATTTGGCATTAGCTATACATAACAATGCTAAATAGGTAGTAAGCGTAATAAGAGCACAACATAGATATAAACACTGTGTACAATAAAACGATGCTATAGTCTGTCCAAGCGAAGAAGAAATTCTGGCAAGATGGGAAAATGACTCCAGCTCGGTCAATATTGGTTCAAAAATTATAAATTCGACCTCAAATTGTAGGAAACATTCTGATCTACAATTTGAGACCAGATCAATAATTTTTGAACCAATATTGACCGAGCTAGATACATTTTCACATCTTGCCAGAGGATCTTATTTGTTTGGACATTCTATAACAATAATAAAATCGTTCACGTACTGATACTATGTGCAATGTGGGTGCTTTCTTATTGTCGTAATTTAGTAAAGGTATTCGGACAGAGAGAGATGGAGAATACACGAAATAAGGTGAGAGACTGAGAGAGGAATACTAAGAAAGAGTAGAAGAGATAAAAATAGTGAGAGTGACATAGCGCGTCGTGTCCTACATACAGATACGCTACTAGAGTAGACTAGATTTTAGTGTGGTAACAATATAGATATATTCTTTGCTGCATTCTGATTCCATTGATATTAGTGTGGTAGCAATATAGATATTCTTAACTGCAATCTGATTTTATTTATATTAGTGTGGTAACAATATAGATATTCTTTTCTGCATTCTAATTCCAGTGATATTAGTGTGGTAACAATATAGATATATTCTTTGCTGCATTCTGATTCCATTGATATTGGTGTGGTAACTACATAGATATTCTTAACTGCATTCTAATTTTATTGACATACTGTGGCTTATTGTATGTGATTAAATTTATAGACTTGCTGTATTCAAACTGTATTCTGTGTATATTTTCATAATGCTACTATAGACTGTTCAAGCAAAGAAGACATTCTGGCAAGATGGGGAAATGACTCCAGCTCAATCAATATTTTTTCAAAGATTATAAATTTGGCCTCAAATTGTAGATCATAATGTTTCCTTCAATTTGAGACAAAGCTTATGATTTTTAAACTAGTATTGACCGAGCTAGAGTCATTTTTCCATCTTGCCAGAATGTCTCCTTTGTTTGGACAGACTATAATATTTTTAGGGCCTTATTTACCAGGAAAATGATTTCAATATATTTGATGTGTACCTAATTACTGCTATAAAAGTCTGTGTTGATTCTGTATACCGAGATAGATGAGTTTAATGACAGAGGGTTGCATTTACTACCATAAATTCAACATAATTATGGTTTTTATGGCTTTCATAAATGTCATAAATTATTAGTATGGATACAATTTTGTTGGATATTATTGGAATTGTTTGTAGAATTTTAAGAAACTTGACAACTAAGTGAAGGGTTTGAAAATTGATAAGAGATAATTGATAAAAGATTTGGAAGAATTATTAGACAATGCAGTATACCAACTGCTGGATAATTATATTAAAATATAATATTAAGATAAAAGATTTGTTAAGATAATTTTTCCGGTATTATCTTATCCCTTCCTATTGTAACATTCTTCTATTTATTTCGCTTGCTATTGTAACTATTTAACTTATTAATCTTCCATTATAAGTTACGTGTTTTGAATTGCCATTTTGTAACGTTCGTTTCAACCGCTAATCGGGGAGGAGCTTGTCTAGGCCAATGGCAGACGTTCACTGTGATTGGTTCAAGGCAACTACCAATAGCGGTGCCCGACCGTTGGTACAAATCTACTTATCTTCACTCTGAGTTTCAGCCTACCAGAGATCGATAATGGTGTAGCAACCGATACCGGTATCTCGATTTTTATAAATGTGTGGTTTGACAATATCTTGTCTTTTCATTCAATATATATTTATACATTTATTATTGATTATAAGAGGTATAAATTAGCTACAAAAGTTTTAGTTTTGTTATGGTAATACAGTACATAAACATTATATTATACTGTATGTATAATGTATACTGTATACTGTATACAGTATACTGTATACTGTATAATGAATACAGAGTAGTTGATAATATTTATGAAGTAAGGTACCTAGTATAGTCTGTTCAAGAAAAGAAGATCCTCTGGCAAGATGGGAAAATGAATCCAGCTCGGTAAATATTGTTACAAAAAATATTTATTTGGTCTCAGATTATAGATCAGAATGTTTTCTACGACTTGAGTTCAAATTCATAATTTTTGAACCAATGTTGACCGAGCTGGAGTCATTTTCTCATCTTGCCAGAGGGTCTTCTCTGCTTGGACAGACTGTAAGCTAGTATCCTACAGTAAAATATAGCACAATTGATGTGTGGTATGTTTCACTGAATAAATACAGGTATATTGTGGTATACTCGGGTAGTGAAAGCTCTAACAAGTAGATAATACCGTATTACGATTACGGTACTTACTGCTATCAATATTGATCCTGGAGCACTTTTATAGTCTGACCAAGCAAAGAAGAGCCTCTTGCATGATGGGAAAATGACTCCAGCTTGGCCAATATTGATTTTAAAATCATCAATTTGATCTCAAATTGTAGAGAACGATTTGATCTACTATTAAGACGACATTGATAATTTGTGAACCAATATTGACCAAGCTGGAGTCATTTTTCCATCTTGTCAGAGGCTCTTCTTTGCTTGGTCGGACTATACTATTCAGACGGTGTTATTGTTCTGATATCTAATGCACATGCATTAGCTGGTTTGAGATTGGAAGATGATAGAGGTGAAGTGAAGGAGAAAGAAGAAGAAGGGTATGAAGAGGAAGAAAATTGAGAAGAAGAAGTAGGAGAAAAGGAGTTGAAGAAGGGTATGAAGAGGAAGAAAACTGAGAAGAAGGAGGAGGAGGAGAAGAAGAAGGAGAAGGAGAAGGAGAAGGAGAAGGAGAAGGAGAAGGAGAAGGAGAAGAAGAAGAAGAGAAGAAGAAAAGAAGAAGAAGAAGAGGAAGAAAGAAGAAGAAGAAGAAGAGGAGAGAGAAGAGGAAGAAGAAGAAGGGAAAAAGAAGAAGAAGAAGAGAAGAAGAAGAAGAAGAAGAGAAGGAAGAAGAAGAAGAAGAAGGAGGAAAAAGAAGAAGAAGAGAGAAGGAAGGAGAGGAAGAAGAAGAAGAAAGAAGAAGAAGGAGAAGAAGGAAAGAAGAAGAAAGAAGAAGAAGAAGAAGAGAAAGAAAAGGAGAGAAGAAGAAAAAGAAGAAAGAAGAAGAAGAAAAAGAAAGAAAGAAGAAGAAGAAGAAGAAGAAGAAGAAGAAGAAGAAAAGAGAAGAGAAGAAGAAGAAGAAGAAGAAGAAAAGAGAAGAAGGAGAAGAAGAAGAAAAAGAAAAGAAAAGAAGAAGAAGAAGAAGAAGAAGAAGGAGAAGAAGAAGAAAAGAAGAAAAAGAAAGGAGAAGAAAAGAAGAAGAAGAAGAAGGAGGAGGAGAAGAGGAGAAGAAGAAGAAGAAGAAGGAAGAGGAGAAGGAGAAGAAGAAGAAGAAGAAGAAGAAGAAGAAGAAGAAGAAGAAGAAGAAGAAGAAGAAGAAGAAGAAGAAGATGAAGGGAACAAAAAGCAGCAAGAAAGAGGAAAGAAGGATCAAAGGCGAAAAAGGAAGCCCATAAGAAATAGTTGAGGAAAAAATAGTAAATAATTCAAAAATCTGTGAAAAGTTAGAATTGTGAGAGATGCATCGATATAATGTAAGCTTTTAAAAGCCTACTAGTATTTTCAAGCAAAGAATACATTCTGGCAAGATGGGAAAATGACTCCAACTCGGTCAACATTTGTTAAAAAATTATAAATTCGTTTCAAATTGTGTAGAAAACATCCTGTTCTACAACAATTGATAGCCAAATACCAAATTGAACCTAATATTTACCGAGCTGGAGTCATTTTACCATCTTGCCAGAACTTCTTTGCTATATACAGATTCTTTTTGAAATTCTTCCGATTCTGTAGAAACCAGAATCATGGGCTGTGATAATAATTTCCCTTTCAAATGTATGCCATTCACTTTTTTCTAGTATTTCCACTTTGAGGCTTGCATCCGTTACAGTCTGTCCAAGCAAAGAAGACCCTCTGGCAAGATGGGAAAATGACTCCAGTTTAGTCAATATTCGCTCAAGAATTATAAATGTGGTCTTATTGACAGATCAAATTTTTCCTACAATTTGAGATCAAATTGATAATTTTTGAACCAATATTGACCGAGCTTCAGTCATTTTCCCATCTTGCCAGAGGGTCTTCTTTGCTTGTACATACTATACCTGAATTCTTTACTATGAATAATATTAATTATCTCATCGCATGTTTATTTTTAGCTTTCGATAAAACTTTCAGGCAATAAGTAGACGTCTATTATCTCTCTTCTTCTTCTTCTTCTTCTTCTTCTTCTTCTTCTTCTTCTTTTCTTCTTTCTTCTTCTTCTTCTCTTCTCTTCTTCTTCTTCTTCTTCTCTTCTTTTCTCTTTTTTCTTCTCTTCTTCTTCTTCTTCTTCTTTTCTCTTTCTTCTCTTTTTCTTCTTTTCTCTCTCTTTTCTTCTTTCTTTCTCTTTCTTCTTCTCTTTCTTTTTCTTCTTCTTTCTCTTCTTCTTCTTCTTCCTCTCCCTCCTTTTTCTTCTTCTTCTTCCTTCTCTTCTTCTTCTTCTTCTTCTTCTTCTTCTTCTTCTTCTTTTCTTCTTCTTCTTCTTCTCCTTCTTCTTCTTCTTCCTTCTTCTTCTTCTTCTTCTTCTTCTTCTTCTTCTTTCTTCTTCTTCTCCTTCTCCATCTTCTTTCTTATTCTTTTTCTTCTTCTTCTTAAAATAAAGAAGTCATTCTATTCTATTCTATTCTATTCTTCTCCTACTCCTTTTTCGTCTTCTTTTTCTTTTTCTTTTCTTCTTCTTCTTCTTCTTCTTCTTCTTCTTCTTCTTCTTCTTCTTCTTTCTTCCACTTCTTCTTCTTCTTTCCTTCTTCTTCTTCTTCTTCTTCTTTTTCTTCCTCTCTTCTTCTTCTTATTCTTCTTCTCCTCCTCCTTCTCTTTTCACCCAGTGTCCAGGTAAGTTACATGAACAGGTTCTCTTACGTATACAATTTTGTAGGGACCTAACAGTATTTTTAATCGTTAGAAATTCCCTATCTAGGATGATACCGGTTCTAGCCATCTATAGTAATGATCAAATCAAGTTCATTTTCATCTAACATAATAAATTCGATGGTTTATAAATTAAGTTTTGTTTCTGGGTTATTTAAAATGTTCTACAATTGAGGCTTTTAATGTAACTTGTCACTATTATTAACTATGTACTTTCCACTGGCGGCTCGTGCCCACGAAACAGGTGAAGTGCTGTACAGTAGAAGATACGGGCACTTCACTTGTTTCGCCACGAGCACACTGGCGACTTTCTTCTCTTGGAGACATTTTCAACGTTGACTAAAGCTAACTGAATTTAACAATTTAATTTTAATTTATTTCGTGGACAAATCTCCAAATAATACTAACATGTAGCCTATGCATACTTCTCTAATAAGGAATTTCTTTCACAGTACTCCACAAAGATAAGAAAATTTTCGGTTGTCATGGTAAAATTTGTAACAAGCTAAAATTTGTCGTGCTCTAAATTTTTTCGAAATTCGATATTTTTCGGTAGTGAATGGTGATTTTAGTGATATTCCTCGTGCTTTGGACTCTCTCGATTTGGAAGAACTTTAGAAAATTCAAATCTCAGTGTATCCTATCAAAAAATACCATGATTTCCCATTGACGGAAATCAAGGTTATGGTGCCGGTGGAACTTCCTTTTGGGACTCCCCACCGAATAAGGCATACGAATGAATGAATGAATAAGAAAATTAAAAATTTAATGGAAAGATTCTTCTCTAAATAACGCAGGGTAATTGAAGATCAGTATTGTTAAAGTTACAGGATTATTAAACGTGTCTGCATAATATGAATATTGATATTGAGTTCATCAAATTCTGGTGAAATACGAGATTATTGATTGATTATTGATTGTTTATTGATTGTTTATTGATTGATTATTGATTTATTATTGATTATTGATTATAGATTATTGACTATAGCCATTGACTATGGATATCCATAGTCAATGCTATAGCTGTCTCCAGACAAAAATATTAATCATCATAAAATGTGATTGAACTATACATGATATTGAATCCGAATATCATCTTCTTCAGCCAGTTAACCAACAATCTAATAGTTCAGGAAAATGGTTAACAGTAATAACAGTTTCGTTCAATCTTTCTAAAATAAGATAATAATTTTAAAGACTACTGATATTGAAACTGATATTTATCGAATTACTTACTAATGTTGTTTAGTGATAAGCTCCTAATAATCAATAATCATACAGCTCTGAGAATAATCAACATAATAAGCTTGTCTGCAGTATTAAGTACGAAATCACTTTTTTGTAAAAATCAAATTAAACCTCGGTAACATCTTTACAGTCGAATTACTTTTCAATTACATACTGAATTATGTAACTTTCCACTTCGCGTAACACGTATAAGATAGGTGATACAATGTATTTCGATTCGGAAGTTGCAACAAATAAATTTTAGGTTACACCATTTCAATTAGACAGTATTTAATGATAGTCTTACGGTACCGCACCTTTTTCAATTTAGAATTAAAGTAATTATCAGAAAATAACAGGTTATACAAACCTAATAGAATGGAAGTTGGGCACTTTTTCCTCAAATATTGAACCAGGAAACAGTGACTATATTAAAATTGATATTCTCTTCCTATTCAAATTTTATTTGGGTTGTGATTTTTTGTCTCTAATTTTTTATTTGTTCCGTTAGTTTTGTTTTTTTCTTCCTACTGTGGAATTTTTTGGTTATTTTATCGTTTTTTTCACAACAATCTAGATTCATCATTCAATCATTGGATCATCAAATCATGGAATTTAGGAATCGCATTGATTTATCCTAACAGAATGATTCATTTCAACTGAGTTGAGAAGTTTTTTTTCTGAATGAATCAATTCGTTATGAACGATGAATCAATTCATCATCGCCATTCTATATATAATCGCTATATATATACAGGGTGTTTCAGGAGGAATGTGCAATACTTCTCAGGCTGATTCCTTACACCAAGTAGACAAAAAAGTTCCATGGGACAAACCCTCAAAAACGCTTTGTTATACCGAGATAACAATGGCGGAAAATTGAGATTTTTCAAAACATATTAATTTTTCTAATTTTTTAGAGGCTTTAGTGAGGTTCTTAAATAATCAATTCCTATGTAAAATTAGCTGAGGAATTGAATGAAACCAGTTCCAAGTTTGTAACTTTAGCGGTTATCGAGATAATTGAAAAAATATGCTAAAAAACGCAATTTTTCACAATAAGGGCTATAACTGGATAAAGAATCATCATGTCTACTTGGTGTTAGGAATCAGCCTGAAAAGTATTGCACATTCCTCCTGAAACACCCTGCATATATAATGAATCAATTCATCATCGCCATTCAATTATTCTCCCCATGAGAATGAAGCAATGAATATGTTTTGTCTTTTGTGATTCATTTTAAATTTTACTTACATGAAAAATGTTAATATCTCGTACGAGTATTGACCCTCAACAAAGTAGGAATGATGTTATATAGTAAGTTACAATATTGACTAACTACTGTATTGGTATACAATCTACTCCAAGTACATTATCGTTGATAGTTAGTACCTGGTCTGAATAGATCATTTCTGAACCTCAAATGATAAGTTTCCAATTGAGGGATTTTATTCTTATTGAGAACTTTTTTCCAGAACTCCAGTAGTCAATATTTCATCATGAGTCCAACATTCACAGTAATTTATTTCTATCTAAGTGAACTCTTCCAACAATACAAGAGCATATAATTGAAAAAATTATTTGAATTGTTCAAAAAAGTTTGAGCCAATATTCCTGTTTCTAATTAATGCTTGATCGAGAGTTTTATGATGAAGTAGCAATTTGATAATAAGCTTATTGTTTTGAATTGATTCTAAATTGAGAACCTTTGTTATTAAGCATAAACTTTGATCAAAATTGACTTACTTTGAAGTATTGTGAATTGAAAATGAGGTCATAAGTCTGAAAATACTTCTTCCTTTACTTCTTCTTCTTTTTTTCTTTTTCATTCTTTTCTTCTTCTCCAACTTCTTCTTCTTCTTCTTAATCGTGACACTTTCCAATTCTACTCTTTCTTGAAACTTGTCCTTGTCTCTTCATTTTGTGCTCTATCGTTTCTTGTTTCTTCCGATTTGAGCTCAAAACCCATTTTCAAAACACCTAAACCTCAATAATAAAGTATTATTTCGTATTCTATTATGTGTATTAAGTTTAAAAACCTTTATAATTTTCTTGAATGCTACTTGTAGAGTTGGAATATCGATGGAAATGAACCTTATTTGAAATGGATTTCTAGATACACTTTCACATTGAAACACATTACAGGAAAACAAATTCCATGCATTGAAGTGATAGTCCTACCTCAATGGAAACACTAACAAATTTCTAAATTCATCATAAAACAGTGTTTCCTTGAATACATTTTGTTCCATTTTGAGTACATTTCCTCTTTGAAACCCCGAGAGGAGATTTTGATTTCCCATGAGATCAAATTCCATACGAAAATTTATGAATTTGAAAGAGAATCTCTCCAATTCACCGATTTAAATCTTAATACATCCTATTTTAATCCCTTCGATTATCAACAGATAAACTGAAGAGACTCAATGAATAAATACAATTTGAAGCAATGTATTCACAATCATTGTCTCCAATTTGAAAACATTTTCTCGTTAAAAACACGAGAGGAAATCAAATTTCATGCGAAAAAAATAATTGTGAATTCGAAAACTACTCACCTTTCTCAAAACATTTAGAAAACATTCCCACGTTGAAAACCCAAGAGGAAATAAAATTTCATGCGAATCGTAAATTTGAAAAACGTTTCTACTCACTTTTCAAAGCCCATATAGCGCCAGCTCCCAGCTCCTTCAGGTAAATCTGCATCTGCTGTTGACACTGCTCCGTCAGGTGAAGGTCTTGGGTTCGATTCCAGACAACGGCCAGCCGACTCGGGTTGTAGATGTCAAGTAAATCGCCCAAACTTTTCAACAGTTCTTTGGTTTCATTCATCTGATCGGCTTTGGACTTTTTCGACGAAAACAATTTTTGTACAACGGAATCAATCGCGTCATTGGTGCGTTCGTTTAGCGCCAGACGTCGTTCGGTCTCGTCGGCTTTATCGAAAACGCTCCCGAAAATCGGATCCGAAAGACCCGTGAACGAGTCTAAATCCGACGTGACGTCATCATTCATATTCGAAAAGTCATCCTTATCAGAAACCAACAACTCGGGTACGGGATCCACAAGATCCGACACATTTTTTGACGATTCTATCTCAATTTTCTTGAAACCCCCATCAGTTGTAACGCTTTCCTGTGAAGATATCTCGTAGGAATTTCGAGGATCCGAACTCAAACCCGATGGTTGATCTATGGTTGTGGTTGTTTCGTAGATAGTCCTTGAGGGTTCGAGATCGGTGAGGTTTTCACTTTTGATAACACCAGGGCAGAAAGATATCGCCAAGATGGTTAGTATACATAGTTTGTAAGACATTTTTAAAGTTTTTGATTGGATCAGTCTTGGGAATGAATGAAACACTTTACACGCACTTTGTTCAGTAGTTTTCAGGTAAACTACAACTGGAAATTGTCATTTTTTGGGGAGAAAATTTCACTACTGTGTACAGAGACACTTGATATTACTCGGAAAATGTTCAATACAATATTATCACCCGTGAATATCACTAGTAAATTAATTTCCTTCAACAAAAATTTTGCTTTTGCTTGGAATATTTGATTTATCTTTGAATAACATTAACAAAGTTCAATAATGTTTTTCGTAAACTTATGTTACATTCGTTTGGTGTAATAAAAGATTTCTTTACTTTGATGATTGTTAGTCACTTTTTGAAAATTTAGAAATTCAACACAGAAAATAAGTGAAGAGATCACAAGTTCGCAATTTACTGTCCGTCCCTCAGTTCACTAGTACTTGAAATTTTATCCACTGCTGAAAATTTGTCCAAATCTTGTCAATTGTTCACCACTTGCAAAAGTTTTACTACTTCTCAATTCAATAATATTGTCGATTCACACAAAAAAACTGAAAATTCAATACTGTCTACCAGTTTTCTACAGAGTTCTTAACCTCGTACTAATCCTCGAACAATCACTACAGATTTACTCAACTACTGACTAACTCAAACCTTGAATCTCCATAAAATTTCGACAATACCTCTCCTATCTCCAGGCGAAATCAAGCTTCCGCTTCCCACAAGAAACGTTTACGTTCCAAGACAATTGTAGAAGATTTTCAACAGAGATTTTAACACTGACATACTGGAAACTATCCGGAAGTAACCGAGTTTGTGGATCAATTTTAACTGTTGATTAAACGTAATCACTTACAACTACTGTAAAATTCAACAAACTAATGTTTTCAACTGTTGATTAATATTATTACGATTGTTGAATTGTTCGTCACTGTTATAAAATTAAATAAACTCAATTATTTGAAGATCAATGATCATTGTTGTTCTCCATTGAATTTCAACAACGAAAAACTTCGTAAATCGACATAATCGTCTCTACCTCCAGTCACACCGTTGATGACGGTTAAAATTTTCAAAAATTATTGCTGATTATAAACTTTTTCACGCGATAATTACTGCAGAGTAAGCCAGTAGAACCGACCAACACCTCCGATAACGTTCAGACAACTGAAAGTCGCTCTCAGTAATCGGTTCTGGGTGTCTTTCTCCTACCGGACGCCTCCCCTCCCCTCTCGCGGTTAACTAACGTGTGCGGCAGGTTGCCTAAGCGGTTGCTAGGAGCTGGAAGCTAGGAGCAGGGATACAGTTTGAGTGTCTTCTCAGTTTGGGCGAAGTGGGAAGACACGTGGTTACAATGTAAAGTGTATTGCAATGAGGTGTCATCTCAGCTTGCGTGATCAATATGCTGCTTTGGATCTTGAAATAATTTCGGAGGATTGTGTGCATCGCGAGTCTTAATTATTATCTCCGGATGATTACAACTACTTATACTCCATGTCTCGATAGTTATCTTTAAAAGATTATTTCGATATCTATAATCTATTGGCACATTGAACGTAATATACCTACAAAACAATAGAACCTAGAAGGAGATGTGAATAATACTTTCTTTAGGTATATTAATAGATAAAAGTCAAAATTGCAGTATAGGCTACTCTTTTAGTATTTTTATTTTGACTCAACATGTTTCACATTCTTTAGCCTCTAAAGTTTAGAGGCATTCTCAAGTGTGACACAATCACACTGACTGAGATTTCGACTTTATCTATTAAAATAATTGATAGTAGCCCTAGGCAAAAAGGAAACATTCCTTTAGATATTTATTTGTTCGAACTTAGTACAGCAAAACGTGGTTAAAACCTCAACCAATAGCGTGAAAGCAAATTTAACTCTAAAACAAATGAGACTTATCAGTATCATTAAGAAGACTCCAGTGTAAATTAGAGTGTCTTCAATTGCCTTTCAATAAGATACAAGATGATTCAATATGATACATAATAAATAATTAAACCAATCTAATTGTTTCACTTGAACGAAGATGGCGCACTCTATTGCCTTGATATTATTTTATGACTCATGTTAAACCCGATACATGCAATGAGTGAAAAATAGTGATGATGGTGAACTTTCTTATTGAAACATTATTTCCAGACAATTTGTTTAACTAACTACGGATAGTTATAAAGTTATTTCCTAGTGTTTTCTGAACAATATCCTGATGTCAGTCTTCAAATTTAGACACAGCCGACTGGAGTTTGAGAAAAACAAGCCGCATTCCATAGGATAAGATAAATAACAGCTTGAGGTCATTTACTAGGCTTGCAGAGTAGGTTATATTGGTCTAAAGTGGTCAATAATAGAGAAGGCTTTTGGAGTTGATGAGTAGAGGTAGATGTTGACAAGATATAACACCGTAGTTACAGATAGGGTTGTTATTTGAGAAATGTATATACTTTAGATGTACTGTATAGTCTACAAGCTAGAAGTAGGCATCTAAGGTTAGCTGACATAATAGACTGTCATCTTGAAATTGCAATCTAGTATTATTGTAGATGTAGAATTTCAGAAAGTAATAGCTACATATTAAAGTTTGTCCAAGCAAAGAAGACATTCTAGCAAGATGTGGAAATGACTCTGTCAATTTTGGTTCTTATAAGTTCTATCTACATTTTGATATATCGATAACTGATATATACATAACTAGATACATAACTGATTATAAATATCTAGACGGCGGGCTCGCTTCGCTAGCCTTTTTCTGCCTAGCAGCCGCCTTTTTGGACCCCCGACAATATCAGCAGTGTCCGTGAGTCAAACAGGCTCGCTTTGCTTGCCAGCAAAACCTCTGTCAGTGTCAGCTGAGACAAACAGGCTCGCTTCGCTCGCCTGCAATTTCCGATCGGAAGGATTTGTTATGATATCACTTAACACGGTTCTTTTGAGAAATCATTCTGAATCAGTTGTTCTATTATCTCAGCCTGGGTACAGTATATGCTTTGAACGTATTTAGTTCAGTAGTTCCCGTGAAATAGACAAAAGTGCAGAATCCGAACATTGGAAAACATTATTACAGGCGTAACCTCAGAAGGAATTCAAACTTTATTATACACAGCATTTCTAGACCTAATCTGGACCTGTTCACCAAATTTCAACATTTTCTGCCTATTGGTTCTCGAAAAATCTAAGAAAAACTCCGAAAAATAGTAAAATGCTAATTTTGAGCGTAACCTTGGGAAGTATATCGGACATAGTTTGAAACGTGATTCAATATCTCTCAAATTGGTTCATCCACAATCTCCCTAAACCATTGAATTTACAGTAAGGATTGGTGATTTGGTCGTATCAAGGTGGAAGATATGCAACCCGCAATACATCTACAATTTTGAGAAACTGATTACTTGCTTAGTCTTGAACGGATTTAAAAATTATTCTAACACAACATTTCTAGACCTTATCTGAACCTGCCCACCAAATATCAACATTTTCTATCGATTGGTTTTCGAAAAAATTAATAAAATGCCGAAAAACTCAAATATTTGGCGTACCCTTGGGAAGTTTAAAAACCCCGTTCTTAGTAGGCGTCTAGAGGTCCAATTGAACATGTCTGCCAAACTTGAACGCATTCGGTTCGGCAGATTTTTAGTTCTGCTGATGAGTGAGTAAATGTTGAAATCCTATAGTTTATCTTGTTCATTTCTGGAACTTAAAAGTGGACTTCCATCGAAATTCAAAATTGTTTGTGATAAAATATTTTTGGAAGTGAGAAATTATAATATTAAGTGAAAGTGGGCTGTGTTGTGGATAGACATATAACCTACATCTTGAACCTTCATCATCATCATTCATCATCACTCATTCATCCTTTGCTTAAAATACTTGGAAACCAAGTCGCAATTGTAAAGAAAGAATAAAGAATAAAGAATGAGTGCCATTTCAAGCATTTAATGAATAATCTCTTTCTCTTCAATGGAATCGATCGTGTATCTCTTGAACTGGGAGGAATACTTTAATAAATACTAATTTATTTTTCCCCAATTCTCTTAGTTCAAGATTAATATTATAACAAGGAGGTTGAACCTTCTTTTATTATAATGCTTCTGTTTTATTACATAAATCTCTTCCATTATAGTACATCAATTAAATACTAGATGCAAAAACATGTGTAATAGCAATTGCCAGTTTTAGTTTGGCTGTTTAGTACAAGCGCTAGCAGAATATTGTTAATCGGCAACTCTATGCAAAACTTCTGTTCATGGTTTGCGCAATCATTTTATTGATATTACACATGAGAGAGGAGGAAAATAAGCTAGGAGGAAATTTTTATAAGAAATTAAACGCTGCTCACAGTGGAGCATAACTTGCAACAAAGAGAAAGTCCAACATCCAATAATCATTTGAATAAAGTTGGATCCTAGAGGAAATGTCCGCTACAAGGAAGAGGAACAAACTTTGAAATTTCTGACCATCACTGGGACAGTGCGACTTGGACAAATTTGTAGGTCAAAATTATTACGTAATTACAAATTTTGTATCAGTTATTTATGAAGGGAGGGAAATATTTATTGATAAGGAAAGGGTCTGAAGGCACTGTCTTGCCAAGGTTCGTTAATAACTACAGTGACTATATAAGACTATCTTATATAGTCACTGTACTTATAACATAGTACAGGTGAAGTCAAAAATAAGTCGGTTTTGTATGCTCCTTTTGCGCTCTAACAGCTGATGTTGTCAATTAACCCAGTATGCCCAGATAATCTAGTGAATATAGTCCGGGGGCAAGTGTCATCCTAAACATCGGACGTTGTTACAGGTGAATCTAGCAAAAAAAAACTCTCATTTTGTCAAAAAACTTATCAAAGTGACGTAAAATCCATTGTAAAATACCGTCATAGCATTGAATCATATAGTAAAGTATTCGGGTTGAATATCAGTACTAGTTACAATACTCGAAATACAATAAAGTTGAATACTAAATTATAGTTCAATCAACTGAAATACAGTATCGATTGAGAAGACAAGAAGTTATCAAACCACTGATTTATTAAAAAATCGAAATACCCGTTTCGATTGTTACACCATTATCAATCTCTGGTAAACTCAGAGATTTTGGCAGTTTACCAGAGATTGATGAAGGTGTAACAAGCGAAACCGGTATCTCGATTTTTTGATAAATCATTGGTTTGACAACGTCTTGTCTGTTCATTTAATATGGATAACTACCACAATATCACCTTCATAACACTAAAAATGGGACAAAAACGTCATTTACTGGAAAATCTTATCAAAGTGACGTAAAATCCACCGTAAAATAACGTCATAGCATTGAATGATAGTAAAGTATTCGGGTTGGAATTCAGTACTAGTTACTATACAGTAAAGTTGAATACACGAATACAGTTAAACACGCAAATATAGTTGAATCAACTGAAATACAGTATTAGTAAAAATTCGGGTTATTCCAATCAATCTAGAGCTCTGAAGACTTTTTCATAGAGCCTTAGATTGAACTAACTAAAAATCTCACAGTCAACAAAAAATTGTGTGTTTGAATCGATTAAATAACATTAAATAGACTGTTACACTGTTAAAAGTCTGCACTATCTATACATTGCGTGTGCTGTGTGTATTTAATTAGACGTGTGTGTACAAGGAAGTTTGGTCTTCGGCGATTATGTTGTTCCGAATTATTACGACAAGAAGAAGAGAGAGGAGGAAGAAGAAGAAAAGAGAGAAAGAAGAAGAAGAAGAAGAAGAAGAAGAAGAAGAAGAAGAAGAAGAAGAAAGAGAAGGAGAAAAGTTATATCAAGTTGTGATAAATGTCAGTCAGCATTACGAAAGATAGCCTAGCATGAAATGAAGCTGAGGAAGTTACTGTTATGCATTACAATAACCTCTAAATTACTTCTTATACAGTCTGTCGAAGCAAAGAAGACCCTCTGGCAAGATGAGAAAATGACTCCAGCTCGGTCAATATTGGTGCAAAAATTATCAATTTGATCTGAAGTCATAGGAAACAAATTGATCTACTAGCAAGACCACATTCATTATCATTGAACAAATATTGACCAAGCTGGAATCATTTTCTGATCTTGCCAGACGGTCTTCTTTGCTTGGACAGATTACAGTCAGTAGGTCAATAGTCACACACTAGTGATTTGAATTACTTTACCAATTTAGATTACAACTTTTGACGATGTTAAGATCACGTAGGAATGCGGTATCCTATTATATTAAGCGAGTAATTTCTGTATGTATGTATGTAAGTATGTATGTATGTTTGTATGTATGTTTGTATGTGGAACCACAGATCTAGAAAATGGCTCTAACGATTTTCTTGAAATTTGAAATGTAATATAACCGTGATGGAAAAATAAGATTGCACCAGGTCTCATGTCTAGGAAAACTCTCTGGCAGGATTAATAAAAGAATAAAATATTCCTTATTCAGGCATAATCCCAAGTACTGCGTATAATGGCTGTTATCGTTAGCTGACCAACGCTATCCAGCTGGAGTGAATGGAGTTACATTCAAGTCTATAACACATGTTCATTACTGTCAAAAAATTGTGAGAGGTGATCATATCAATTTTGAATTTAATTTTTACAAGGAGGTTCCTTGATTTTTTACAATAATATATTTATGTAATTCAACAGTTCGGCCGCAGCTTCAGAGCGAAGCTCGGTACCAGATATTTGTTATTAAAAAATGACAAATATGCTAGCAATGATAGGTCGTCCCTGGAATTTTCTAAATTTTTCTTCTCATTTTCATAAGACGTTTTTAGTCCGGTGTCAGGTATTACAAAAAGACCCCGAAGGCCAATTGATTATAGAAGTCTGAGAGTGTAAGTAATCTTTTCGATTCTTCTAGTCTAGAAAAAAACGAATATCGATGGTGATAAACTCTCACCACCAAAAATAATTTTCTCATGACTCCTTCCTGATAAAAGAATGTCAATCTCTTTGTTATCACTGCCTCAATTAGAATATCTACAGAAATATTATTAAAAAAACATTTCTACTGCAAAAAACCAAGATTGCGACAGACAAATTATATGTAATTTGAGAATAGGTTGACATACAGTGACTATATAAGTCACTGTAGTTTGACATATTCAACATTTCTTTCAACTAAAATGTTCCAAACAATCTATGTTACAACCTCCATTGAGCCAAAACTTTCTCGATTCCGTTATTGATAAGTCATTTGATTTTAAAGAACAGAAAATAGAAAATTTATAACATGAATGTTTTCTTTCATTTTTATTTCTTACAAGTTTTAATACAAAGAGTGTCAACCATCCTAGTAGAGCGCAATTCTTAAGCTCCAGAATGATATATGTTTCATGACTGTAAAAGTTTATTATTGGTGGCGCAATTTACAGTTAAATTTTTATCATATTAATATCGACACTTTTTATCATCAAAAAGCATAATAAGACTTCTATATCTATAATTATAGTTAGTAGTATTGAACGCTTATTAAAATATCATATCACATTGAAATCAGTAATAATTAGCCCACATTAAAATTACAATAACTATTGCAAACATCTCAAACCATGATAACGTTATGCATACCATAAACTTGTGCAATTCCTAATTACGGTACCGTACCTACATTCTTGTGTCCCAATTATTTTTTCTCACAATTGAACAAATTGATCGAAATTATAAGGCTGACAGTTGACATAAGTCAGTCAAATAACATTTTTCGTAAAGTTTTACAAGCAATGAAGACATTCTGGCAAGATGGGAAAATCACTCCAGCTCGGTCAATATTGGTTCAAGAATTATAAATTTGTTCCCAAAGTGTAGAAAAAATCCTGTTCTATAATTTGAGACCAAATTTAGAATTTTCGAACAAATAATGACCAATCTGGAGTCATTCTCCCATCTTGCCAGAATGTCTTCTTTGCTCGACCTGTCTAATTACAGATTTCACTAGAATCTGTCAACAATAACCAGATTATGACCGTGATATTTCGCATTCTATTTTTACTAGGTGACGACTATAGTTTGTCCAAGCAACGAAGACCATCTGGCAGGATGAGAAAATGACTCCAGCTCGGTGAATATTTGTTCGAAAAATATTGATTTAGTCTCAAATTATAGATCAGAATTTTTCCTACAATTTGGGACAAAATCAATAATTTTTAAACCAATATTGTTCGAGCTGGAGTCATTTTCTCATCTTTCCAGTGGGTCTTCTTTGTTTGGACAGAGTATACCCATTAGATTTTAACTTATTTCTCAAACTAATAACGATGAAAAGAGAGTTGTAGCATTGTAATCAAGATCCGTGATAAGCAAGAGCACTTCGTGAAACAAATCGTGAGCAAATTTGTTGTTTTATGTTGAGAATTAATTTTTTGTCGCATGATATTATAGTCTGATCGAGCAAAGAAGACATCCTGGTAAGATGGGAAAATGACTCCAGCTCGATCAATATTAGTTCAATAATTATCAATTAGATCTCAAATTGTAGATCAGAATTTTCCCTACAATTTGAGACCAAATTTATAATATTTGAACCAATTTTGACCGAGCCGGAGTCATTTTCCCATCTTACCAGAATGTCTTCTTTGCTCGATCAGACTACACCTTGTAACAACAGTAATTAGCCTAGTTGAACTATAACAATGCAATACAAAGTTTCTAATAATATACAGTACAATGTTACAATAGTAAACAACGTGAAAAACTGAAGAACTGTGAAAATGTAGTGAATAGAACTCTAAAATATAGTTATAGTTCTATGGAAAAAACTGGGAGCGAGGTGATTGTGGTTAGTAGAATCGTTGGTTATTAGAGTTGGGTTTTTTATGAAAAGGAGTGTTATCGAGTATTGAGCAAGAAAGCATTATTAGGGAGAAAGAAGCAGCCATGTCTGACCAAGGTCGAAGAAAGTGGTATGAAGGTCATCTGCGAGCACTAGACCACAAGAGAGTAATTAGAGTGAGAGAGTGTGAGAGTCAGAGAGAGAGAGAGAGTGTGTGTGAGAGATAGTGAGAGTGATAGTTAGAGCTGGATTTATAGTCTGTTGAAGCAAACAAGACATTCTGGCAAGATGGGAAAATGACTCCAGCTCGTTCAATATTGATTCAAAAATGATGAATTTATTCTCAAATTGTAGGAAACATTCTGATCTACAATTTGAGATCAAATGTTTAATCTTCGAACCAATATTGACCGAGCTGGAGTAATTTTCCCACCTCGCCAGAATGTCTTCTCTGCTTGGACCGACTTTGATTTTCTCTAACGGTACCGTTAAAGAGCTTACAGCATCTCTCTTACAACGGATTGTGAGGTAACTTATTGATTGGAAATACAGTAATATTTGTTTTTCTGTATAATAATTACGAAAAAAACTCTAATTAAAGTGTAATTAAAATTGATTGCACGTGATATTCTACTGGGAAATAATTAGTAGGCTATTATCATCGTAGTTGCCAATATTGATCACTGAGTTCACAACTTCAACAATTAAGTATTGTCATAGATTCTTCAATAAAGAACTTTAAAACTTAGGGCTGTTTTATATTTTATTTTAATAATTATTTATTTTTCAATTCTTTAATAATTATCGAAAAAGTTGACAAGGGGGTAGATTTACCTTATATTCATTATGGAAGATACAATTTCATAGGAAAATACAATATGAAGCGATTCAATATGTTTGACCTCTGACCTGTATGAGTTAAGAGTTTATATTGAGAGCGAACGAGATTTTCGACGAATTTTAAATTTATTGATTATTGGAAAATCATATTTACAAGCAATATTATTAATATTATTTTCTAGTCTAGTCGAGCTAAGAAGAAAATATATGGCAAGATCGTGAAAATGACAGCAGCTCGGTCAATATTGGTTTAATAATTATAAATTTAGTCTCAAATAGTAGAAAATATTCTGTTGAACAATTTGGGACTATATTTATAGTTTTTGAACCAATATTGACCTAGCTGCAGTCAGGGCCCTCGCGTGGGTTTTTGGCGCCCTGTGCGAGATTTTGGCAGACATTTTCCGTGGAAATAAAGAGGTTTTAACAAAAAAATCGAAAAATCAATAACAAGCAAATTGAAGATTCCAGCCATTTTCACTGCTCTACCCAACTTTCTCAAATAGTTCCGAATTCAGCCAGCAGATTGCAATAGCAATAGGGTGACTTGCTCCGACTTCCATTCATTGGACACGCCTCCAAGCTCCGTCTACAATCAAAATGGCCTAAAGCATCTGTTAGAAAAATTTCCAAATTCAACCAGTAGATGGCAGCAGTTGACGGATGAAGTTTCAGATTTGACTTGGACACGCCTTCATGCCCCGCCTGCTCTTTTCTTATTGGTTGACAGTGTTTCGTGAGTTCTCAGTTCTGTCTTGGAAAATGGCTGCTAGCAAAAAAAAGATGGATGGTGTATCAAACACAAAAAAATTACGCTGATTTACTATATTGACGATCTTGTGCTAATTAATTCATTTATGTATTCAGGCTGGTAAGATTCTATTAAGTTGGTATTATTTGAAAAATTTATTATTTATAGAATTTAGACTCAGTTTTACTTTGTGTAACTTAGGCCAGTAATAGACTTCAATAGTTGTATGCTGTATGAAATGAGATGAAATATGATTTAATCACACTCTCATCTTATACTCATTAACTTATTCTATTTTTTATACGATGAATATAATGAGATAGACCTCAATCTATTCATGATCTAATACCGACCTCATGCCAGACAAAAAGTTGAAAAAGTACAACAATTCTTTAAAAATATTAGGAAGAAGTTTTTATCGGAAACTGGCTTGTGATTGGTCGACAGAGTGTAAGGTGGTTATCAGCCAACAATATAGAATTAAATTTAAGAGGGGCGTATCTTGGTTTGCTTCATACATTGATTGTGGTTTTTCAATCAATCAATTCATTATTATGAATGAGTTTATGTAGATGAAATAATTTCTTGTGAATTCAAGTTGTTGGTAAAATAAGTTTTTCATCAAATTGTGAAAAAATTATTCTAATTATAGCCCAATAGGATTTTTTAATTATTCCCTCGGCCGTGGCGCACTGTGCGGTCGCACACTCCGCACACCCCACGCGAGGGCCCTGATTGTCTAGACTATAGAGTATTACTCTACAAGGCTAGTAAATCCTACCAGGTGGGATATTTGCCTGGAAATTATGGTTCATAAATCTGACGTCACTATTTTTCTACAGTGTCGCACTCTAGCGCCCAAAATGAAAAGCACAGCTGATGAAAACGTAAACATAACCTATTTTCGTTAGTGTTGGAGAATAGTATTGTTGTAATTAATTCTGATGAGTTGAGAACATCACAATTAACAAGGAAACAATATTTTTAAGTTGTCCTAGTTGTTTTGTAGTGAAATATGATTATTTTCATTTTTATAATTGTAATCGCATAGTTTGAACCCACCAAAGCTTATTTTTTTCTCAACAAGAGCGCCAGCTTCTCGAATCTTTGGCCCCAATTTATGACAACAATAGCATTATATTGTTCTAATATCACAACATTATTCATCATTATTCGACTGTAATAATACTCAATAAATTAATTCATCATTTTTAAATATTTTTACAATTATTTTCATTGATATTGAGCTTTTTATGTGATATTTTTTATTTTTCAATTCTCTGTGGAACAGCTGGAAAATTGGAATCCTAGATACATGTCGAATCATAAATATAGGTATAAAGCATAATGTAAAAAATAAAACTAGTGACGTCATCCGGCAAGAAAAAAGTGGACTGCTGGGCTCTTATGGACGCTGGCCTACCTGGTAGATTCACTTACCTTGATTACTCTATACACCTTAGTTATCTCCGTCGAAGCAATTGTCTAAAATGAATTTCGTTCAAATAAATAAAAGTGATATTTTGACAACGTAATTGTGTTTTTTCTATAAGCTTGATAATTCTTTTTTTGACGCGTCCTGTTTTAATTTACTTGTTTACCTGTGTTATAATCTTGGGAAAAAGATTTGTTACAAGATAAAACTACCAAACAATGAAGAATAAAATGTGCAGAGAAAATTACGATTTATATTTCCTAGTTTTTCTCTCATTAACCTGCGATAACCGGTAGACATAACTTACAATAAGCGAATGTAACCCATCATTGTACATTATATAACTCTTATTCCGGCCTAGTAGGTATTGTCTGTCCAAGCAAAGAAGACATTCTTACAAGATGGGGAAATGATTCCAGCTGGGTCAATATTGTTTCTAAAATTATAAATTCGGTTTCAAATAGTAGGAAACATTCTGATCTACAATTTTAAATCAAATTTATAATTATTGAACTAATATTGATTGAGCTGAAGTCATTTCCCCATCTTGCCAGAATGTCTTCTTTGCTTGGACAGACTAGTACTCTGCACTAGTTTTGCTATTATATCGTGTATAATATAGACTGCTTATTTCCACCCAGTTCACAATAAAGATGAGAGGCTTTCTCTATAAAAATTTCATCCTTTGTGAGCACAGACAAAGAAAACTCGTCATTATTTAACTGGGAAATGGAAAACTATTGCGTTACTAAAATGTCTGGTAACACCTCTTTTATTATCGTTGAAAAATACTTATTAAGCTGGAGCCAAAAGTTAAGGCGGTAGGCGAATGACTGTTATTAATGTTCAGCTCTGTCAGGACGGTCTGAAGATGTTTTCTAGAGTGAATAAATATAGCAATGTATAAATATTGCTACTTGTATGATTGATAGAACTAAGAAAATATTATTATTATGATTTATTTTATCATTCTTTAATTATTTTGCTTTTTGTTTGAATCACCATTTTGTAACGTTTGCATGATCTGCTTATCGGGGAGGAGCTTGTCTAGGCCAATGTCAGACGTGTGCTGTGATTGATTCAAAGGACTACCATGCAATAGCGGTGCCCGACTGTTGGTAAACGCTTAACACTTCTGCTTACTTCAGTTTAGTTTTAGTTTACGAGAGATGATAATGGTGCACTAACTGGAACCGGTACCGTATCTAAAGTTTCAATAAATCTTAGGTTTGATTACCACATCTTGCCTCTTCATTTTATTCTCATACTTTTATAAAACAAGTTAATATTGCCTATTATCTTGTCGAGTTCCTCTTTTGGGAGATTGGCTGTCGTTAGTAAAGTCAGTCGTTTCCCGTCTCTGGAGGAATAGTAATTGTTGCATTGATGAGCTTGTAAGCTAGTGATTTTATTATGGCTCCAAATTTTTAATGTTTATAATTATTTTTAAAGTTCTAGAATAATTATTTTAATTCATTTTCTATATTTATTTCTTCTGTAAACCTTCTAAATTCAAAATTCTCTATGATGTTTTTCTGAGTGAAAATTGTGTGAAGTGGAAAGTGTGAAAAGGAACATAACCTGACTTTGGACAATTTTATCAAAATTGGTGTAGAAGTTTTGGGCTAACGCCTGTTTTTTCTCTCCTTTCAGTGTATTAATTTGAAATAAATAAATAAATTACACTCTAACTGATTAACTGCATGTTATTCAGAGGTGTTCTGCGCCGCCAATTGGTTGCGGAGACTGGCTTATGATTGAGAGGATCAACGTGCTAACCACACGTTACCTCTATCCTGGTTGATGTAGGGCTCTATAAAAAGGAGGTAGACGCACGGTCCGCCATTCTGTGGTCAACTTTTAGCGCCACGTTTGAATTCATTCAATTCGACAGTCAAACATATGATTAATGATAAAAATCATGGTAGAGAAAATAATACTTCTTCACAGAGCATTGAATTTCCAGTCTGGCAATTTTAAGTCAAAATTTTAACCTTGATTCATCTTCCTGAATCTGGTAAATTTGTATTTTTAATTTCAGTTTTATGATAAAAATTTTGCAATTTGATGCTAAGCAATATGAACCATTTTATATGACAAATTAACCTCCAAGAATTCAGAACAATAACTTAATTCATTTGCTCAACTTGATAAACAGCTTTTGATCGTCTCTATCATCAAAAATATCATATGAATTCAAACCTGGCGCTAAAAGTTGACCACAGAATGGCGGACCGTGCGTCTACCCCTTTTATAGAGCCCTAGGTTGATGATTATTTGCTTGCTGTATGGTCTGTCCGCCGGGGTCGGCTCGGCCAGTGTTGGTTCGGGGACTGTGAGTTCTGATTGAGAATTTATGGCTTTTGGGCCGGTATTGGCCGGGCTGGGGCCGTTTTCCCGTCGTGCCGGGGTGTCTTCTTGGCTTGGACGGGCTGTATAGTAGAGTGAATTTGAAACTGGCAACCAGCTGGTAGACCTAGGCCCTTCTTGGGCTGTTGAGCCAGACATACTTACATTATCTTGTCAAGCAAAGAATTCATTCCTTCAAAATGGCTGTTCAATACTACCAGCAGACGAAATGAAAATACTCCCACTCTTATCTAAGAAGACCCTCTGGCAAGATGGGAAAATGACTGAAGCTCGGTCAATATTCGTTCAGAAATTATCAACTTGATCCCAAATTGTAGGAAACAATTCATAATTCTTGAACAAATATTGACCTGGCTGGAGTCATTTTCCATATTGCCAGAGGCTCTTCTTTGTTTCGACAGACTATACCATCTGCCTCCATTCACATTCCACCATCGTTATGTTGGCAACAGTGATTTCAAACTTAAATTTCATTCAATCTGCGCATGCCTAGTTACACTCGCGCTTCAATCAGCTATTTTGGAGGAATTTCTTAAATTTGAGCGACAAGACTATAATACTGTATCCAGCGAGCAGTTCACATCTTTTAAAATTCAAGTACCGCACACGATTCAATTGACAACTGAAAGTCATTGAATTGAACGGCGCTTGAAGAAAGTTTTTGTGTTCAATGATAATGAAGACAAAGAAAGCAGTCTTTGTTTACAAGCGAAAGGCAGGAACAGCACGAGTGTACTACTAGATGACTAAATTAGATAAAATGACAACAAGACGCAATTTGAAGTATAGAGGAGAGAACAGAAACATACAAGGGACCAAGCAGATTCTTATCGGTCACAACAAAGTTGCATTCTCTAACGCTTATTTGTGCATTGAAAATTGTAGTACTTACGCTGGACTGAAATGGTTTCAATTGAAATACTCGCTATAGCAAACAAATTTAGGTATATGTACATATCACTGGCGGCTCGTACCCACAAAACAGGTGAAGTGCGCCCGTATCTTTTACTGCACTTCACCTGTTTCGTGGGCACAAGCCGCCAGTGGTACATATTATACAGTATTATTATTGAATCAGATCTGCATTTTATTAATTATTTTATTACATTATAGATGCGCGTGTTCACAGACAGAATCTCTAACAAAACAATCGGCTGTTAACGTACCTGTTTTTTTACAGTAGACAGCTGATGCTACGCTAAAAAAGATTGCTAAAGCTGGAGGTGAACGAAGATAGGAAACAATAATAGAGTTACTCTGATCATCTGGTTCAGCCGCCAATTCTTTTGTTGGGAACTAGCTACTAATCAATACTACGTACAGTATGTCAGCAAGAGTTTACGGCACGTTTCTGTAATGATCTTATATTGTTCCACTACATTGTTTCATCTGATACATGTATTTGTATCATCTTGTGTATGTTCTTTCAAGAAATTGAACCATGGACAATTATACTTTAAAATCCCCTCATCAGTGTGGTGTATTAGTCGCTCGATGAGAGCGGTTTTTTGGTGATTGTGACAACACAACAATGTAGACTGCTCTTGGCTGGGTGACAGCGTTCAACTAATCACATATTGAACCATTTACTGTACGGAACCATTTACATTTTAGCTTCATAAAGCCATAAGGGTCTCCTTACCAATAACAGCCATAGTTTAATTTTTATATTGTTAGCTGTGATGGGAACATGCTAAAATTCTTTTTCATTTATTTTGTCAGGATGAAGCCTACACAAGCTCTATAGGCTTGTGTTTAGGTTTGTTTGTTTTCTGAGGATGATGCTCACATGAGCTCACAGGCTTGTGCGTGGGTAATGAGAGGGATGATCATGAGATATGATAACTGATTTTCAGATATTACGGCTTATCGTCTCTTCCAAAACACGGGGTTGTCGTGTATCTATGTGATTGTGCTGTGGTCAAGGAATTAATTGGTAAATAGGCCTAGTGGTTGACGACACTGGCGGCTCCTGCCCACGAAAAAGGTGAAGTGCTGTACAGTAAAAAATATGAGCACTTCACCTGATTCGTGTTGACGATAATATACTTTCAAGGCAGCCGGGACCGACAGCTTAACTTTGTCTCTTAGAATTGAACCCGATTCAGCTACAAAAATCTAAAATAAGTAGAAAAAAAATGGTTGAGAGATGAGTTTATAAAGGTGACAAGGAAACAATTTTCGATTAGTTTTGCAGTGTTGAGTAATAGCCTAATTTCAGAGATGCCTCTTTAGTCTGTCCAAACAGAGAAGACCCTCTAGCAAGTTGGGAAAATAACTCCAGCTCGGTCAATAATCGTTCAAAAATTATAAATTTAGTCTCAAATTGTAGATTAGAATGTTTCCTACAATTTAAGATCAAATATATCATATTTGAACCAATATTCAACGAGATGGAGCCAATTTCCCATCTTGCCAGAATGTCTTCTTTGCTTGGAGAGAATTATGGTGGACTTTCACAATTTTACAATGATTCAAACAATTCCTCGTTGATCTTCTAGTATAGTCGGTCCAACCAAGAAGACATTCTTGTAAGATGGAAAAATGACTCCAGCTTGGTCAATATAGGTTTAAAAATTATAAATTCGATCTCAAATTTTAGGAAACATTCTAATCTACAACTCGAGATCAAATTTATAATTTTGTAACCAATATTGACTGAGTTGGAGTCATTTTCCCATCTTGCCAGCATGTCTTCTTTGCTTGGACAGACTATACCTAATCATTGCTCTTTTGATGGTAAATAGAAGCCTGCATTCATTCCAAGAATTGGATTTTATTAATTCATGTTCCTGGTATGAAACTTTTAACAGAATTGTTGAGTAATAATAATTATTATCCACTCTATTATAATCATAATTATAATTTTATGCACCTTTTTCAATTGTATATTCATTGTCCCTCTTTCATTACTCTAGGTTAATACTCTTCTTTTTCTATAAGATTTCATCGTTATATGTTTATTATCATAGGTGTTCCCTATTTCTATCTTTATTCATAGCTTTTAATTGTACATAAAATGATATTTTATTACAAAACCATTAAACTTAAGCTAATAGATTTGTATTGTAGTAAATATGATAATCGTCAAATTGTATTAACTCATTATTGGTAGGCTAATCTGATGTAATCTAATAACGTAATAAGTCGTAAGATAATTGTCAATTATTGTAACTATACGGGAAACGGGACTCAAAATAAACACCATAATCAAGGATAATATGTAACTGTTTACTAAAAAATAATACTAGTAATACTTCAATGGAATCAATATAATATTGGTATAATAATGGGTTTGATTCATGAGTATAGAATGGTAAATATATATTACTTTATCAATCTTATAATCGCTATTATTGTATCTAGTATTAGCCCTGTTATCATCAGACTATAAACATTTTATTTAAGGTATGAGGAGTCAAATATTATTATTATATATTATTAATATTATTTATTTTAGGTATGAGGACAACAAATATTCGAGAAGAATTCTACTTTATTCTTGTATCCTAATCTATTTTGGTGCTTCATAGGTTGAAATTTCATTTCTTGAACTAGAATATTGGAAATCGGAATATGGTGATTGTAAATAGTTCCTCAGATTGACGTAACAGCAGCACCTACCGGGTTGATTCACGAGCTCAGTACTATGCCTTCCGATTGGTTCACTAGCATTGGCTTGCTAGCCAATGACGAGCAAGAGTAGGCGTTCCTATAAAACAAGATGCCGATTGCAGTTAGTTTCTCAGATTGCCGCTACAGCAGCACCTACCGGATTGATTTACGAGCTTGGCATGACGGCCTCCAATTGGCCAAGTACTGGCCAATCCCATGTGGCAGTGGGCGGTCCTAAACAACGCCTCACTCCCAAACGCCAATCGTTGAGCAGCCGTATGAATCAAGCATTCATTTACAACGGTTGGTTTTACATTACAATACAGTAGTGTAAGTTAATATGGTCTGTCCAAGCAAAGAAGACCCTCTGGCAAGATGGGAAAATGACTCCAGCTTGGTAAATATTTGTTCAAGAATTATAAATGTGGTCTCAATAGTAGATGAAATTGTTTCCTACAATTTGAGATCAAATTTATTATTTTTGAACAATATATTGACCAAGATGGAGTCATTTCCCCATCTAGTTGTATGGCGTAGTTACTTAGTTTCTGTTACCATAGTCAGAAGCCTTTTAACAGTTCAGTATAATCGCATTTAAAAATGAATTATCAAGCTTTCAAATAGCTTCCAAAAAAAAGAAGAAGATTCCAGAACTAGATTGCTAGATGAGTTTAATAACGTTATGAACAATTGATTCATCCTGACAATGAATACCGGTAGGCCTACATCATATCAAAATCTCTAATTCTTGAGAGAATAAATTTGGAAATTGAATTTCTTGTATAGTCTGTCCAAGCAGAGAAGACCCTCTGGCATGATGGGGAAATGACTCCAGCCTGGTCAATATTTGTTCAAGAACTATAAATGTGGTCTCATTAGTAAAACAAATTGTTTCCTACAATTTGATAAAAACTTCGTTTCAAACTGTAGATCAAGAGTCAAAACTGTTCCTACAATTATTTGAGAACAATAATATTCATATATTTTGAACCAATATTGACCGAGCATGAGTAACTCTCCCATCTTGCCAGATGGTCTTCTTTGCTTGGACAGACTATACCTATAGGCCTATCAATTGTTTAAAATGAGTTAATTATTCGTAATGAAACTAATAGAATAATTTTTCATTCTCAGAAAAATAAAGCTGACGCTTACGAATAAGTGGTGGTTGCTATAATGATATTCATCAATGCTCAGCTCTGTCAGGACAGTCTAAATTCTAGAAGAAGTCTGCAAAAGCTTAAAAGTTGAGGAGTTCACTCTCGACTCGATATTTTCTTTCGTTGACCGCTCGTCGACTGTCCTGACAGAGCTACTGTAATAATATTGATAACAAACATTCACCAAAAAGGATCCTATAGTGATTCTAGAGTTCTATAATTCTATGCTTTTACCAACCACTAATTCCGTTTTTTAATCTGCTATACCAGAGAAGATTTGAATATACGAATATCATTATGAACCTTAGAATGTAATTCTCTTTTGGGAGATTGGCTGTCGTTACTAAAGACAGTCAGTCGTTTCCCGTTTCTGGAGCAATTGTAATTGTTGCATTACACTTAAACTGATTAACTGCATGTTATTCAGAGGTGTTCTGCATCTTCACTTGGTTGTGAAGACTGGCTTATGGTTGAGAGGTTCGACGTGCTAACCACACGTTACATCTATCCTGGTTGATGATTATTCGCCTGCTGTATTTTCTGTCCGGGCTGGGAGGGCATTCTGGCGTGGTGGGGGGTGACTTCGTCTCGGTCGGTGTTGGTTCGGGAGCTGTGGGTTCTTTTGAGAATTTATGGCTTTTGGGCCGGTATTGGCCGGGCTGGAGTCGTTTTCCCGTCTTGCCGGGGTGTCTTTTTTGCTTGGATGGACTGTATAGTTTGGTGAATATGAAACTGGCAACCAGCTGGTAGGCCTAGGCCCTTCATAGGGCTGTTGCGCCATTGACAAACAACAAACAAACAAAACTTTAGAATCTAAAGAGTAAATCTATAATTCTATCACTGGCGGCTCATGCCCACGAAACAGGTGAAGTGCCCTTATCTTTTACTGTACAGCACTTCACCTGTTTCGTGGGTACGAGCCGCCAGTGTATATTCTACCTACAGCTTTATCAAACGATAAAAAAATCAGTCTATTATTACTCGTATTTATGCAGTATCATGACAATGTCTCTTGAAGAGGTGGCAAAAATCTAGACAATATTATTTGTTTGCCAGTCTTGATGGTCTAAAAATGTGGCCAAGGTTGTTTCAATAGAGTTTGTGAAGGATTAGCTATCATGCCTGGAAATAAATTAGCTATTGTCGAATTTTTCATCGACAATATTATAGTCTGTCCAAGCAAAGAAGACCCTCTGGCAAGATGGGAGAATGACTTAATCTCGGTCAATATCGGTATAAAAATTATCAATTTGATCTCAAATTGTAGGAAACACTTTGTTCTACTATTAAGACCACATTTATAATTCTTGAACAAATATTGACCAAGCTGGAGTCATTTTCCCATCTTGCCAGAGGCTCTTCTTTGCTTGGACAGACTATAACTTATTGTCATGTGGATTAAGTGTAGCAAAGACTAATGAGCTTGTCAACCAATTAATAAGTTATAAGATTTCATCCAATTTCATCGAATTTTTCTATTGAACAATAAATTTGCACCGTCCATTAATTGACTAGATAATGAAGATAATATTTTGCGCTAGTTCAATATAGGCTAATAATTATGACGAGAGCATTAAAGCCTCCTGATTGTAAATAGAATTATATTAAATTTTTCAAATTATCCCTTATCTCACAAAACTACATGAAAAACATATAAATGTCATGTGCAATGTGACTGCTATATCGCTGAAGCCAAAAACTAAGGCGGTTTCGTCTGTCGTGATGTAGGTATTTGAGTTAAACACATGATAATAGTCCATTGAGACTTGCAACATTGTCAATTCACCTGATTATTGACCGAACGTAAGTGAGGTCTTAAATCGACTAGATTCAAGTCGACGATTTTGCATTTCTCTTTATGTAAAGAGAAATACAAAATGCATTTGTATGCTCCACATTTACGACTGAACGCGGCAATACATTCTTATATATGAAATTTGACAGGGATGTTCCTCTTGAAATTGCGCGTCAATCTAGTAGGCTACCGTATGTAAGGTTTTTCGACATTTTTCATATTATAGTTCTGTGAACTATTTATGTAGTGGATTACAATAGTTGAACTCAATTAACCTCCTTATATGATCACTCAACTTGTAAAAGTGTTCATTTCTTAATTTCCAAAGTTACCGGTAGGCTACTTTTAAGTAGGCTACATTCCTTTTGCCTGTGTTCCAATAATTGTTTCAACAAACAAAACAGTAATAATCACTGAAAATTTTATTGAACAAATTGAATTTAGAAGATGGTATTGACACCTTATTCGGCATTCCTCAACTTTCATTGACAGCTGTCACTATTTCCTGATTGACTGTGTTACAGTCTGTCCAAACACAGAAGACAATCTGGCAAGATGGGAAAACGACTCCAGCTCGATCAATATTGGATCACAAATTATCAATTTAGCCTCAAATTGTAGATCACGAAGTTCCGTACAATTTGAGACCAAATTCACAATTTTTGAACAGATATTGATCGAGCTGTAGTCATTTTCCCACCTTGCCAGAATGTCTTCTTAGCTTGGACAGACTATAATAGTTTGAGAGATGGTTGTAGGATGGGGAGGGGGGCGCATGACTGGCAAAATTATTATGAAATGTTCGACCATTGACACACATTCATAAGTGCACCATCATTGTCTGATTGTAGGCTATGGCATACGGTTATGCAAGGCTAGTAGAATAAGAGTGATATTGGCATAGCCTATAGCCTACTGTACCCAAATCGACGAAAATATTTCAGTCGAAAAGTATTATTGTTTATCACCTTTGCTATATGCATTGCGATGAGAGAACTTTGTGGTACATTATGTTCCGTACCGTAACATTGAGAAGGTAAATCTTAAGGTCGATTTCTAATAAGCTATCTATCAATAGCAGTTCAACTATAACTTTAGTTTAAACTATATTATAGAGACTATACAATCAGGGCCGGTTTCTCCAAAAAAGTTAATCTGAACCATCAGCTGGCTCAATTGAAACACAAGTTAATAAAAGTGACCATACACTGACAGCTGATAGTTTAAACTAAAATTTCAGTTGAACGTATTCAAGGTGTATAGAAAAGTAGAGGTGAGGCGGAGTGAAGCAGCTAGCTGTGAAAGTTATAATTTTGACGTCACTGAGTTCCTCTAGTCAAAAATTTAGCATTGATTTCCCTATCCTAGACAAAAAATTGCGCACTTTTTTCAATTTTCAAATTACAGAATTGTTTAATAGGTAAATTTCTTATATGAGCTTGTAGAGAATTTCAAGACCTACATTTTGAGTGATTTAAATCTATATTTTACTCAAATTTAACATGAGAAAAAGTCCGTTAACGTGTCTTGGGAATGCTCTGCAGCTGGGCTGATGCAATTAAGAGTAGCAATGCTATTATAAGATACATTTATAATATCATTGCATTCGATAGCATTGCTATTCATAATTTGCTTTAGCCCAGCTGCAGAGTATTCCCGAGACACGTTAACGGACTTTTTCTCATGTTAAATTTGATTAAATTATAGATTTAAATCACTCAAAATGTAGGTCTTGAAATTCTCTACAAGCTCATATAAGAAATTTACCTATTGAACAATTCTATAATTTGTAAATTGAAAAAAGTGCGCAATTTTTTGTCTAGGATAGGGAAATCAATGCTAAATTTTTGACTAGAGGAACTCCGTGATGTCAAAATTATAACATTCACAGCCAGCTGCTTCACTCCGCCCCACCTCTACTCTTCTATACACCTTGGAACGTATTTGGAGATAGTCTGATTTAATAAATTCATGCATTATGTTTAAAACAGCTATTGATAATAGGTATGGGCCTAGCTACAGCTAAAAGTACAAATTTGAATGAGTGAGAGGAAATTTATAAATGAAATAGGGGTTTATAATGAAATAGGGGTTTCTAATGAAATAGAGTTTTCTAATTAAATTATGATTTTCACAATGAATTTTCATAATGTTACTGGTGTATGATTTCTCCAATGATGATTGATTTCTATATTCTATGTATTAATAAGAAATTTTTTTTGTAAGTCCAGGCCATTATTTAATGCCTTTCCAAATGCTCATTAGGGCCCGTATTATCATTTTTAGTAGTTCAACTAAAAAAAACCAATATCTTGATTTAACAATCGGAAAGATTGGTTAATTTATTTTTTGTTCAAACTGATATTGATAACACGGGCCAAGATACGGGAGTAGTTAAACAAAGATTTCTTCAATCATCAAGAGAATATAAATTGTAAATTCTAAGGTTGAGTTGTAGAAAGGACTTCCTAGTCCTAACTCTGTCTAACAATAATATTTTCATTGCATTTCAATATCAAATATTATTTTGATATGATTTCTCTAATTCAATTCAGGTGAGAAATTTTTAAAAAAATCATAATTTTTATCAACGTTATAGTATTGCCACTAACTTACTAAGATTTAAAGTTGATAGGAAGAATATAAGAAAACCAAGATTCATATCAGAGAAATCGCAAACTTTATTACATAAAAACACAAAAAGTACAAAATATCTTTCGAGATAATAGGCACGGTACGTACAGAGGTAGAACAATATGGATTTGGTTGATGGTATTTTTATTACAATTCGTATATTGCCTTAAAATAAAGTAGGGACTTATCTATACAATGTACTCATTTATTTAATGAACTTATTTATACAGTATCTAAAATTGATCACTTTCTATCCAGTTGCAAGAACTTTAAAGCTTAACAATAATCACTGGCATAATTATCAGCAAACATCAAATTTCATACAAAAACATCAGAAATAAGTTAACATAATTTTTTTAAAAGATATTTTCAATTCCTCGCTTTAGCGTTTCAATAAGAATGGGTAAGTTATACAGGGTGTTTCAGGAGGAATGTGCAATACTTCTCAGGCTGATTCCTTAAACGCTTTGTTACTGAGATAACAATGGCGGAAAATTGAGATTTTTCAAAATAATTGAGATAATTGGAAAAATATGCTTTAAAACGCCATTTTTCATCAATAAGGGTTATAACTGGATAAGGAATCATAAATTTGTATTTTTATTAATGGAAGTTGAAGAGAGTCGGATTCTGAGAAAAAGTTGCAAATCGATCAAAAATCGCATTAATAAAAAACAAATTTATGATTCATTATTTAGTTATAACTCTTATTGTTGAAAAATGGCGATTTTTAGCATATTTTTTTCAATTATCTCAATAACCGTTGAAGTTACAAACTTGGAACTGGTTCCATCGAATTTTCAGCTAATTTTTCACAGGAATTGATCATTTTAGAACATAAGTGAAATATTTTTTGAAAAATCTCAATTTTCCGCCATTGTTATCTCAGTAACAAAGCGTTTTGGGGTGAACTTTGTCTACGCCTACCCTGTATAAAGCAAGTATGATAGAAAAATAATTATCACTGGTATAATATTATAAGTTGAAATCCAATTACCAAGTATTACACTATCAAATAAACATGTAAATTTGAATAGAAGAGTAATTAATGACACTATTAAATTATCAAGTAAATAAGAATAGATCAGTATATCTCTAATGATTGAAGAATCATCACTGCTGCTATCACAAATACCAAAATACTATACTTAATTTATAAAAATAATACATTTCAGTTCCTCTTCGAATTCTCATAGTTATTATTTCACTTTGAAATGGATTCATTATCTATTCCAATCCAAACGCAAGAACATCGTGATATGACAAAGTCACACAAATCAAAAATATCTCAGTTCCTTATTGTTACCTCTACTTTTTCTTCAGCTCCTCATATTCATTATACTTCACTTTAAAATTTATGAGTTAAACTGATATAAAAAACACTTTTTAGTAGAAATTTGTTCAACTTGCATAGTATGAATCACACCGTAAGCCAGGTCGAAACTCAAGTAACTATACAAATATCGTATAAATACATCAGAAATAACATTATTATTTTTCTTAGATATTTTCAGTTAATACTTGAACTATTATTCACGACACTGCAGTCAATATTCGAATTCGTTTCATAAAACTAATATTCAAATATTGACTGGTCGTAAAATTTATAGTTCAAGTGAAATATTTACTATCAGTTTGTGATGGGTAACAGAATAGATGAACATACAATATGAGTTGAACAAATTTCTACTTGAAAATCGTTTTTAAATCAGTTCAAAGTGAAAAAAGCTGTTGAACTGCCCTCTATAGTCTGTCCAAGCAAAGAAGACCCTCTGGCAAGATGGGTAAATGACTCCAGCTTGATCAATATTTGTTCAAAAATTATAAATGTGATCTTAAAAGTTAGATCAAATTGTTTCCTACAATTTGAGACCAAATTTATAATTTTTGAACTAATATTGACCGAGCTGGAGTCATTTTCCCATCTTGCCAGAGGGTCTTCTTTGCTTGGACAGACTATAGCAGATCTAACAAAATACAATGCGAGTTAAACAAATCTCTACTTGAAAAGCGTTTTTATATCAGATTAAATTTGAAGTGGAAGAAAGACTGTTGAACTCCCCTCTACATACAGACTTATAGTTGAGTATAGTTAAGTATTGTAGGGTGATTCCTTAAACATCAAGGTATCAAGGTATGTAAGATTCATTAAACAACACTATGGATCATTCATTACCTATCCTAATCCAAATGCATAAACAGCGTGATAGGACAGTGATCACTTCCATAGATCTCAGTGCGCATCACATTATCGCACACAGCCGACTTGAAGCGTTCCGATAACACGAAATAATCCAGTCGCCAGCCGACGTTTCTCGAACGCGCGTTCCCCAAGTAAGTCCAGTACGAGTAGCAGCCCTCCCTGTCCGGGTACAGGTCGCGGAAAGTGTCTACGAAACCGTTTTTCAACAATTCGGTGAAACCGTCTCGCTCTTCCACTGTGAAACCGGCCGATTTTGTGTTCGTTTTCGGGTTGGCCAGATCTGTAACGAAGAAAATTGATTACAAAAATCAATCTGTCCAAAATTTAGTTAATTCTTGTTAATGTTTTACAAATTTACGTTAATTAAAATTAGCTAAATTGAAAATTTTTTGTTAATAATTGCGAAACAGTATCTGGAAATAGAGCTGTAGTGTTGTTTGTTATCTACATAAATAATGTTACTTTTTGTTAATATTTTGCGAATTTAAGATTAGAATTGAATTAATTAAAAATTTAGTTAAAATTTTTGTTAATAATTGTGAAACAGTATCTGGAAATAGAACTGTAGTGTTGTTAGTTATTTACATGGATGATAATCATCTATTGACTAGGGGTTAGACAAATCTGTAACTAAGGGAGTCCATCCCATTAGACGTTAAATATGCTTAGAAAAAGTAGAATAAGATGCAAATGATAGGCTATAAACCTATAGCCTGTTGAAGTAATTAAGACATTGTGGCAAGATGAGAAAATGACTCCAGCTTGGTCAAAATTCGATCAAGAATTAAAAGAGGGGTATTAATGGTAGATCAAATTGTTCCCTATTATTTGAGATCAAATTTATAATTTTTGAGAAGAAAGTGACAAATCTTGAGATATTTCCCATCTTGCCAGAGGGTATTCTTTGCTTGGACAGACTTTAACGTAGGGAGACAATCTCACTAGGCGACAATAAGCTCAAAAAGTGTAAAACAAAATGCAAATGATAGGTCGATATATTTGCGAATGCAAATATAGTCTGTTCAAGTAAAGAAGACACTCTGGCAACAAGGAAAACGACTCTTAAGTTTTTTATTTATTAACCAGCTCGGTTCATATTGTTTCAAAAATTATGAGTTTATCTCAAATTGTAAGAGACATTCTAATATACAATTTGAGAACTAATTTAAAATTGTTGAACCAATATTCACTGAGCTGGAGTCATTTCCCCATATTACCAGAATGTCTTCTTTGCTTGGACAGACTATAGATTCAAAGCCTATCTTTTGCATTTTGTTTTACACTTAGAGCATATTTGACGCCTAATGAGATTTGACAAAAAAGTTTTTCAAATTTTAGGAAACTAGAACATTAAAAGGTTCACACTTTTGAACTAAATTTTCATTCAATTGTACGTTCGCGGTTAATTTCGTTTCGGGATGATTCATGTAAGGTATTAAATGCGAATTAAACGCATCATCATTGAAACAAAATATTGTTCACGACTATTTCGCTCAACAGATTTCGTTAGAGTATCGTGTATCTTTTCAAAAGGAATTTGAATAGTGGAAACTCAGGCTAAATCCGTGAAGCTGTGTGTTAAAGAAACAATTAACTTAGAAGATACAAAAGCCACTAAATTTGATACAAATTTTACAATAAAACTTGAATAAAATACAAAACTGACCAATAGGATTGTGCGCCACGTTCAAATCTCCAGTCAATATAACAGGCTTTTTGGCGTCTAGCTCTTTGAGATGATTACGGAACAGTTCATCCCATTTCATGCGTTTGCTCAAGTTTTTCAATCCCTGTCCTGCATTCACAACGTCTGTAGAAAGATAAGAAGTTTTCAATTAGAAATTCAATTAATATTATTTTAAACTTTATTCAACCAAGTAAAGGAGCGTTTTCCTATACACAGCACGACACAACGGTTGTCAGCAAGAGCCACTCACAGCTCTTGTTGCTTAAGCTCAAGGATAAGAGAAGACCTGAGATTGGGACACGAAAAGAGCTGTCAGTTGACTCTAGCGGTCAATCGTCGAGTCGTGTCGTGTATAGGAAAACGTACCTCAAGTTATTGAGTGTATAGTAAGAATAAAATCTTTGTTATTTATGAGTTTATAAAAACACTACTTCAACGGGAACGAGATTATTGAAATAAAAAATTATTTTGTCAAATCTATCCTCTTATTAATGTGATACATGTCACATGATATTCTTAATCCAATGAATGCAAGTGTAGATTTCACTGACCTGAAGAAAAAAATAGTTATTGATTTGAAATTGAATAAAGCATAAATCAGCTTATTTCTTCTGATCGATGGTCGTAACATTAGTATTTGTGTTGGAAAAACAAATCATAATTTTTTATTATTTAAACTTGAAAAGCTTGCTGAACAGGAGCCAATTAAATTGAACCGACTCAATATGACGTCATCTGAGGGAGCCTCAGGGACTGTTTAGTACGAAGCAGTCATACTAATGAATTAATATTTATAATTTTTCTCAGAAAAAAGTGGAATAATTGTTTTCTTTATGGACTTTAATCAACGTGTTTGAAAAGAGAGTAAAGCAGTAAGAGAATGTAAATTAAACATTATTCAGTGACAAAATTCATAGCTATAAAATATCAAATACTAGGATTTTCAGGGGCAATAATAAAGATGTTGAAATACTGGTAATATCATCTATTATAATAAGCTAAATAAATCATTTCCATTTCATCTACAACAAGTAGTTCCGAGTATTTCACAGTCAAAATTTTACAAAAAAAGCTAATTACCGTATGTCTTTTGTGGTGGGGAGATACCCATAAGTGTTACAGTGACCATAGTTACACTTTAATAAATTCAACTCTCCTTGGTCACATACTGATCACCCATACGATAGCAGTCCATGGTATTTGTGACTTAACTCCACAATCACCAAGCAACCGCCATCGCCGAGCAGCCAGATACACCACACCAGACAAAATTAATAAAAAAATCGAATACTGTATTTGTAAAATGATTCAACTTACATGTATTGACCTCAGGTATAGTCTGTCTAAGCGAAGAAGAGCCTCTGGCAACATTGGGAAAATGACTCCAGCCTGGTCAATATTTGTTCAAGAATTATAAATGTGGTCTTAATAGCAGGTCAAATTGTTTACTACAGTTTGAGATCAAATTGATAGTTTTTGAACCAATGTTGACCGAGCTTGAGTCATTCTCCCGTCTTGCCAGAGGGTCTTCTTCGCTTAGACAGACTATACTATATTTGGAAAATTATACGATTAAATAATTATATCGTTTTGACAAATAATATTTTATGTATCAAGGAGACACATAAGGGGATACCTGTTGTCTCCATTCATGTAAATAAAATAAATAAATAATCATGGCATGGTCTAATTCTACTCACAGGTATTGACCAGAAAAAACTTTTCGAATTCCGCTGTGATAACTCTGCCTTCGTCATCGAATTCCTTACTACCGAGACCGAACCTCACCTCAATTGGTTTCACTTTCGAGTAGAGCGCTACACCCGCATAACCTGGCTTGGAACCTGAAAAATTGATTCATTTGATTAATTTCAACAATGTACCTTAATACCAAAATCGAATTTTCATATAATGTATAGTATCAAAAATACCAAGGAACACAAAAACTGCATGCTTACAAAGCTTTAGTATAGTCTGTCCAAGCAAAGAAGATATTCTGGCAAGATGGGAAGATGACTCCAGCTCGATCAATATTGTTTCAAAAATTATAAATTGGGTCTTGTATTGTAGATCAGAATGTTTCCAACAATTTGAGACCAAATTTATAGTTTTTAACCAATATTGATTTAACAAGTCATTTTCCCATCTTGCCAGAATGTCTTCTCTGCTTGGACTCCAGCCCAACCAATACCGGTATTGGTTCAAAAATTATAAATTTGGTCAGATTGGCCCAAATTGTAAATCAGAATGTTTCCTGCAATTTGAGACCAAATTTATAATTTTTCAACCAATATTGATTGAACAAGTCATTTTCCCATCTTGCCAGAATGTCTTCTCTGCTTGGACTCCAGCCCAACCAATATTGGTTCAAAAATTATAAATTTGGTCGGATTGGCACAAATTGTGAATAAGAATGTCTCCTGCAATTTGAGACTAAATTTATAAATTTTGAACCAATACTGATTCAGCTGGAAATTTTCTTATCTTGCCAGAATGTCTTCTTTGCTTGGACAGCATAATTGAACTTTTAAGTTATATCAGTCATTGTTTCTTAAATCTGTGGTCTGCTTGAAGAACTTCGGGGATAGTAAGGCTGGTATTACACTGTAGTCTAATATATGATTCCATGATATTATCATAATAGAAATACTACCATGTGATACCGGCCTAATCCAAGTTGCCTACTGTCCGTCCAAACAAAGAAGACATTCTGGCAAGATGGAAAAATAACTCCAGCTCGTTCAATATTGGTTCAAAAATCATAATTTTAGTCCCAATTGTAGAGCAGAATGTCTTCTACAGTTTGAAACCAATATTGACCGAGCTGAAGTCCATCTTCCCAGAATGTGTTCTACAGTTTGAAACCAATATTGACCGAGCTGGAGTCCATCTTCCCATCTTGCCAGAATGTCTTCTTTGCTTGGACAGACTATAGTTTTTAGTACTTAAAAAATAGAACTTATCGAAATTTTTAATCAAAAATAAACTAGGAACATCCACCAACCTGCAAGAAAATGCTTAGAGTAACCGGCTATCTTCACTTCAGGAGGTAACTTCTCATCTGGACATTTGGTCTCCTGCATGCAAAATATGTCGGGATCTTCATGTTTTACATAATCTGAGAAGCCTTTCTGTTGACAGAAAACATAAATATTCCCTTGAAATTTGACATATTTGTTCAATTATAGACAAGTTCCAGATGAATGAATAAATAAATATAATGTTATTGCCATCAATTCATTGAACATAGACAAAGTCAAGTTCATAATATACAAATCATAAATGAAATAGATGAATTAACTGAATATAATAATAATAATTTAATTTTCAACTTCAGTATCTAATTCAATACACATAAAGTACAGAATCATAGGTTTCTTTAATAGAAGGCCCTGGCCTAATAATATGGCAACGTCGCACCGTAGACACAGTCTTTTCATATGAAAGCATTAAGTACAGATACAAATCATGCATGTTGACTTGGTTTTTCTCTCTTTGAGCATAATTTCCATGGAAAACGTTCATGAAACTCTTTGTATAGAATTTCATTTGTGTTTTTGTAATAGGTTGTGATAGAGATTTGCAAGAAAGATTAAGAATAGACAGTTATTCATTAAAATAGCTTATGATTTGTAGCAAGTCAAATGTGAGAACGCACACAAGAAACACATTCATTAGAACAGCTGATTGGAAAATGATTTCAATGCTTTTAAATGGACCCAATTTCCTACTTTACATAGTTGCCAGTTTTAAGGCCATGTCCTTCTATTAAAGGAAGCTATGCTTTTACACCAAATCAAAGCTCATCATAAGCAATTCAAGTTGACAACGCTCATTACCTTTATTTTTACCTTCATCTGTGGCATATTATAATGTCATCAAAGTGATGACCATCATTTCGAATGCAGGACTCAATTCAATTTTTTTGACGATTCACCGACACTAGGACCATGTTGAAGACACCAGAAGTATGTAAGTAAGATCTCTCTTCTCAAAATCCTCCAGCACACGGACTAACATCTTCTGAAGTGTTGCTGCTATTACTTCAGATATGTCAGTCCGTATCATGGAGGATTTTGGGTAGAGAGTTAAGTCCTGCATTTCAAATGATAGACATCACTTTGACGAAATTATATTCCACACATAAATGAAGCTGCCGGTAATCAGCTTTGTCAACTTGAATGCCTTAATATAATGAGCTTTGATTTCGTGTAAAAAAATATGGAATAATTAAAAAAATTACCGAGTACTACTTTATTGAAACCCGCCCGACTCCCGTGAGTCACCCTGTAAATTAGAATGAGACTTACACCAGCGCAGGACCTGAGTCCAGCCACATTCCACGATGAAATCTTGAAGTTCCATTCTTTACCGTCGGCCGATTTTCGCTCACAAATTTTGAAATCAGGTAACGCGCTGAAATCAGTTTTGGCTGGTCCAGTTTTAGCCGGCTTTTTGGCAGCTGGCTCCCCAGCATTCTCAGTTTTAGCTGTCCGACTTCCCCTCTGAAAATATTTTTAAATTTCAAATTTTTTCATTCATATATATTCGTAGAAAACATTGTTGAAAAAAATTATTTACAAGATTATTGGATGATCCATTAAATAGAACACAGGGTGCTGAAAACCCCAAGTAGATGGAGATTCATAATAAATAGATTATTGAAACCTACCTGATATGGTGATACGTCACACATTTTTGTATAGTCTGTCCAAGCAAAGAAGACCCTCTGGCAAGATGGGAAAATGACTCCAGCTTGGTCAATATTTGTTCAAGAATTATAAATGTTCTCTTAACTGTAGATCTGATTGTTTCCTACATTTTGAGATCAAATTGATAATTTTTGAACCAATATTGACCGAGCTTGAGTCATTCTCTCATCTTGCCAGAGGGTCTTCTTTGCTTGGACAGACTATATCTGTGAGTTAGTTAGATTTGGTATTCTTGGATTGGTTTTTCTCAATGATGCAGAGCAAATTGTATTCTTCAAATTATTGCGGAGAGCTGAGACTTGCTATAAATAAATACCAATAAATAATTATCATTAGCTGAATGTTATTATGGCACACGGGTAGCCTACTAGAATACATGTGTTCTAAAGTAGGTCCATATAAACGAGTGTATTATCAGGTCAACGTCAAGTATAATTATTTTCACCCACACTACACTATAGAATTCAAATTAAAACTTAGTGGAGCGTAATTAAGCTAAGCTAGTATTTTGACACAGCTTTGAAAAGGTAATATTAGATAAGAAGAAGCTAAATATTCTGTAGAACATACCTTCATTTCAAAGATTGAATACTTTGCTACGGTTTTATGAGAGAGAATAAAGCTAGTATTCTTAAAATGTTGATTATTATAGTTCTGTATTGAAGTCAAGTAAGTAGATGTTCTTGAGTAGATAATAATTAAAAACTATACTTAAAATATCAAGAAAAAACATCGATTTAGAACTGAATAATATGGATGTATGTTCAGTTTTGAGGTTATGTATTCCCGACTCCCGCCGGAAGATGGAATCTCTGCTTTCTTCACTGCCAACTGATCGATCTAGGTGGCAGTGATCGTGTTTTGAACAGAACAGCTGTACGCTCGTCTGCATGGGGGAAGAGTGCTTTTTGTTGACTTCAAGTCTTTGTGAAAACTTACATTTTTCAAATAGAGAAATCAGAAAGGAACATTATAATTACAAGGCATCGAAAAAGTGAATTTATTCGGTGAGTTTATGATCAGAGGTAGGAAGCTCTGTAATACCGTATCAATGTTAACAGATTTCTTGAAGTTGTTATTTTGTGACTCTTTTAGCATAATATCTAGGCAACATTTTATAGCTGTTTTTTATAAAACTAATAATACAATCTTAAAGAATGAATAAAAATCACAAAGCTTTTTTGACCAGCTAATGGTTTGTACCATTTCAACAACGCTGTATAATCCACGTATGCCTAAATTTTCCTCAAGTTTTAAAACATTCGGTTTAAGAATAAAACATGATTCAGAATAAAATCGTATTGTTGGAATAACAACTCTTTACAAGCTACTCTTTACAATAACAAGTAATATTATGTTCTAATTGAATACAAAGTTATCCAACATTTTAAAATTAGTGAATGACAAAAATAAAAACCAATCATGAAAAATTATTGTTGTTTCTAAATATTTTTTTAAAAAACAGTTATGGGAGCGTCGCTCCCACGCGTTCCCCCTGAAATCAAGTTGTTACTAATATAACAACTAGGTATTGAATCTGATCATGACTTGACAACATGCTTGGATTAACATTTTCCAAAATTTCTTAGCAAAAGTACGAAAAATTTATTCTGTAGAAAATTTTGATAATGTTATTTCAAAACTATAGGCCTAGCTATTGCTAAAATTTTAGCCGGTTTCCTAGCTGATGTAACCTACTAACACCATCCATTGTCTATTTTGATTTTAAAATCATAATCTAGGCATAGCTAAACGACAATTCCAATTGACAATATCAGCTGTTGAAGCGCACAAGGAGCTGATGAAACTGTTCAACTCTTTGGTATCAGCTATACCAAGAATAATAGGACCTAGATGATTGATTTGTTCCAATAACTTGTTGAAAAGATTGTTGATTTTGAGCATTATGTGTACAGGTGAAAACTGAAGGATCTGTTATGGGTCCAAAAGGCAACAGCTCAGATGAAGGGCCAGGAGCTGGCATCAAAGATGAGGCAAACAATATCAAAGATGATGCAGTCAACATCAAAGATGATGCAGTCGACATCAAAGATGAGTCAGTTGACATCAAAGATGAGGCAGTTGAAATCAAAGATGAGATTGACTGGTCAGACATCAAGCAAGAACAGGTGAATCAAATTTAATTATAAATTATAAATTTAAAATTTCTTAATTTGTCCAAAATATAACATACAAAAATATACAATACACAATACAAATCTGGTTATCTGCATCTGCATATAATACAAAATCATGTAACGCAAAAATTCATTGGAATAAATAAAGCTAAAGTTAAACACCTGTATGGGAAAATAAATTTACATTTCATAAATTCATTTTGCATAGATGCTTGCAAATCAACTTAGGAATCAGCCTTATAAAAAAGAGCTGTATCGTCAACAAAAGCTAATAATTCACCCTCAAATACACCATTACAGAGGCTATTAATATAAATTAGAAAAAGTAACCCAGACAGGACAGATCCTTGAGGGATTCCTGTCTTTTGCTCTCCAACACAACTACAGCCGTTATTTACTCGTGTCACTTGTTCTCTTGTATTTGAGTATGTTTTGGACCAATCTTGAGCAACCCCTCTAATGCCTGCTAACTCCATTTGATGTAGTAATAATTTGTGGTCCACTGTATCAAAAGCTTCCATTACATCTAAAAAAATACCTGCACATACTTTCCCATCATTCATCCCAGTATAAGCATGAAACAAAATCAATTACGGCTGAACTTGTATTCAATCCTGTTTTAAGCCATACTGTCTTTTACTAAAGAAATTATGCTTATTTAAGATTGCAATTACATGTTCTTTTACAATCTTTTCAAGCAATTCCAAGAAAATTGACAGTAATGAGATAGGATGGTAGTTAGTTGATAATGTTTTATCTTCCTTTTTGTATAGCGGGATGACTACTGCTTTTTTAATTTAGAAGGAAATACACCTGTAATTAAAAATATATGAACAAGAGGATGAACAACATATTAAATAATTGACTTCAAAATAAAAGGAGTGACTTTATCATGACCAGGTGAAATTGACAATAATAATATCAACACATTATTTCTGGTTCTTATTGTAAATTCTTCCTTTTTCCATGGATACACCCAGCTATGGAGCAATTTATAAATACTGTAATAAGTTTTTTAAATCAAACTTTGAATGCCCAAAATAAGGTTACATACTTTTGTGGCACTTAGTAAAAAAAATTCAATCCAAGAAAAAAATATTATAAAAATGTTGAATTCCGAGTAATAGGATGAGAAACCAAATAAATCGATGCAACAAATTAATCTCACAATTTCTTTGAAAATATGAAATGAACTTGAAAATTTAGTGTAATTTTTTAAAATTATTTTTCCTACAATGGTCCAGTCCTGTTGAATTTGCTCAAGAGCACTGGTGGCTCATGCCTTCAAAAAAAGGTGAAGTGCTGTACAGTAAAGGATATGAGCACCTGTTTTGTGGGCACGAGCCGCCAGTGCTCAAGAGGGATATAATGCTGTATATTAAGATATGTAATTATTGCTAATTTGTTTTGTAACATGGCTTGCTTACAGGGAGATGACTATGAGAACAATAGTCTGTCCAGTGAATTTGACAGCTGGAGTGGTCGTAATTCAGTCAACTCTTGCCCCACAGCAGAATCACAAGATGGACAACAAACTAGTGACCGCATGGGTCACTGCAAAGCATCAACTCATGAACAGAATCCAGGTGATGAAGTCAAATACCAAGTTGAAATCAGCTTTGATGATCAATCTTCAAACTACAATTACCATTGTATTGAAATGATAGCACTCAAGTCAGATGCAGTAGATGAAATAGATCAACATGAACATATTGATCAGAATCCTATAAAACAAGAATATGTAAAATGTACAGAATCAACTCTAGAACACCCTTCTGCCACTACAATGACTCAAATTCAATTCATTTCACCTGATGTGAATACTACAAATTGTAATTTTGTAAGTGAAAACAAATCTATAGCCTTTGATACAAACAACTCAAGTTTGGAACTTATTGGAGAAAACAAAAGTTCAAATTCATACACATTTGACAATAATTCTGAAGTTGAATCCGCATCATGTAATCCACAAGTACAAATCACCAAGTCTTATACAAGTGATTACAGTACTTATCACAAATCGAATTCCACCAGCCATTCAGTCACACATACTGTAGAAAACAATTTTAGCTGTGAATTTTGTTATGAAGCATTCACTTCAAAATCAGATATTACCAGACATTCAGTTACACATAATGTAGGAAAACCATTCATCTGTGAAGTCTGTGGAAAATCATTTGCTTTCAAATCATCTCTCAAAAAACATTTAAGTAACCATACTGGAGAAACCCCTTTTAAATGTGAACTCTGTGAAAAATCATATACTGTAAAATCATATCTCATAGACCATTTATATACACATACTGGAAAAAAACCTTTCAAATGTGAACACTGTGAGAGATCATTCACTAGAAAACTACATCTCACACAACATTTTTATACACATACTGGAGAAAAACCTTTCAAGTGTGAACTCTGTGAAAAATCATTTACTGTAGAATCATATCTCATAAATCATTTAAGTACACATACTGGAGAAAAACCTTTTAAATGTGAACACTGTGAAAGATCTTTTGCTAGGAAAAAATATCTCACAGAACATTTACATACACATACTGGAGAAAAACCATTCATCTGTGAAGTCTGTGGAAAATCATTTGCTTTCAAATCAACTCTCAAAAAACATTTAAGTAACCATACTGGAGAAAAACCTTTTAAATGTGAACTCTGTGAAAAATCATATACTGTAAAATCATATCTCATAGACCATTTACATACACATACTGGAAAAAAACCTTTCAAATGTGAACACTGTGAGAGATCATTCACTAGAAAACTACATCTCACACAACATTTATATACACATACTGGAGAAAAACCTTTCAAGTGTGAACTCTGTGAAAAATCATTTACTGTAAAATCATATCTCATAAATCATTTACGTACACATACTGGAGAAAAACTTTTTAACTGTGGATTCTGTCAAAAATCATTCACTGTAAAATCATATCTCAAAACACATTTACGTTTACATTCTAGAGAAACCCCTTTCAAATGTGAACACTGTGAAAGATCATTCACTAGAAAACTACATCTCACAAAACATTTACATACACATACTGGAGAAAAACCTTTTAAATGTGAACACTGTGAAAGATCATTTGCTAGGAAACATCATCTCACAGAACATTTACATACACATACTGGAGAAAAACCTTTTGAATGTGAACTCTGTGAAAAATCATTTACTCTCAAATCAAATCTCAAAAAACATTTACGTTTACATACTGGAGAAAAACCATTCAAATGTGAACACTGTGAAAGATTATTCACTAGAAAACAACATCTCACGGAACATTTACATACACATACTGGAGAAAAACCTTTCAAATGTGAACACTGTGAAAGATCATTCATTAGAAAACAACATCTCACAGAACATTTACATACACATACTGGAGGAAAACCTTTTGAATGTGAACTCTGTGAAAAATCATTTACTCTCAAATCAAATCTCAAAACACATTTACGTTTACATACTGGAGAAAAACCTTTCAAATGTGAACACTGTGAAAGATTATTCACTAGAAAACAACATCTCACAGAACATTTACATTTACATACTGGAGAAAAACTTTTTAACTGTGAAAAATCATCCACTCTCAAATCAAATCTCAAAAAACATTTACGTTTACATACTGGAGAAAAACCTTTTGAATGTGAACTCAGTGAAAAATCATTTACTGTAAAATCAAATCTCAAAAAACATTTACGTAAACATAATCTTTGACATAAACATACTGGAGAACCCACCTTCATCTGTGACGTTTGTAATAGATCATTTACTCAGAAATCATCTCTTAAGAGGCATTCAAATTCGGTGCACATAGTCATTGCAAATAATAAATTGAATTTTGTAATCAATGATCACTTTTGTTACTTACATTCAAATTGTGTATAAAAATACTTGTGAAATTTGTGATCAACCATCCACTCAGAAATAATCTCTTCACACACATTTAGATACCTCACTCATCACTAGCTGCTTGTACCCACCAAACAGGTGAAGTGCTGTACAGTAAAAGATACGGACACTTCACCTGCTTTGTGCCGCCAGTGCTACTCATACTGGAGGATAATCTAACAACTGTGAGTTATGTGATGAATCACTGATGGATTCTCTCTTACCAATCATTCATATTTATCTTTTTTATATATTTCCACTGATTTTACATTTATATATTTTCAGATTCATTCACTGATGAATTATCATCACACCAATCATTTATGTTAACTTTTTTTAGATTGCTTGTATTTTAGGTATAAATTTTAAAAAACAGTACCGGTCATGGTGTTTTATTTATCTACTCATTCAATAAATTACACTCAACTTATTGTTGATATGTTCACACCAAATGTAGTATCCACAATGCAAAACATGAAGTGTAAATGTGCCAAGCAATCTTGTTATTGGAAGTGGAATTGTCTGCCATTGCAGTGAACTGGACTATGGCACAGAGTAGCTAAATCCAGAGTGCTAATGGGTGCTGCAAAAGCCATAGTTCCTGATCACATTCAGGCGCTGCGCTAGCATCGCACAATGTATTTCTTATGGAGCGATGCCAGCGCAGCGCCTGAATTGGATCAGGAACTATGGATTTAGCTCCTCTGTGACTACGGTAAAAGTCTTTCCTTGGTTTCATACACCAGGATTTTTGGAAGTCCGGTTATTTGTCATCCATATAATTATCTTTACTAAATGGAAAGAAGCTTGGCAAACATATAATGTGCGTAGATGAACATTTCATGTGAAACTTATTCAAAGTTTGAATTTTTGTGTGAAAATATGTGTCAAATATAAGTTAACCTAACCTTTTTTTAGTATGTTTTATAAATTTTAATGCTACGTTTACACCGGAATGTTAATAACTTTTTTGAATAACATATTATTATATAGACTTATTATTATATAAAAGTTATTAACAAATGTTATTAACATTCCGGTGTAAACCTGGCTTAAGAGGGACATTCTTGGGCTTTGCCTATTGTAATTTTCCATGTATAGCCTAGTTAGGCCTAATCAAAAAAAAAAAAAAGATGATGATGATGATGATGATCTGTTTGCCAAGTGTTCAATTAATTGAAATTTATGAGAACGGTAGAAACCAGATGTCCGGAAACTATGACTAGTAATATGTTAGTATATTTTCATATCCATTTTTGGATTATTATCTGTTCATCTTAATTTTTAAACATTTAATTTTCTTTATGTACATTACATAATGCCGGATGTATAGGCCTATACGATGCCGATTGGCAAGACAATAATTGTCTTCTGAAACCGAAAGCTGATGTTGTTATAATTGAAGTTCTCATTCAGCCAAGCCTAGATGATGATTTTAAAATCAAAAGATACAATACCTTCATGCTTTACATCAGCTGTAAGATGTCAATTGGCGAGAAAATAATAATATTGTCTTCTGAAATGTACAGCTAATGTAAAAAGTATCTATTGATTTTAAAACCATCATCTAGGCATGGCTAAATGACAACAGCTGATTGTTTCAGGAGACAATTATTGCCTCGCCAATTGGCATCGTATAAACCAGGCACAGCAGACAGTTTGGTTTCCTTCTATATTCTTGGTTGTTGTAGCTAGGTACATCATTGTGTAATATAATAGGCCTTTATTTGTATTGAAAAATTTATTGCATAAGTTGTATGAAAATTTGTATTGGAAGTCGTGTGATACATAGGGACACACTATACACCATTTCAAATTACAGTAATTTTTTTAATGTCTAATGTGATCGAAAGAAATTGTTTCAATAAAATACTTTCTGAGGGTACTGTTGTTATTCATTATTTCATTTTTATCGTCCATTTCAAAGTAGGTTTATCATGCAATAAATGTCTAAAGCCAGAGTTACACCAAGCTAACACAAACAGAAACAAACTATAGTCTACCCAACCTGAAAAGACATTCTAGCAAAATGGGAAAGTGACTCCAGCTCGGTGAATATTGGTTCAAAAATGATGAATTTGGTTACAAATTATAGGAAACATTCTGATCTACAATTTGAGACCAAATTTATGATTTTTGAACAAATGTTGATCAAGCTGGAGGCATTTTCCCACCTTGCCAGAATGTCTTCTTTGCTTGGACAGACTAGTAGTCATAAGCAAATTCCACATTTGAAGTTGATGCAAAATTTGCGTTTGTTACTGCTTGTTTACTGCTGCTTTCTCGGGTGTAACTACACCTTAATGTGGGCTGCCCTTTCTAGTTGGAGCTAAAACGTTAGGCGTTTTCGTCTGTTCCTTTTGCGCTCCGATATCTGATGTTGTCAGATATTGAATATTGATTCAAAAAATATAAATTTTGCCTCAAATTGTAGAAAACATTCTGCTCTACAATTTGAGACCAAATCTAAAATTTTTAACCAAATACTGACCGAGCTAGAGACATTTTCGCATCTTGATAGATGAATTTGTTTTTTCAGATTATACAGTATAGTCTGTCCAAGCAAAGAAGACCCTCTAGCAAGATCGGAAAATGACTCTAGCTTGGTCAATATTTGTTCAAGAATTATAAATGTGGTCTCAATAGTAGATCAAATTGTTTCCTACAATTTAAGATCAAATTGATAATTTTTGAACTAATATTGACCTAGCCTGAGTCATTCTCCCATCTTGCCGGAGGGTCTTCTTTGCTTGGACAGACTAAGTATTCAGGCAGGAAATTTAAAAAAATATATTCAGTCAACTTTTTTCCATCAAACTTTAATATTTGATCACTACACATTTAGACTAACAAAAATAATTCAATATAAAAACTTTTATACAATCTATTTTAAAATCACATTCATTACAAATTCAGTCATATATCCAGAGACACGGATCTCAAAATTGAAATGTTATTTTCTGGAGTAAAACCGGGATTATTCATGAAAAAAAAACTCAAATCTTATAATTTAAACATATTGATTCTAGATGCATAATATCAACTTTCAATACAAAGGAAAACCCCAAAAAATCTTCATAGAAATAAAATTTATTCTTAACATCTTTAACTTTTAAATATATATCCTCTAGACAAGTTTAATTGAGAAATTTTATTGGACATTTTCGAATATAACTTTAGATTGAGTTCAATTTGAAGCACTAGATGAACATGATGAGAAATGCTTCAATTGGCTCATTGGTTGTTAAAATAGTTGAACAATAAAAATAATAGCACCAATTTGATTATGACACAATTCATTTTGAATTTGACTGGGAGAACTCATACTTAACAGGAAACAATTCAAGCATCAACCTAATATATTATACAACGAAATAAAAGGCTCAATGTAATGGGCAAATATTGCAAGATGAACAAAATTATTGAATTACCTAATGTAATGTTAGTTCAGTCGATATTATAGATATTGACAAATATAAATTATAGAAATTACCTCTCTAAATTAATGAGAATGGTTTAAAAATAAACTGTTACTTTTAGAAGGTGTAGTATTATTTGATATGGTATAGATCTTACTGAATTCATGATTCTAACTTAATAGAACATGACATGTTGTTCACAACATGATACAACATGTTGTTCACAACATGATACAACATGTTCACAACATATAGATCTTACATTGTATTCACAAACCCTGCTTGTTATACATTAAAATTATTTTCTTCTTCAGTAGATATAGATATAATTTCCGTTTTCAAGGTAACTATTTGTGTCCAGTTAAAGTTTTTACTTAAAGTTTATAGGTTTAAAAAATATCAATTGCATTAACATGAGCCTAAAACTCCATAAATTAACAAAGTTTTGCAGTATAATAATATCATAATGTTCAACATTGAGCAAAACATTTAATATAAAATTATAACAGTATTAGATGGAATTTTTTTCTGTGAAGAAATAAAATTTATTGTTATTATTATTATTATTGTTTTATAATGATGTATCCTATAGAAGAATAATTGACAGAGATTGCACCGAGTCTAAAAGATTTACAAAAATTTATTGAAATGGAGAAAATTGTTCTAGAATATACAGTAATAAATGAAAGAAAATTGATTCCAACAAAAGTTTCCAAAAAATTACGTGTTTGAATGTCTAAAACGATGGTCAATCATTATAAGATGAGCTCAATTTTATCAGCAGAGATTTACATGATTTTTTTCGAAAACATGTACAGTTCAATTTTAAAATTACAATAGACTCATGAGCTCAATTTCTGCAGTTATTTTATAGTAATATTCACCAGTTATTACTGAAATACATTCTCAAAATATCAAAGCAACGTGTTAGTCTTGATATGCTTCATATTAAAAATAACTACATACTTATACTATGATCATTTATTTTTTAATTTAAATTGGTACGATGTGAGAAGAGGTGAAGAATGCTCATAGAGAAAATTCGCTAAACACAACAAACAATATAATTATTAATAGTTGAACAACAAACAATGTAATGGGTAAGGTTGATAAACCTTAATGGGTAAGGTTGTAATGGGTAAGGTTAAAATAAACGCACTCAAAAATCTATTGGGACCAAAATTCAACAACAAATCAACAATGAAAATAGTGTAAAAAAGGAGAAAATCGGAATTTAATTTATAATGTGAGAGTTGTAATGATGATCTATTTTTTTAGATATGTTTGATGTCAGGTTTTCTTGCCTATAGTGCGATATTAATGTAATGTTGTTATAGTCTGTCCAAGCGAAGAAGACCCTCTGGCAAGATAGGAAAATGACTCTAGCTCTGTCAATATCGGTATAAAAATTATCAATTTGATCTCAAATTGTAGGAAACAATAAGACCTACTTTTAAGACCACATTTATAATTCTTGAACGAATATTGCCTAAGCTGGAGTAATTTTCTTATCTTGCCAGAGGGTCTTCTCTGCTTGGACAGACTATACTAATAATAATAATTTTCTACTGTATTAATGGACCAAATCCATGCAAAATTCGTATTAGCTGATGAATACAAACTATTATTTCCTATTAAATAGCTGAACCAACTTATTTAATTTCTATATATTTATCAGTCATTTATAGTTACGGTTAGGCTACTCATCTCATATTTTGTAGCGTTTTCGATTAGCTGGGTATATTAATCCATGTTATATTATTTAGCAGAGTTTGCACGATTCAATATACATTAAAGAAGATACACAAGATGATACAAGTATCAAATTGAAAGAATACTAGATGTTCCATAAGTTAGTTTACTGAGTAGGCCAGCTAAAGTGAATGCACATTTACGCGGCCAAGACGAATAATATGCTTTGGAAACACAAAGTTTGGTATGGTCTGTCCCAGCAGAGAAGACATTCTGGCAAGATGAGAAAATGTCTCCAGATCAGACAATATCGATTTAAAAATTATAAATTTGGTTCTCAAATTGTATATTAGGATGTTTTCTACAAGTTGAGACCAAATTTATAATTTTTGAACCAATATTGATAGAGCTGGAGTCATTTTCCATCTTGCCAGAATGTCTCCTTTGCTTGGTCAGATAGTACGCAACATGGATTAGGCCGGTATCACATGGTATAAATACTATCTCTATTATCATTTCTATTATCATGATATTATGAAATCTCTATTATAATTATAATTTCTATTATCATGCTATTATGAAATCATATATTACAGTGTAATATCGGCCTCACTATCCTTCACGTTCATTAAACAGACCACATATTTAGAAGCAATGACTCATATAACTTAAAAGTTCAAAACTGAACTTTAAAACTTAGGGCTATTTAAAATAATTGAAAAATAAATGAAAATCAAATACCATTTTAAAAACTTTAAAATTATTAAAACACAGACATGTTTCAATTGATTATTATTTTATTCACATTGATAATGGGCTAATGTCCCGAAACATGTCTGTGTTTTAATAATTTTAAAGTTTTTAAAAGGGTATTTGATTTTCATTTATTTTTCAATTATCTTAAAAGTTCAATAGAATGCTTGATAGCCATTGAGATATATTACACAACATGGATTAGTCCAGAATTGCATGGAAATAATCATTTCTATTATCATAATATTATGAAATCATATATTACCGTGTAGTACCGGCCTTACTATCCCAAGGTTCATTAAACAGTCCACAGATTTAAAAACCGTAACTAATAAAACTTGCACGTTCAATTATGCTTGATAGCCATTGATAGTTCCCGTTGCACATAAGTACCCAGCTCTCTCAGCACCACTTCGGACACTGATTGCGACATCGCCAACATCATCACGGTTCTCAGATCAGTCACATCCAATTCGGCCAACACGCGGTTGATTCGTGTCGTGATTTCTTCGCGTTGCGCCGGAGTGATATCGTTCATCAGGATTTGCGGGAGAGGACGGTACGGCTGGCCGGTTGAGATGGCTGATACTGAACCGCCGACGGCACCTGGAAATTAGATTGAAATTAATAAAACAGTGAAAACGAGATGATTAGATCAAAAAATGTAACAAAAAACAACAACAACTTCTTATTGTGTTTTCATCCTAGTTGAACTGTTGATTATAATCATGATTAATTACATAATAAACGTTCACAGCAGTGGCGTTGTGCCCTCGAAACAGGTGAAGTGCTGTACAGTGAAAGATACGGGCACTTCACCTGTTTCGTGGGCACGAGCCGCCACTGGTTCACAGCAACAACAGTACTAGCTATTTCGTTGCTTGTCGAGCACTTAGCCATATCTATAATCTGGCCAAGCAAAGAAGAGCCTCTGACAAGATGAGAAAATGACTCCAGCTCGGTCAATATTGGTTCAAAAATTATTGATTTGGTCTCAATTTTAGGAAACATTTTGATCTACAATTTGAGACCAAATCGATAATTTTTGAACAAATATTGACCGAGCTAGAGTCATTTTATCATCTTGCCAGAGGCTCTTCTTTGCTTGGCCAGACTATACAGCGTACAAGAAGTAACTAGATTTTTACTTGATTTTATAAACCTGCTGTTGTTACGGCATCCATATTGAGTATGAAGACTAGATATTGTCAAACCACAGATTAATTAAAATCTATCAATTTATTTAAAATATCGATTTTTTTTTAAATCCATGATTTGACAAATGACAATTATTTGACTTGATGTTAAATGACTTTATTTTTGACCACAGCACAATCACATAGATACGGCCACCCCGTCTTTCGGAGGAGACGATAAGCCGTCGGTCCCGACTACCTTAAAAGTAGTCGTCATCTATCATCCATTCATTACCCACGCACAAGCCTATGAGCTCATGTGGGCTTCACCCTCATAAACAAACAAACAAACAATATAAACATTGTCAAATGAGCTATTCTGTTGAGTCCTCAGGGTGGTATTTTAATAATAAACACGTGATTTCAGAAACTTATACTATCGTTATTCTACATTACTTTTTACTTCAACAACAAAAACTAATTGAAACTAAATTGAAATCCAGAATGTCTTCTTTGCTTGAACAGATTATAAATTATTAATTAACAGATTAATGTCACTATTTCACCAGAGATTGATAATTAGGTGCAGCAACCGAAACCTGTATCTCTATTTTTAATAACTCAATATCTGGATTGACAATATCTTCATTTAAAATGGATACCTACCAATATATCACCTTCACAACTACTCAACAATAATAGATAGATTGACCTACCACAAGAACGTAGCCTATAGGATGGATAGCTACCGCAAAGAATAGGCTAAAGCCACGTATCGACAGTCCGAGGCATGTGCCACGAATGCCTCGCAGTACAGTCTGGTGACACAAAAAAAGTATAAACTCATGGCTGAGGCATATGTGTGAATATAATCTGCAATAATCAAAAATAATTATAATTATAGTATAGTATATAATTATAATAAAAATAATTATAATTATAATGAAGAATCTGCATTTTTTATAACGAAAAATGCGAGCACGCGAACTAATTGACTAGCGCCATCAAGCGGGAGACAAAGCAACTAAGCTCTGACAATTGATAATTTGGACTTTGGAGGTTAGTTTGTGCTCAATTAGAAGATAAAAATTCAAGGCAATGCTTATTATTGCCTATTAGAACCTTCTGCAGCCAAATAGAATTCTTAATCACGAAAATGCATAGGAATGGGGTACAATTTTGAGGTTAGTTTGTAGAATTGTTTGTTGTGCGTTGCGAGGCAACAGGCACTGCTCGCTGCGAATTGTGTGCAGCGTTTGCTCGCTGCTAGCAAACCCGGTATCGACAGTCCGAGGCATGTGCCACACATGCCTCGGACTGTCGATACGCGGTAGATAGTATACTAGTAGTAGTACTCTTTTTTTGTGTCAACAGACTGTACCGCGAGGCATTCGTAGCACATGCCTCGGACTGTCGATACGCGGCTTTATGGATTTATTAAAAGCTTACCCATAACTAGTCCCACAGGACCCAGTAGTAGACTACCGAACAGAGCCCCCGCAGCGGCAATGGCGGCTCCCCGCAACGATTGGGTGACACACACCTGTACATTGCGTTGCTCACAGATTATCGTGATCAATTCCAGAATTTCCTGAGTGTTCAGCGGCATTTTGAGCTGCTTTTAACCTGCAACATTGACATAAAAAGTGATCACAACATTGAATGAATAAAAATCTCATATTAGGCCAGTATTGCACGATAATAGTTCTATGATCATATGGAAAGATATGAAAGTACGGAATAGTACATTACGCCACAAGCCCGGGAAGGAAAAGTTTACAGTATGAGGATAGTTTCCCAGGCGAGGCTTGCCGAGCCTGGGAATAATTCCAAATACTGTAAAAAACTTCCTGGGCGAGTGAGTGTATAATTTTTCGGTACACTTCAAATAAATTTTATTAATCTAATCTCATAAATGAACAAAACAAATAGGATTAATGAGATCTAAGAACAGCTAGACCGGATAACTTACTATACTAGCTCCGGCTGAGCTGAATCTGTAGTAGGCTGAACTGCCAAGTATTGAAAGTTTGCATCACAAGTTTATTGATTTAATCAATTGGATATTACTTAAAAACTATCAGAATACTCGATTTTCTTAGTCCAGAAACATTTAAGCTCAGGATAGTTTTTGTACGATCATCGTAAATTGTACAATAGCCATACAAAGTTTCTTGTTTTTGACCAATTTATATGCCAGCGTCACAGAAAGAGACGGCCATTGTAGTTGCATTTTCACTCGCTAGATGGCGCTAGCTGTCCACGCTTGGAAATAAAATGCTCCTCGCATGGTAAGAGGCTCTTACCGCTCGAGGACAACAGCTGATTGATTACGCATGTAAACGACGACTTTCTAGTCTACATAGGGACCGGTAAGGAGCTTCTTTCCGTGAAGTGTAGCGAAAAAATATTTTCATCTCCTTCCATATTGATCATAGAACTATTATTCTTTCATATATGATACATAATGTGTTATCGTGTAATACCGGCTTAGGCTGAGGCCGCACTGCCGGTGGGTAGAGCGTGGAGGGTAGATGGTAAATCTATAGAACATACACACCATCCACAGTAATACATCGTATGAATGTTAAGTGTTCAGCCGCCATCTTGAAATTCTTAAATATGGACAACATAACCTCAAAAAACCGTATGACGTCATACCATTCATACGGTGTATTACTGTGGATGGTGTGTATGTTCTATAGATTTACCATCTACCCTCCACGCTCTACCCACCGGCAGTGCGGCCTCAGCCTTAGAGGTGTAGGAACTGTAACCGGTATCGCGATTTTCTAATAACTCAGTGGTTTGATAATATCTTGCGCCTTTTTACTTATTATGGATACCTGTTGCAGCATAAATAAAGAACTATAATCTAATACCTATAAATCTATTGCAGTAGGCTACTATTGTCTGTCCAAGCGAAGAAGACATTCTAGCAAGGTGGGAAAATGACTAGCTCAATCAATATTGTTTCAAAAATTATCAATTAGGTCCCATCAAATTGTAGGAAAAATTATGATCTACAATTTTGGCCAATCTGGCCAAATTTATAACTTTTGAACCAATATTGATTGGGCTGAGTCCAAGCAAAGAAGACATTCAGACAATAGATGGAAAAATGACTAGCTCAATCAATATTGGTTCAAAAATTATCAATTAGGTCTCAAATTGTAGGAAAAATTATGATCTACAATTTTGGCCAATCTGGCCAAATTTATAACTTTTGAACCAATATTGATTGGGCTGAGTCCAAGCAAAGAAGACATTCAGACAATAGATGGAAAAATGACTAGCTCAATCAATATTGGTTCAAAAATTATAGATTTGGTCTCAAATTGTAAGTAACATTCTGATCTACAATTTGAGACCGAATCTGTTGATTTCGAATCAATATTGACCGAGCTGGAGTCATTTTTCCATCTTGTCAGAATGTCTCCTTTGCTTGGACAGACTATACAAGGAACAATAGGACACACTCTATATATATAATAATCTTCAGCACTTATCCATTGAATTAAATAACTGACGAAAGATTTTCAATAACTCTAGAAAATCGATTTTTAATGTCAATTATTTACAGTATAAATCTCAATCTAAATGTGAGACAAAATCTGTTGATTTGGGAAGCGGTTTGTACCGAGTGGTAGAGAGCGTCTAATCGGTGAGATTAGATAAGCGACGTGCCTCTATCACCACTGTTGTAACAATGACCGGCTCCTCTGAATTCAATTCATGAGCCTCAAAAATCGCTTCCCGGTGGTTCGGAACCCACCTAAAGCAGTAGGTCCATTCATCTCTCATCATCCTTCCCATTACCCACGCTCAGGCCCAAGAGCCCATGTGGGCATCACCCTCAAAAAAAAAAACAAAAAAACATTGAATGATTAATAAATAACATTAATTAATAAATTAATAAGTCGGTCATATGATTGGAAAGAAGAAGCGGGGATGTATAGAGCGACCAGCTTCTTACATATATAGCTGAAGGGCATGATCTTTTAATTGAACTACATCTTAAGGAATGTAGTGTTATCATGTTATCAACTTTAAATCAATATTGAGCAGTAGTAGTCGGCTATTTGCCGTACAGCAGAATCATGTTTCATGAGAAGAATGTAATTTTTATCAATCTCTTGTAGATTTGGAGCACATAGCACCATTATTTATGGTCAGAAATTCATGTTCTCTCTACTGTATTTATCATTGGAAAGACAATTTAATTCTCTCGGCGCTCTCTTTTGTAATTTCATTATTATAATATTATTTTAATAATTGCAATTTTATAGTTTATACTTAATTGAAAATAGTTATATTTTTGAAATATTACTCGTATTATGATAAAAAATGAGTAGGCCTAAAGGAAGACGCCTGGAGAATTGAATTCTTTTGATTATCATTTTATATTCATAATCCAATGACATATTAGGTATGTAGTGAATTATATGTTCCGGTACACCTGGATATAATGCAAACGTCGAGTCATTTTTTGACTATACTCTGAATCGAAATTTGGGAGAGGGTAGGGAGAGTCATAGGCTGACCGGCTGAGCCTGTTTTTCCTCTCAACCATTTTATGATTATGAACATTATGGATGAATAACATTGCGTCAATATATAATCACTCATTTATCTATGAGCAATTTTAATAACATATTATTCTATTATTACAACAAGTTCCTTTGTACCATGTGGTACATTGAATCATAAAGGGTAGTTAAAATCACGCTTTCAAATTTTCCCGCTTCTTGCGAAAACTAGGAAGAATTAAGAAAATTATGAAGTGGGTAATTGCTACTGAAACATGAGGAAACATAAATATAAAGAAAATACTGAAGAATAAAGAAAATTCACCAGTCAAAGAAATTCACTGATCATTGTTCAACATCTTTGCTTATTTGTCAACTACTAAATTGATAGGCTTAATAATGTGAGCCAACTTCAATTGAGCTGTCTGAATATTGCCAATACATTCTCAAGAATAGACACAGCATATTTCATTCAGCAATCAGTTCTTCATATCTTCTATCAGACATCAATGTATCACTAATTCTGCTACTAAACAGAATTATTCTTCTGTATCACCAAATCTGTTTGAATTTTGTATCAACAGTCAACAGATTAGTATAACAGCTTGTATCAAATTACAGAAGATTTGTACATAGCTCCTTGCCTTAAATTTATAGCATCTATGTATGTTCTGGCCGAGGAGACCAGATAGTTTTATAAGTATAGTCTGGTCAAGCGAGACATTCTGGCAAGATGGAAAAATGACTCCAACTTAGTGAATATATTGGTTGAAAAATATACATTTGGTCTCAAATTGTAGAGCAGAATGTTTTCTACTATTTGAGATCAAATTCATTATTTTTCAACCAATATTGACCGAGCTAGGGTCATTTCCTCATCTTGACTGAATGTCTTCTCTGCTCGACCAGACTATATGCAAACATTTGTTGTTGTTCATCCATTTTTTTACTAATAAATTACTCGAAATAACATTAAAACTTTTAGTAAAATTACTTACGTTTTTCAAGTGAAACGATACTCACTAGAGTAGTGCCTAACCCGCCTGATAATGTGCAATACCAGTACGAAACAATCGTCGTGCCAAAAACGAGTAATTTCATTACAAAACTTTCATGTTCTTCTAAGTACAGTAACTTGATAAGTTACTTATAAGTAACTTAATAAGCTGAGCATATAATATATGCATACAGCTTGACAGGAGCTGTTACTTGTATCCACTGGCGGCTCGTACTCAAAACAGGTGAAGTGCCCGTATCCTCAACTGTACAATACCTGTTTCGTGGACACGAGCCGCCAGTGTATCTAGTACTATTATAGTAATATCTCAGCTTCTATCACCAATTATCAAATTTTTATAACTCTTACACCAAACATTTGGGAGGTTTCGTCTGCTCTTTGTGCGCTCCAACAGCTGATATTGTCTATTAGGATTTTCATTTAGCTAAGCCTAGGTGATGTTTTAGAAATCAAAAGAGACAATAGATGCTTTACATCAGCTGTTGGTAGTTTACAAATCGTACAAGAGACAGACGAAACCACCTATTTTTTTAGCGTCAATTCTATCATGAAAAAATCGTACTTAATATTCAACCAACGAGTTTGTATCTAAACTTGTGTATCATCAACCAACACTTTTGTATCAACAAATTAGCTGTCAACATGTTTGAAAGTATACAGCGAGCAAGTTGTCCCATGGATTTGTCTCACAATAATTGTAAGAAATAAAAATAATTAATTGTCAAAATTATTTTTAATTTGATTGATTCGAATATTAAATGGAAAGACAAGATGTTGTCAAAATACCGATTTCAAATACTTGAAACAATAGAGACTGTATAATCAGTCTATTATTAATAACTTACTTGAAACTACTTTAAAACTAACTTAATGGTGAACTTACACTGATGCAACCAAGACCAATTTGCAGCCAAACAATTTGAGAAACAAGGAGTCATAAGGAGCAATGCACCCTAGTCAAACCAAGTGCCAGATCAGGACTGCACCTATGCTTTTAAATTTTTCAAGTCTGGTAGTGGTCTTGGACGCATCAGAGCGCGATTACACCTTAATGGTGTTGAAGTAAATGAAAATATGAAATGAATAATGGTCGGCAGTTTTACTTTAACACCAGCATGTATTGAAAAATAAAAATCTACCTTTAACCAATTCATAAAATAATCTTGAATAAAATTTACAATAAAACAATATATATCATAATAAACTATCAATACTTACAAATAAATTGTGCACTTACAAGAATTGATTGATGAAAAGGTTTTAAAAACTTTGTACAGATACTTCTTCTTATACTCTTTTGAGAATACAATAATAAATATAATTTTCATTGACAGGGACATAAGTAAAATACTGCAAGTTATTGAATTTGATTGAATACTGTATTATATATAATAAAATAGACTTTAGAAGTCGCAGCAAACGCAACAAATGCTAATACTTATGAAGTTTAAATTGTGTATGGATAGGTATACTACAGTGAATTTCATTAAAAAAATACAGTACTAATGTGTTGATAAAAAATAGGCTACTACCTACTCAAGAAATGAGATCTTATTACAATCTAGGAAAGCTGGAGCTGAATAAAGAATTGATTCCAAAACAAACTAAAACAATAAAAATTACTTGAATGATTAAATAATCAACTTTTCATCAATATAATATCAACCACCTGAATTGAATTCGATAGAAATTATTGCCAATTCCCAATATTATAAATTGCAAATTCATTACCAACGGTACAATTTTATGTTGAGATACAACTTGATACTATCAAAATATTCATTTATCTTAGTTTACAATCAAACCCTAAACTAACCTATTGGTCCATTAATTAATACATTGTTTTTATAAAGAATACTATCAACCACATGAATTAAATTCTATAAAAATGATTAACAAGCCAGCAAGTCCCAATATTATAAATTGTAAATCAATTACCAACGGTACAGTTTTATGCTGAATTACAACTTGTTTGATACTATCAATACATTCAATAATCTAAGTTTACAATCATCCCTCAACTAACCTATTGGTCCACTCGTTAATACATTGTATTTTGGTCTATTAATTAATAAAATATTATTTTGGGAGCGAAAATCAACATCTTTCAACCCAATTTCTTCAACAGATTCTCGGCATCCAGCTTAGCTTTCTTATCATCTTCAGTGGTGACCTTGTAGTTGGACGCCAACGACAAAAACCGTCTGGCTTCCTCCTTATCACCCAGTTTCAAGTAGGTCTGCCCCAACATCAACAAGTTCTGATTGTAGAAATTCGGCTGAATATCCTCCGCCATCTTGAAATACTTGAGAGCTTCTTCAAAAGATGACTCCGGCGGTTTGGCGAAAATGGTTGCGGCCACCTTTCTCTGATACCAGGGCATATCGGCGATTTGATAGCACCAGGAGCCCAGCATGTAGAAGGTGGTGGCGTCTTTCGGATTCAGTTTCACGGCTTCCAACATGTGTTGTTTGACTTTTTCCAAATTACTGATACGCACTTTGATACCGTCCAGCTCGCTTCTAGCATCTAACAACACGGACATCCACTTGTGTACGGCGAAATTTTTGTCGTCCAACTTTAAAGCTCTCTCCAGCAAATTGAACGCTTCAATTACCAACTTATCTTTCTCCTCCTTTTTCATCTCTTTTTGCCCCGACAACTTATATTTGGCTCTCGCCAGTCTCCATAGAATCTCAACATCGTCCTCACCTTCAAACGCGGATAAAATTTCACATACCTCCAAAAATTTATCTTCAGCAAATATGCTATCTGATTTAGTGATGGCGTCTTTCCGTTTAGTCAATTTGTCATCTTTGGATCGCAATGATAGCAAACTCAACAAAACAGGTATGCGAACGAATTTGTAGTTAGGAAAATAGGGATGAATAAATTTTGTTGAAACAAGTTGGTATGAAGCTCTGGTGAAAGCGGGGTTTGGGTGTACTTTACGAGCTATCAGAGAGAAAACAAAATTCAACAGACGGTTGTGACGCATTTTTAAGCTAGTGAAAATTTAATAAGCTCACACTTTAGTCAATCTATTATTATTTTGATTTACTTACGAAATTACAGAAACTGTAGACTTGGATCAACCATACAAGCACAGTCACTTCAACTATCAATTCATCTAAAATGAGTCAGTTTAGAAAGAAATAATAGGAGTGAATTTGAAAGTTTGAAATGAACTCACACGTTATCAATAAATTGATCAACTTCCAAAAAACGTCTATTTTGTTAAGAGCAGATCAGACATCAGAGGCACTAGCTAACCCAAAGAATAATAGTCTTCAAAGTTCAGAAATTAACCTTCGGCCACACAGTCACAGAACGGAGTAGTTTCCGATGAATCACTGAGTTGATAATACAATCTGCCAAGTTCGAGTAGAATTTTCTAACCTCAAAAAAGTAGTGAGTAATCGATGTGGATTATCAAGAGTTCAGAAGATTCCTAAATTAAAATTGTGCGCACATTGAAATTTTTATCACAGCAAGATTGTGATGATTGAATCCAATCTTTTCGAAATTCGATCCCTTCTTCAACGTAAGCAAGACAAAATGTAATGTCCTAAAGTATTACAGAGATTAAATGATGAGCAAAATTGAAGTACTGACGCAGAGAATAAACAGCAAAATAAAGTTTCAAAATATATGTAGACAATTTAAGCTGATGTTTCTATATCTAGCGCTGTTTTAGGTTATGTTATGATACTGAAGTCAATGTCAAATTGTCAAAAAGAAAGCTGGTCTTTGCCAATAAAATACTGTGAATTAATAATTGATGATCAAACTCACCACACAAGCGAGTCTAGAGCTAGGAGACGGCGAGGTAGAATCACATTCAAACAAGTTTCCCAAACAAAATTCAAGTGGAGTTTCTGTCTTCAGCTTCTGAATTTTTCGATATCGTAATTATTATCGATATGCGTCGATTGTCGATATTAAAAGACTCGACTTATTTGACACGAGTTTCTCAGATCGACCTTTAGATTCGATACTTACATTTAAAAAAAATAAAATAACTCCACAAAGAAAAGAACAAAACTAAAATACTAATCATCCCTTATCTCTCATTAATTTTATCTGAGTATGTAATTAGAAAAATCTGTCATATTTTATAATTTGATCGTGTAAATTTCATTTCTGTACAGTTTGCATCCTGAAATCCCATGGGCCTCAGGCCCCAGCTCGGCTCAGCTGTTCAATTGAAAATGCTAGTTGCCGATAATTTATAGTGAGTGAATTTCAATAATTTGTTCAATATTTGTACAAAGTTTTAGCATAAATTGATTGAGGAAGTATTTCTTGCACTACCATATTTCAATAATTCATCCGGTTTGTTCAGAATAATTTAATCATGGATATTTGCTGAGTTTCATTCAAGCATCGCTTAGAATTTTATGCGTCCCATCTAAACTTGTCCCTATATGTTTGTTTAGGTATGAAAAAAAATCTTTTACAAGATTTTGTTTGCTTTCTGTCGTCTTGCATGCGTTTAAAATTTCACTTCGACCTTGTTCTTGCTAATTCAATTGGTTCTATGTCAGTGCAGTATGAATTTCATGTTTGTGCTTGGTAACTTTGATTAATTTATTCCATCAAATAATAATTATTTCAATTTTTTTGTTACTTGATCATATAGCAAGGTCTCACTATAATTTTTTCCTAATAATAATGTTCTTGAGCTTTTCGACCAGATACCTAAGTCAAGATCCTACCTACCCAAGAATTATCATTTGGGTAACTTAGGTTATGTTTGAAAAGGAGCTCAATATTATTAGTCACATAGCAATATATAAGAGAAATTGAGTGTTGAATTAAAAACTTCCTTTAATCCAAATTGTTTATCCCGTCTACATTCCAGTATTCAATATTTACATGTTGTAAGCATGTTGTGGCTTGAATTCTCTTACAAACAAAATGAACTACATAGTCTGAAAATCAATCGATTAATCATATAGTTGGCGCAGAAAATTCATTTCAATAACATATTATTCGTATGAGTCCTTTATTGTTCCATCATTCCATGCTATCACACCAAAATTTCGTTACGAATTTATCGGAAAGTTGCCGTAATTTTTATAGTATTTCAAGTTGAATCATTCAACAGTTTGTTTAATAATGCGACAATCATTCCACAGTTTGTTCAATATGAGACTTCTTCACATATGTACACTTCTTTTCACAATGTAAATTGAATTTTTAGATCATTCACTTTTTTGACAAGTTCCAGATCCCCTGATTAAGTGGGCAGTGGATACTTAAATCTATCTATACGTAATGGGATCTATATCTATTTATATATCTTAATAACAGGCAAACGTCCGCTCACCCAAGTCTTCTATAGCTAACAGTCTTGAAGATTATTGTCCACCACAGCCAACGCCAAAAAGTTCGGCGGTTTCGTCTGTTTTTTCATCTATTTCATCTATTTTTAACATCTATTTTTTATATATACATCTATTGCCTCTTTTTATTTCAAACCAGTCTTCTAGGCACAAGTAGGAGACAAATCAAATTGACAACACCAGATGCACAAGCGCACAAGGAACAGACGAAACCGCCTAAATTTCTATCGTCAGCTACAACGCCCATAACATTGCTCGTTTGGATAGATAAATGACTTGCAATATGTAAAAATATTACATAAGTGGGCGAAGTTGAGACATGCAAGCCCCCTCTCCCAATTCACCCACAATCTTAACAATATATCTTAAATTTTTATGTTCTCTTCTCTCCCCTTCCAATGCATCCTCAATTCAGTACTTTTTAAACCGTATTGATGTTTGTTCGAACTTTGTCAATATTTTTTTTTTGTCATGGTTAGTGTCTCTGATTGTTCGCTTCTCTTATAATGCAACTCAATTTACTATAGTCTGTCCAAGCAAAGAAGACCCTCTGGCAAGATAGGAAAATGACTCCAGCGTGGTCAATATTTGTTCAAAAAATATTGATTTGATCTCAAATTGTAAATCAGAATGTTTCCAACGATTGAGACCAAATCAATAATTTTTGAAAAAATATTGACCGAGCTGGAATCATTTTCTCATCTTGCCAGAGGGTCTTCTTTGCTTGGACAGACTATACCTCCAAGTTCTACCCCCAACTACTATAGTCTGTCCAAGCAAAGAAGACACTCTGGCTAGATGGGAGAATGACTCAAGCTCGGTTAAAATTGGTTCAAAAATTATCAATTTGATCTCAAATTGTAGGAAACAATTTGATCTACTAGTAAGACCACATTCAAATTTTATAGTTCTTCAACAAATATTGAAATATTGATCCCCATTCACAAACGCACAGTCTTCTTGAGGGAAATCCACGCAGCCAATTATGTTCATTTATATCCTATTATTATTATTATTGTAATGTAATAACCTTGAATAATGAACTTTAAAACTTAGGGCTGTTTAAAATAATTGTTTAAAATAAATAAAAATCAAAGACCCTTTTTTGAAAACTTTAAAATTATAAAAACACATACATGTTTCGGCACATTAGCCCATTCTCAATGTGGATAAAAATAGTAATCAACCTTATATACTTTTTGTGAAAGAACGTAATGTATCTCAATTTATTGTCATGCTATGTGGAAAAATAATTTTAAATGAATTGAAGTCAATTTCCCATCTTGCCAGAGGTTCTTCTTCGCTTGGACAGACTACCAAGTTCAATAATTCTACTTGACATTTTTGTTGATTTTTTCTGTTTTTTTATCAATTTTGATGATTTTTTCGCCATTTTTTGTTAATTTCGTTGTTTCTGTGTGTTAGGGAGAGTGTGTCCGGCATAGGTGTCATGCCACGCGGGAAGCGCAGGTCAACTGCTGATATGGGCCCCGACGAAGAAGACCGCTATCACAGCAAGAGGCTTCGCAACACATCTTCCAGGTACAAATCAAGGTTGAGTGGTAGAAAGGACCTAGTCCTAACACCGCCTAATAAAGAATATTTTCATTTCAAATCCAATCATTTTTACATTATTCTATTGTCTGTCCAAGCAAAGAAGACCTTCTGGCAAGATGAGAAAATGACTCCAGCTCGGTCAATATTGGTTCAAAAAAGGTTTGTTTGGTCTCAAATTGTAGATCAGAATGTTTCCTACAATTTGAGACCAAATCAATAATTTTTGAACCAATATTGACCGAGTTGGAGTCATCTACCCATCTTGTCAAAGGGTCTTCTTTGCTTGGACAGACTATACGATTATCTTTCAAGAATTCACTCGTTTCCGCTGTTTTTCCTTCATTGAAACAAGTCAAGTCGACTTGATCAACTAGATGCATATACAGTGTTTCGAAACTCCCTACCAATATTCTAGGGCATTGTTCCTTAGTAAGAAACTTATAGTTTCTAAACTTTACGAAAATAATATTTAACTATGTTTCTAACACAGGAACAATGTCCTAGAATATTGGTAGGGAGTTCTGGAACACCCCGTATGTATTTGATTCAATTCAAATGCCTTTCTCATGGCCATGTGGCTATCATCCTCAAAAGACCATTGTGTATTTATCAATCTCTTTGATCTGCAATCGGTGTGAATATAGGGTGATTCAGAGAGAGCGCCGGTTCTAAGATATCAAATTAAGAGGGTTATTTAAACGAAAAATTTGAAGTAAATACATAGAAATGTTCATCTGACTCCGAACTAATGTATGAAAAATGATGTCATGCATAAGTCTTCCCCTTCTGCGCTGGCACGCTTCAACTCTGTCCATGTAATTCACTATTATATAGTCTGTTCAAGCAAAGAAAACCCTCTGGCAAGATGGGAGAATGACTCAAGCTCGATCAATATTGGTCCAAAAATTATCAATTTCGTCTCAAATTATAGGAAACAATTCGATCTACTGTTAAGACACATTAATAATTCTTGAACAAATATTGATCAAGCTGGAGTCATTTTCCCATCTTGCCAGAGGGCCTTCTTTGCTTGGACAGACTATAGTAGGATACATTCTGGCAAGATGGGAAAATGACTCCAGTTCTGTCAATATATGTTGAAAAATTATAAATTTGCTTCCAATTTGTAGAGCTGATTGTTTTCTACAATTTGAGATCAAATTTATAACTTTTGAACCAATATTGACAGAATTGAAGAAATGTTTCCATCTTTTTGAATGTATCATTTGCTCGACAGGACTGTAACAGGGAATTACATGGACAGAGTTGATGCGTGCCAGCGAAATTTTGAAATTTTGTGGGTTTTTTTCAACACAAACAAACGACAAGGTCTATCCAATCTATAAACTGATCATAGACTGAAGAAGAGTTGGATTGAATTGAACCACAAAGTGGAAGTTAATAAAACTGGCGGTTGGCGAATGTCTTTTTTATTATTATTATATTTTATTCATGATAGCTCTCTCAGGACAGTCTAAAAGCGGTTCACAAGAGCGGAACTATTTAGCTCTGCTTGCTCTCGACTTGATATGATCTAGCAGACCGCTCGCCGATTGTCCTGACAGCGCTGAGCATTAATAACAGTCATCAGCTAACCGTCAAATGCTAATAATGCTAATGTCGTCATCCGCTAATTCATCCGCTATAACTGGTGTTTACGATCAGTCATATCGGTATAGTCTGTCCAAGCAAAGAAGACCATCTGGCAAGATGGGAAAATTACTCCAACTCAGTCAATATTGGTTCAACAATTATTAATTTAATCGTAAATTGTAGAAAACATTCTGATCTACAATTTGATATTAAATTTATAATTTTTGAACCAATATTGGCCGAGCTGGAGTCATTTCCCCATCTTGCCAGAATGTCTTCTTTGCTTGAACAGACTAAAATTATAGTCTGATAATATACAGCTGGTATCTTTCATGGTTATGTTTATGTTAATGAATATTATAATAATTGATTATTTGTTGACTTTCTTGAACACTTTATTTTGGAATACACCGAAATTTCAGTTATCTGGAGAATATTTTCAAATTTAATCAAGCATAATATGATATGGAGAAATTGTAAGTGTTTTAATCATTGTCTCCAACTAGTTTTTTCTCAAATTCAAATTTGTTTATTCATCAATATGACATATTTACAAAAAATATACGTGTTTAAGTTTATATGATTATTCTCCTTGCATGTATGATAAGTCCATGTGCAGGGAAGAGTCGAATAAATTGTCAGAGAGAGAGAGAAAACACTAGTAATGATAATGTTGGGCTACGGTCCTTTAACCTGAAACAGTCACCCATCCAAGTGCAGTCCACAGTGTTCGTGACTTAACTTCACGTTCACCGATAGATCACCCTCACCGAGAGACCAATTGCCAGTACAAAAATTATAATAATAATTGATAACTATAACATACTTGAGTGATATAATGATTATCCTATGGTAATATTCATTTCATTTATTCATTGACATGATTACACAAATCATAACATCATTATGAACCATGACAGAAAGAATAGGCTGAGCCTATGTTATTTCTTCCAAAATTCTGTAGTATCGTTGTATATGATTAGTATGAAGAAAAAGGTGCTTCCCAGATATAGGACTTTAGCCAAGGTGATTGTCAAATCAATATTGCATATCGTATCCGGGATGCTTAAGAATTAACCCAATTATGTGTCTTATTGTTCATCATCCGGATTCGTATACTAACAGTTGTTAGGTGTATAGTTCACGCGAGCTTAGAAGACACGCCGTTACTATACACCTTTAATTGTTGAGGCGTTTCTTCTCAGCTTCCGTGAACTGTAATGGCAATTTGTGGACTTGTATTAGATTATTATTTGTTCAATCACCCAATAAGTCACTATAAACCCGATAAATTCATAAAAACAACAATAGGTTAATTAAAAAAAAACAATTTGTTCAATTGAAACTAACACTTTGCAAGATCAAAATGAGATATAGTCTGTCCAAGCAAAGAAGACCCTCTGGAAAGATGGAAAAATGACTCAAGATCGATCAGTATTGGTTCAATAATTATTGATCTGGTCTCAATTGTAGGAAACATTCTAATCTACAATTTGAGACCAGATCAATAATTTTTGAACTAATATTGACCGAGCTTGAGTCATTCTCCCATCTTGCCAGAGGGTCTTCTTTGCTTGGACAGACTATACCATGGTCCTGTAACAAAATAAAGAGTATAATCGACGATGTCTGGGTTTTTTATCATTATTATCGTGTCTTCAACTTGATTAATTGTATTAAAATAAAAATTTGAAACGTATAAATCGAGAATTGCCAACTTTCAAACTTCTATAGTCTGTCCAAGGAAAGAAGACCCTCTGGCAAGATGGGAAAATAACTCAAGTTCGGTCAATTTTGGTTCAAATTATCACTTTTATCTCAAATTGTAGGAAACAATTTGATCTACTGTTGTGACCAAATTTATAATTCTTGAACAAATATTGACCAAGCTGGAGTCATTTTCCCATCTTGCCAAATTGTCTTCTTTGCTTGGATAGCCTATAACACTATCTTAATTATGCAACGCATTTAAAGGTGTGATACGCTTGTACTCCCATTTTCGTATCGAGCTGTGATACGTGATACGCTTGTACTCCCATTTTCGTATCAAGCTGTGATGCGTTATACGCTTGTACTCCCATTTTCGTATCAAACTTTGATGATACAGTTAATCAGTTGATGATACGCATATACAATGCATCAAAATTCACAAAATATTTCGATTTTCCTGTTTGAAATTTTGCCGCGAGTTTCTTGTCAATCAAATGTCATTGAGAGTTGGCAGGGTAGTGTCAAGGTGGGAGTTTTTAATACGTATGTCGCTCTCCCTCTGTCTTTCTCTCACACACACTCTCTCTCTCTTTCCCTGTATTTCTCTCTTTCAATTTCTCCCTGTGTGTTGCGCATTTCTTTTTCAATATAACTCTGCTGACTATAGTCTGTCCAAGCAAAGAAGACATTCCGGCAAGATGGGGAAATGATTCCAACTCGGTCAATTTTGGGTCGAAAATTATTGATTTGGTCTCAATTTGTAGAACAGAATGTTTCCTATAATTTGAGACCAAATTTATCGTTTTTGAACCAATATTGACGGAGCTGGAGTCATTTTCCCATCCTGTCGGAATGTCTTCTTTGCGGGGGCAGACGACTATATCTTGACGACTGTTTAATAATAGAAATGTGGAGTGAGTTAGTTGAACTTGTGATGAGAGGGTGGGGGGAGGGGGATGCTGGGGCTGGGAGTGGGGAGATATATGGATAGAATTTAGTGAGGGAGCTATAGATGTATATTTTTCAAAAATAGCCGACCACTGCAACCATATCTGTGCTAGAGTTTTCGCTGTAAAACTAGGTTTTGTTTACATTGAAGTTGTATGGATGAGGACAGGCGAGTATTTCAATGTTTTTTTTTCAAACTGTTATTTTGTACGAGGGTTTTTCAAAAGCTTATATTTTGTACGATTTTATTTCGAAAAAAGGTCTAATTTGGAGTGTTGTTTGTTTGCAAAGTCCATCGAATATAGTGCTAGAAATAAGTCAAATTATATTATTTCTGAGTTGATGTTCTGTGCAAAATGTTGTTCATGTTCTATTCTATTATTATTAGCGTATGCCATACTTGGTGGGGAGTCCTAAAAGGATGTTCCACCGGCAAAATAACCTCAATAATTATCCTCGATGAAAATTGTGATATTTCTTCAGATCCAGAGGAGATCTAGAGGTTTCAAATACTTTTTCAATTTGAGAGAGTTCAAAACAAACAAAACACAAAATATAATATTCTATGATTGAGTGTTGAGGTGGTACAGTTTTATGAAGATACAGTAGTATAAAAAATAGCTGGATTATTATTGGTATGGATCAAGTTTATAGTGAAAGATTCTAGGTTTTGCAAAATTGAGGATAATAGTTTGTAAAATAGTGGTTTACAGACCTGTATTACTGAAATTGCTCTTAGTTTTTGTAAAAGTTTTAAAAATTGAGTAATTATGGTGGTTGTTTTTAGGCTCTGAATGATCGAGGGGAATAGTTTGTTAAAATAGTGACCCACAGACCGGGATTACTGAAACTATTTTTGTGCTAGAATTTTGAAGTGGTATATTACAGTCTTCAATAATTGTGATTTTTTTGTAAAATATAGCAGTCACTATTAAAGTCCTGTATTTTAAACCATGCATATTCTGTTATAACATTTATAATTTTTTGCTCTAAAATTTTTCCAGTTCATTCAAAAATCCCAAAGTTTTTGAACATTTCTATTTAGTGTTTCTGATCAGATCTTTATTGTTAACAGTGAACTCAATCAAAATTCAGGATTTTGTAAAGTGAAAAGTGTTTTTTGAAGTTGAAATTGTAATGTAAACATTCAGCAACCATCATCATTCATTCACTATGTAGCCTAAACATCATCATCCACTTATCACCTTTGCTTAAAATACTTTATATAAGTCGCAATTGTAACAACCAATAATAATATAAAAAACTTAAAAATTATTAAATTTAAAAAGGATATTAGGATAAATTTTTTATAAAGGGTATTTGATTTTTATTTAATTTATCAATTATTTTAAATAGCCCTAAGTTTAAAAGTTTAATTTTCTGTTATACCAATATAATTTCAATTCTTCAAACGACTCATTATCGCTGTACCGGTTCCATTTTGAATAGGTCAATTTTTACTTTTCATTAAATCGTTTAGTGACATCGTTAAATAAAAATACATACAAATAATAAATTGAAATGAGTTTAGGTAAAGTAAAATGATAACTTTGATTATCAAAATGGAGATTATGGTTAATCGAGAATGATTGAAATCAACAGTGATGGATTGTGTATGTAAAATTATTATCTTTAATATTGATCAGTATTCAAAATAAATTATCATAGTCTGTCCAAGCAAAGAAGACCCTCTGGCAAGATGAGAGAATGACTCCAGCTCAGTTAATAATGGTTCAAAAAATATTAATTTGGTCTAAAATTGTAGATCAGAATGTTTCCTACAATTTGAGACCAGATTTTTAATTTTTGAACCAATATCGATCGAGCTGGAGTCATTCTCTCATCTTGCCGGAGGGTCTTCTTTGCTTGGACAGACTATATAACTAGAGCAATTCTAGAATGGAGTTAAATGAATAAAGTTATTGAATGTTTTGTTACAGTACACGTAGATACACAAAATCGGAGGACACCTCGTCCTCTTTTAGTCAAAAAAGATGTATCGCCTGGTTCAGGGAATACACATCAGCCGACGAACCAGAACTTTTAGGTAAGTTTTATTTCGACTTTATTTGATTTTCTTATAAAAATCAGAATACTTCATACTTTGTCTGAATCTTACTGAATCCATACTGAATCTTTCATACTTTGTACTCTGAAATTTCATATTCGTATTTCAGAATCTCTGAAGTAATATTAGTACTATTTTGTACTTCCAACTGGTTCGAAGCGATTATTTTTCTAATCTTGTTTTAAAAAAGTCTGAAACTTGTTTCAGAACCATTATTAGTAATATAATTTGTGTTTAATTGTTTTATAAGAATCTTTGTTTCTAATGGGGAGTTCTAGCAAACTAGACTCCAAAACTGCAATCTTATGATAGTAGAAACCAAGTAGAAGAGCAAAGAAAAATAAGATAAATTTTGTCATAAATGACAATCATAAATATTTGTCATAAATGACAAATATATGGTTTGATCTTTTGGGAAGAAAATCTTCAGCGCTGTACACGGGGATTGTAGTGTCGGCCAGTTGAATATCTGTAGCCAATCACAGCCTTTGTCTTGTCATTGAGTCAAACAACAACAGCTGTGATTGGCTACAGATATTCAACTGGCTGACACTACAATCCCCGTGTACAGGGCGATTAATTTATTCATTTTCCTCATGTATTGATATTTTATATTATTTATATAGTATCTTGTATTCAACCACTAATAAGATTGTTACAAGTTTACGATATCAGATTTCACTTAATTGATTGAAATCAATATTGCACTTACGTAGTTATAGCAAACAAGATATTCTGGCAAGCTGGTAAAATGACTTCAGTTTCGTCAATATTAGTTCAAAAATCATAAATGTGGTCTCAAATTGTAGAAAACATTCTGCTCTACAATTTAAGACCAAATTTGTAATTTTTGAACCAATATTGACCTAGCTGGAGTCATTTTCCCATCTTGCCAGAATGTGTTCTTTGCTCGACCAAACTATATCTATTGTATTTGTTTTCAGTACCTATGGTTTATTTCTATATAACTTGGTTGACATTATTTCCAGAATTCTATGATACCAATTTAAAAATTTCTGAGGTTTTTAATATCTTCTTATATAATTATTTTGATTTATTTGCCTACAGGACCTGAAGGAATGGAAAAGTTTTGCGAAGACATAGCAGTGGAACCCGAAAATGTAGTTATGCTAGTGCTTGCTTGGAAAATGAATGCGCGACAAATGGGCTTCTTCACACAACAGGAATGGCTTAAAGGCCTCACAGAATTACAGTTAGTACACTTTTCTATCATTTATCAGCTGTTGGAGCGCTCAAGGAGCAGTCTCACTCTTTGGCGTTAGCCTTATCTTGTATTATTTACTGGCCGGCAGGCTCGCTTCGCTCGCCTCCTCCAGCTAGCCAGGGGGCTCCGCCCCCTGGACCCCCAACACTATCAGCAGTGTCAGTGAGTCAAACAGGCTCGCTTCGCTCGCCTGCATAAGTTCTATCAGTGTAAGCTGGGACAAACAGGCTCGCTTCGCTCGCCTGCAAACTCCGTTCAGAAGGGACTCAAAATTTTTTGAACACAGCATTTCTAGACCTAATCTGGGCCAGTTGACCAAATTTCAACATTCTCTACCAATTTATTCTAAAAAAATCCAAGATAAACTCCGAAAATTCCGAAAAATAGTAAACGCTAAGTATATCGGACATAGTTTGAAACTTGATTCAATATCTTTCAAATTAGTTCATCTATAATCTCGCTGAACCATTGAATTTACAGTAAGGATTGGTCGTATCAAGGCGGGAGATATGCAACCCGCAATACATCTACAATTTAAAAAACTGATTACTGGCGTAATCTTGAATGGAATTCAAATATATTTTAACACAACATTTCTAGACCTTATCCGAACCTGCCTACCAAATATCAACATTTTCTACCGATTGGTTCTCGAAAAAATTCAGAAAACGCCGAAAAACTATAGAAAAACTTAAATATTTGGCGTATTCTTGAAAAGTTTTCAAAATCCGTTCTTAGCGAGCGTCTAAACATCCAACTGAACATGCCTGCCAAATTTGAACGCATTCGGTTCTGTGGATTTTTAGTTCTGGTGATGAATCAGTCAGTCAGTGCCATTTCGCTTTTATAGGTATAAATTTGGTATAAATTTACTCCATACATTATTATCATAATAGTATTCTTCAGTTTTCTCCGACTATTCTTGCAGTTATCTCTAACTATAATCAATAATGTTTGAACCAATTTTGACCGAGCTGGAGTCATTTTCTCATCTTGCCAGAGGGTCTTCTTTGCTTGGACAGACTATAGGCCTACTCCATACTCAATGGCTTCATTGACATCCATGTACTCCGAACGTAAACGCATACTGAATGTTAGGCATGGAATATTATTACATATATTATTATCAAAATATGAGATGTTGAAATATGCAGTTTGAATAATGGATTTTGTTTTGTTACAGATGTGATACGATTCAAAAAGTACAGAATAAATTAGAATACTTGAGGTCTTTACTAAATGATCCCAGCTCATTCAAAAGTATATACAGATACGCTTACGACTTTGCCAGGGTAAGTTCACCTTTATTCAACTTCAAATAAGTTCAAATACCAATCAACTCATTTTATGAAAAAATCACATTTTTACTGAATTGTTCTCCCATTAGCTGTACCTCACTGACACTGCGTTCTTTGTTATTGTGAGCAAAATTTGAATTTTCATAAACGATTGAACTTTCTGTATTATTAATTATGAGGTAGAGTTCCCAGATTAAACTCGGATACTAGAATACTCGTTAGGGATCACGTGAATGTATTGGCCGAAAAGCAGCTAGGTGTGACAATCCATCAACCCACAAAAACTTTATGAAAAATCTAAAAGCTGATGATGAATATTATTATTCATGTGAGTTGAGATATTCACTTCACGATGCTATTTTTGTGGGGTCGTGAAACGTCTTAATTTTATCAATCTACTGCGCATCATGCTCATGATTCCTGCCGTGTATTCTAGTATCCGTCGATGAAGTAATCAAAGTAACTTTGGATATTATTTCATTAAGGCTATTCAATCATTTATTTATTTGATTTATTTATTTATTCATTAACGAGATAGAAATACATTAGGATTGAAACACAGACAAAGTCCAAATGCGCACTTTACATGCTATTTACGGATACTTCACAGACTATTCATATAATTGATTGCACATGAATTAGAAATTTGAAAAACTCAATCCTACTATTAATATCTGTAACTTGTCAATTGGTGATTTGTTTGGTGGTCTACATTTTTTTCCTTTATTCATCCAATTTTCTATTTGTTGAGTAGTTGTGAAGGTGATATTGTGGTAGTTATCCATATCAAATGAAAAGACAAGACATTGTCAAAACACAGAATTATTAAAAATTGATATACTGGTTTCGGTTGCTCACCTATTATCAATCTCTGGTAAACTATTTTAGATTAAGTACGCCAAGTTTAAGTTATCTTGTCTTGTCTTTGAATCGAGAATCAAAACAATCGAGTGAGCTATGGTACTCAACAATGGTCTTATTGGCTTTGATAGTGAGTTAACTATGGGGTGAGAAGTGGGATAATTTAGGGGCCTAGGCCTGTAAATTGCCAAGCTAATTCAGTGTTTGTTACAAATGACTGCTGTAAAACTCCAGAGTTCATTAAATCTCGATTTCTAATGCATGTGTGGTTTGACAATCTTGTCGTTTCATTCATTCAATTCATTTCATTTCATTTCATTCATTCAATTGAAAAAATAAGCGAAAATAAATGAAATCATAGTGGTTCCTAGCACACTCAACTGCTCTATAACATCATTTTGATACAAAATGTATTGGATGTTGGGGAGTGATTCTACCCTATCAACCTACAATAAAATATTACTCTACAAACAGATTCTCCGACCTGTTTGATTGTATGGTATTCAGCTGTGGGGCTGTGCTAGAAGAGTAGCATCGACATAATTCAGAAATATCAGAACAAATTATTGAGGAACGCTGTCAATGCTCCATACTTTGTTGAAAACTCAGATCTCCACAGGGACCTTCAGTTAGAAACAGTAGAAGTTATGATAGCAAAGGCCGCCAGAAATCATGAAGAGACACTACACAACCACCAGAATATTCAAGCTCTAGACCTCGTTGACAATTCTACAATATTGAGGAGACTGAAAAGGAAGAAGCCTACAGATCTTGTGTAATGTGAATAGTGTGAAAGCAGAAGTCAGTAGAATGTAAAAAACTAAAAGTGTGTGATTAGTGTTTAAAATATTTCAAGAGCATTGCTCAGTTAGGCTGAGGCCGCACAGCCGGTGGGTAGAGCGTGGAGGGTGGAGGGTAGTTGGTAAATCTATAGAACATACACACCATCCACAGTAATACATCGTATGAATGGTATGACGTCATACTGTTTTTTGAGGTTATGTTGTCCATATTTAAGAATTTCAAGATGGCGGCTGAACACATACCATTCATACGATGTATTACTGTGGATGGTGTGTATGTTCTATAGATTTACCAACTACCCTCCACACTCTACCCACCGGCAGTGCGGCCTCAGCCTTAGAGTTGCAAATGAGGATTGACTTTGAAAGATCTTCTTTAGTGTGAAATTCCCGTATTAATGTAGGATGGAATTGAACTGTTCATTAGCAAAGAACTAGATTGTAGTTGAAATTAATTATAAAAAAATTGATACGATTAACATTTTTATACCTGTATTAGACTATTAATAGTTCTATAATCCATTCACGATGGCTTGAGACGAGATAAACAAAAGCTCTGCATGTGTGTGTGTTCGACTGGAGTGGCTTCGTTTTAGCCACGACATAAACAAGTCACAGCAATGTCGAAATCCCAAATTTTGTTGTAGGCAATTCAGAATAAGTATCTCTAAGTAACCTTTCTTATAGGTACACATTGAGAAATTTCTTGTTTCGGTTGTCTCTCGACTGCATGAACCTAAAATGAACAAACAATATTATAGTGAAAGTTTTTGTCTCAATGATTTGGCTACAGTCCCGACAACAAAATTTGGGCTTTCGGCATTGCTGTGACTTGTTTATGTCGTGGCTAAAACGAAGCCACTCCAGTCGCACACACACAAAGGCAGAGCTTTTGTTTATCTCGTTACAAGCCATCGTAAATGGACTATAGGCAATATGAGATGAGATGAAAATTAATAATGAATTTATGGTTTCCGGTTTGACCATGTCTTTTCTTGTAATTTTTCAATTTTCTATCAATTTCGTAGGACAAAGACCAACGCAGCATGGAAATGGAGACGGCAAAGGCGATGCTGCAACTGCTGCTGGGCAAGCACTGGTCGCTATACGGTCAGTTCAGTCAGTTCCTGGACGACAGCAAGTACAAGGTGATCAACAAGGACCAGTGGGCCAACATACTCGAGTTCTCGCGCACCATTGTCAACGACCTTAGCAACTATGACGTGGATGGCGCGTGTGAGTAGAGAATAACTTTGTTGACAACTATACCCTATTCACGATCACTTGAAACGAAATAAACAGACTTTTTGCTGGTAATGGTAGATCTTCTTCTATGCGAAACGGTCGGCCGCAGTGGAACAGCTGTAGCCAATCACAAATCAAGACATGATTTATCTATTTATTGACATGATTAGGATACACAAATCATAACATAATTATTATGAACTAGAATAGAAAAAAGGCTGAGCCTGTGCTATTTCTTCCTAAATTTTGTTTTATAAGACAGGACAAGTCGGACTGTAAGACAAGAGCTGTGATTGGCTACAGCTGCTCGACTGTTTTGCATAGAAGAAGATCAACCATTACTCGCTAGAAGTTTGTTTATTTCTTCTCAAGTGATCATGAATAGGGTATAGATCTCTGTGACCAATCTCAGAGTTTAAAATCCTTTCCAAGAACCTACATTCATTTAAGATCGCAATGTGATACATTATTGATATATCGATGGAAGAATTCGCCGCTCAGCCGGCAACCGGGAGATACAGGGTTCGATTCCCAGTCCGGGCACAGTTTTTTGAACAGTTTCATTCAATGGATCTCGCTTGCTATTCAGTACATTGGTCAATATTTGCAGTCGCAGAAGTTTTTTGTCTATTAAGATAGCAATATATGGAGATTCTTATTTATTATTATTATTATACATTATCGCTTGCTTGTTCAGCCTGTATCTAAACTTGATCCACGAACTTTCACAATAAAGAAGCTGAATAGCAGGCGGTCAAGTTTGTTGAATTGAAGTTGAGGTTAGAGTTACAACAATGAAGTTGTATTCAAAGGAGATGAATTCACTGCATACTATCATGAAGAACTATTCATTTAATTTCATTTTAATTTCGAAAACTTCGACTTGAAACATGATCAGGCTTTCTATAGTCTGTCCAAGCAAAGAAGACCCTCTGGGAAGATGAGAAAATGACTCCAGCTTGGACAATATTTGTTCAAAATTTATCAATTTGTTCTCAAATTGTAGGAAACATTCCTATCTACAATTTGAGACTAAATCAATAATTTTTGAACCAATGTCCGGTTTGTTTTTGACCGAGCTGGAGTCTTGCCAGAGGGTCTTCTTTGCTTGAACAGATTATAGTGAGTTGTGTTGTTTCAAATCTGGCTGGCAACAGTTGTTCCATCACACACTTTTATCAATGGAAAATAACATTTTGTTTTGGAATAACACAAACTATCAACTTTACATTTAATTTATTACTGATCACAATATTGTACTAGATCAGTGATAAAATGAACATAACATATAATATCATTGTTCCAATTATTCAACAATATAATGTAAGAATATTACATGTTTTGATTTTTGTGTTTACAGGGCCAGTAATGCTAGACGAATTTGTAGAATGGTTAAAGGCATCAAAAAATAACGAAATTCGAAGGAGCTAACAAGAGAAGAGAGAGAGAGAGAGGAACTAACTGTAAGAGTCTTACAAAAGTATGATATTTGAAAATTAAAATATTCCAAAAAAATCGAATGGAGCAGGAATTTTCACAGTTTTACCAACTGTACTCTTTGATATGAGAAAGTATGATATTGAAAGAAACGATAATTATTTTGAAGAAATTTAGTGAAGAAGGAATTTTTACAGTTTCATCAACTGTACCTATGATTAGGGAAACGTTTTTCTTTGTTATAGAACTCCAAAGTTTATTGATATTTTTCACTATATCAATGAAATCCATATCAGATATAGGTTTACAAAGTATTTTTCAATTGAATTATGTTAGCTGAGGCTACTATACTCTTTATCAGCTTTTTAAAGTAAATATTGGAATGTTTTCGAATTGCAAACTAAATCTGTGTGTATTCTGACAATTTTTCAACTAATTTGTGAAGATTTTGATTGTTCAATGTTATTTTAGAGGAAATTTTACTTGAAAGTACTAGTCCATTCAATTTCAAAATATTCACCCATATATTATAGCAGATACTGTACAACAAATTTTGTTTACCACTTGAATGAATAAATTGTAATTCAAATTTTTTACAAAAATTTTTAATTTCTTGTCAATTTTAGGATTTTATAACTAATTCTTTCTACCCTATCGTACATCACACTGAATATATTTTTAGATTGAATTACAGTTAGTTGAATTGAGATAAATTACTTTTATTTCGACTTTATTCAATAATTATACTTTACGTTATGGTTATAATTCTGCATATTATAAACAATAATTTAAACCTAGTTCACTTGAGTTTAGAAACTAAATAAATTTCTTTAACAATCAGAAAAAAATTATCTAATATAATTGGTAAAAATAAAAATACTACCTGATAAATTATTGAAATTTTGTTTAAGAGTATGTAATTTTGAACCGTTTTATAATAATTTTACATTCACTTAACATTCACGCAATTAAAGAATAAAAATAATTTTATGTGCACTCATTTATTATTTATATTTAATGAATGAATGGCAATGAATAAATTATATCCATTATCTCCAGTTAATAATATCCGTAAAAATTGAAATTGATTCTAGTTCTAAAGAGTAAAAGTATATAATATATTGAATAGAATCCAGTATTCCAAGACTAGTACTTTATCATTTATGATATTTATTTTCTAAATGAAATTATCAAGATTTGGTATAATTATATTTTGATATTACACTTCCCACACTTATGATTATTATTCTAAAATGTTTAAAAATAAACATTGCGACGCATACTACTTAACGTTGCTAAGATTCTCTATTAGTCTGCAGTCGGCAAATTTTATTATTGGAGTTCTATAAATTTATATACAGATAATATTGGCCAGATATATAGTTGGAACAAATTTCAACCATCATTTACAATAATGTTGATAGAAAACTAATTAAAAATACATTAATGAGAAATATTCACATCTGATTTGCAATCTGTTGTTATTTTAGGCAGTTTTGGCATAAATTTTGTTGTCAACATCAGACTTTTTCAATCGAAAATCTCTATCTATTTCTCGCAATCGTCATATATATTAAAACCCCCTCTTTCACAACACCAAATTCAAGTGAAATACCTCATTTTAAGAACTTTTGTTCAGTAATATAATAATTATTAATAATCTCATGGCTTTTATTGGCTTAGAGACCTTGAAGCGGGTAGCTCCACCTCGCCGTTATACTCGTTCCTTCCACTCTGGGTGGGCTCCGAAAACCACTGGCGTTGTGTTTGATAATATACGAGTAAATTATTTTTATTGTTTATCACAGTACGCCCACATTAACGCCAAATTTTATTTGGTAAAGAAACTTTTTACAGTAAGGCATTGTAAAAATTGAGCTTGTAGAGTCGATTTTAGTGTCATGGAAATTTTCCATGGATTGGATAAAAGTGTGGTTGTGTTGAATTCCATCAAATAATAAATTAAATTTTAGGATTTTTATAGGGGTTGGACAGTTTTTTGCTCACTTTCAATTCACAGTTAATTATTAATTTGTGGGGGTAAATATTTTTTCTTATAATCCTTAGATTATCTGTATATTTTTTCACCTCAGGGGAAACATGAATTCAATCACATTTGTGTTATTCTTTCTGATAGATTGTTACAGTATAACACTTGAGTAATGTCAAGTATACGCTATATTTTTCCATGTATATTATTATCTTCTAGAATACAGCTCAGAACATTTGTAGAAAAGACAAGCTTCATTAAACATTATCATTATTCTTGAACTTTGTGAATTATTTGATGGAATTTAACATAATTTTCTAGAAAGTATTATCTTATTTTCGATATTGTAAATTCTTCACTAAGTTTGGTAACTTACATACAATATCGCCATGAAAACTCTATCATATAGGATGTATCTACTGTACTAAATCCTAGATGTTCTACTTATCAAGATGATACTTCTAATATTACTATTAATAATTATTGTATTTGTTATTGTATAATATTTATATCGAGGAGCTAGTTTAACGTAAAGACAATTTGAATGAAAATTTCCGACTGTTTTTTTAATCTCAATTATTTTTTTTAAGTGAAACAAAATGTATGCATAATAGGAAACAAGTGATAAAATAAGGTCGATTGAAATAAAAATATTATTGCTAGTGGATTGTTATTATTCACCTTATCAAGTTAGGCAACACTAAAGTTCATTAATAATTGCAGATTGGCTGCTTTGATTAAACATACCATCAGTAATACTTTAGTTACTATAGACTGACCAAGCAAAGAAGACATTCTGACAACATGTAAAAATGACTCCAGCTCGGTCAATGGTGATTCAAAAATTATAAATTTGGTTTCAAATTGTAGATCAGAATGTTTTTACAATTTGAGACCAAATCTATAAATGTTTTAACCAATATTGACCAAACTGGAGTCATTTTCCGATCTTGCCAGAATGTCTTCTTTGCTTGGACAGGCTATACGTGTTTGATGCAACAATGGCCAAAGTATGCATTTTCCATTTAATCTTTTATTTTTCATCTGCCTGAGAAATTGACTGATTCCTCCTGTTAAAAATAATCTTAATTAAAATGAGCTTCATCAAAGTTTTCAAGAGAAGGTATTGAAAAGTCTGGTCAAGCAAAGAAGACATTCCTTCAAAAAGGAGAGTGTAACTACGCATGCGCAGATCTGAAAATTTTAGTGTAAAATCACTTCTGCCAACATACTGCTGTTGAGATGTGATGTGAGACAGATGGTAAAAGTGGGACTATTTTAATTTTGACTGCTGGTAGCATTGAACAGCCGCCAGCATTTGAATGAATGTCTTTTTTCCCGACAAGACTATAACATCAGAAATGCTTTGTTACAGTTGATGTAGAAATGGCAAAAAATTGTAGATTTTTCATAAAATCTTAGGGTTTCCATCTGACTGAGAAGTTGGCATAATATTCACCCTGAAAACCCCTATTTACAACCATCTTCATCAAAGTTTTAATGAGTTCGAGGTATAACGCGAAGTCAGTATTTGAAGATTTAAAATCTTAAGTATTACCTCCTCTGTGCCAGAGTGAACGCTCTGCACAAATATTCCTCAGCAAGCAATTTCTATAGTCTGTCCAAGCAAAGAAGACATTCTGGCAAGATGGGGAAATTACTCCAGCTCGGTCAATATTGGTTCAAAAATTACAAATTTGTTCTCAAATGTAGAAAACATTCTAATCTAAAATTTGAGACCAAAGTTTTAATTTTTTGACCAAGCTGGAGTTATTTTTCTATCTTGCCAGAATGTCTTCTTTGATTGGACAGACTATAAATCTGAAGGACAAATTTAAAGTCTCAATTTAAGAGATTAAAAATCTGAAGGATTTATCATCACTAAGCCAGAGCTAGTGAACGCACTGTTCAAACATTCCTCGAGCAATTTCTAGCAGTTTAAACAACTTTTTTCACCAAATCGCAATTTACAAACGAAATTGGAAGGAGCTCTGGACTAAGTGAGAATACTTGTTCTGTCCTGATTCTTCCGGTGTCCGGTAGTCTGTCCAAGCAAAGAAGACCCGCTGGCAAGATGGGAAAATGACTCCAGCTCGGTCAATATTGGTTCAAAATTTATCAATTTCATCTCAAACTGTAGAACAGAATGTTTCCTACAATTTGAGATCAAATTGCTAATTTTTGAATCAATATTGACCGAGCTGTAGTAATTTTCCTATCTTGCTAGAGGGTCTTCTTTGCTTGGACAGACTATAGCTGTTATGAGATAACCGCTCCTTATGCAACTCTCTCACTCTTTCTAACTCACTCTCTATCATTCTCTTTCTCTCTTTTTCACGCGATCTTTCTTCCTTATCAGACACTCATTCAGTTTTCTCCACTCTTTGAGCTGTTCTTTTAGTGTTTTCCGCTGTGTTCAATTTAGTTGATAAATAGTGTTGATGATAAATTAATAGTCTAATAATATACGATGTAGGCCTAGCTGATGCCATACTTGTATGGTGTAGTACCTATATTCTGTCCAAGCAAAGAGACCCTCTGGCAAGATGGGAAAATGACTTCAGCTTGGTCAATATTTGTTCAAGAATTATAAATGTGGTCTTAATAGTAGAACAAATTGTTTCCAACAATTTAAGATCAAATTGGTAATTTTTGAACCAATATTGAACGAGCTTCAGTCATTTTCCCCATCTTGCCAAAGGATCTTCTTTGCTTGGACAGACCATAGCCTACTATAAAAGCTTATTCACAACAATTTAAGTAATCTTTGATTCAATGTATCTCGTAGCTAAAAATATAACGTCAAAAAGTCATGCGGTCACGTCTGTCTTTTGGACTTGATGTAACCTACTAACAGCTGATGTAAAGCTAGGAGTATTATTTTATCCCAACATCATCCAGGCACAGCTAAATGACAACTCTGATTGATAACACTATCATTTTTTTTCAATCAAAAGAGACAATAGAAGCTCTACACCAGCTTTTAGTAGGTTACTTCAAGTAATAATCCAGGCATAGCTAATAGAAAACATCAGCTGTTGGAGCGCGAAAGGAACAGACGAAACCGCCTAACTTTTGGCGTCAGCTATAGAATGTATCGGCTATGTCCATGTTACAAAATACTAGCATGAAGCCTATGCTACTGCTTTAGACAAAAAAATTCAGACAAAACCGCCTTTTGGGCTTCATCAAGTCCATAAGGCATTCAATAATAAAACATTTAGTGACCTTAAAAATTGAATTTGCTTATTTTGTAAACGATGCGATGAGATACAACTCAAAACGACGTTTCTATATGATTCAAAACATTTCCATAAGATACACACAATGATATATAATAAATTGATTATTCAATAATTATGGCCTAAATATATATAGTCTGACCAAGCAAAGAAGAGCCTCTGGCAAGATCGGAAAATGACTCCAGCTGGGTCAATATTGTTTAAAAAATTATTAATATGGTCTCAAATTGTTTCCTGCAATCTACTATTGAGACCACATTTATTATTCTTGAACTAATATTGACCAAGCTGGAGTCATTTTCCCATCTTGCCAGAGGCTCTTCTTTGCTTGGCCAGACTATAGCAATAATTCAATAATTATCATTCATTATATTACTAGCTTGACGAATTAATAAATGAACTATATTATAGCATAAGATAGCGCTGGCGGCTCACGCTCATGAAACAGGTGAAGTGCTGTACAGTGAAAGATACGAGCACTTCACCTGTTTTGTGGGTACGAGCCATAAGTGAAGAAGATAGTGAATTGTGAATCAGCGTTAGGTTATTTGAATGAAACACCGTCCACCATTTTCTCGCCAGCAGCCATTTTCTAAGGCAGAACTCACAAAACTCTGTCGACCAATCAGAAAAGAGCAGGCGGGGCATGAAGGCGTGTCCTAGTCAAATCTGAAAAATCAGCCGACAACTGCTGCCATCTGCTGGTTGAATTAGGAAATTTTTCGAACCGATATCGTCGGTCAATCAGAGCGTAGGGCGGAGCTTGGAGGCATGTCCAATGGAAGTCAAAGCAAGTCACCCTATTGCTGCTGCCAACTACTGGCTGAATTCTGAACTATTTCGAATGTTTTTTTTGAAGAGTTGTGTTATGGAGGGCGGTAAAACTGGATGCAATCTTGAACTTGTTGATGATTTGGTTTCAGATTTCTTGTCATAACATATAAGCTACGTATAATATTTTCAATAGAATCACAGAGAAGGAAAAACAGAGGCTGTTTTCTCTGTGATAAAATGCAAGATTTTTGATGATGGATATTGTTTTCGTAAAGAATAATTTATAATTTTTCTTCGTATGTTCTTACAAGCAAACTAATAGAAATAAATCAATCAATAATTGAAAATTTAACACTCGATAACTCACTAATATGAGAATGTTTCGTCAGCTATAGAATGAAGAGTATTATGTTGAGCTATGTTCATGTTATGAGACCATGAAATTATTTTAAACAATATCGTAATATTAGCATGAATGCTACCTACTTGCTACTGCATTGAAAGAAAAATACCAGCTCAACACACGTATATATTCCAAGACAATTAAGTTTTGATGGGATGCATCTTCCAAAACATGAACCCTTCCTCTCAGCCTCAGGGCTCTTCTTGCATCTCTGGTACTTGAATTCATATTTTCTATCTCTCACACTCTCTCTCTCTCGCACTGCGATCTTCCACCTCCACTCTTCGTTTATCTTCAGTCGGCCTCCGCACCTTCTAGTAGGTAGTATAGTCTGTCCAAGCTAAGAAGACCCTTTGGCAAGATGAGAAAATGACTCCAGCTCAGTCAATATTGGTTCAAAAATGATTGATTTGATCTCAATTGTAAGAAACATTCTGATCTACAATTTGAGACCAGATTTATAATTTTTGAATCAATATTGACCGAGCTGCAGCCATTTTCTCATCTTGCCAGAGGGTCTTCTTTGCTTGGACAGACTATAGAAAGAAGGAGAAAGGAGAAGTTTCACTTTCTTCCTCACCTTCTTCGCCATCCCCTCCCCTTCATCATCACTCCTCCTCTTCTGATCCGTTGCCCCCCCCACACAAAAATAATACGTAAGATCACTTTCGATGAATCTGGGTCCTGTTTAGCGACCACAAAATACAAGTGTATTGGTGTATTACTTATTACATTATGTGGCTACTCTGACGTCACTGCTCCACTCCTTTCTTTTTCAATCTTTCCCTCTTATCTTCTCTTTAGGTACCACTTCTTATTCTTTCTTTTAACATCCTCCTTTCTCTTCCTTCCTTCGCGTTTGAGCTGCTTCTTACACGATCTTTCTACTTCTTATACCTTTCTTTTATCATCATGATTCCACCTTGTTGACTCCTTGAATTCTGCATTTGGTACAGTTTCTTTACTAGGTTTCTTTTGATTCTGTCTTTTATATTTTTGGTTTTGACAGCTTTTCACCATGATTTTGCTTTCTATATTTGTCATATATTTTATTTTAATTATTGTTTCATTTTAATAGTCTACCCACTTCCTTATTTAACATCATTCCTTATTTAACTTCAATAACATCATATTTAACATCATTCAACATCATAACATTTTATTTAACTCATTTGCCTCATCTTATTCAGCTTTTCCGCATCTTCAAATTATTCTACTTCTTCTACATCTCCATTTTTTTTTATCTCCGTCATTCCTGTCTTCACTGATTATCATTCTTAAAATCTTCAACTTCTGGTGAATCACTTTTGCTACTTCTTCTATCTTATTCTCTGCTGAGAAGACTTTCTTATTCAATGAAGATCCTTCTATCTTCTTCTTCCTTATCTCCTCTTATTCATCTTAACCTTCTAAACCACCTTCTTCCATTTTCTTCTCCACTTTCTCTCTTCTATTGTTCACCACCTTACTTCTTCACATCTCTTCCTTTCTCTTCTCCTCCTTCCATTCCTACTTTCTTATTCTTTTTCCACTTTCTTCAACGCTCCAATCTCTCATATTCTCCAACACCTTATTCCTTTACCATCTCTTCCTTTCACTTTCATTCATTTGCCACTTCTTCTCCTCCACCTCCTCCACCTCCTCCTCCTCCTCCTACTCCTACTCCTCCTCCTTCTTCTCCACCTACCACTTCACTCCCCATCCCCTTTCACTCTCTTCCCCTTCCATTTCTCATCATCTCCCCAACCTCTTCTTGGTACACCCTCGTCCCTTCTTTCTTCTTTACCCTCTCTGTCACCTTTCTTCTACTCTCCCTCCCTTTCACACACTCTTCCCCTCCTCCTTATCTCTTTCTCCTCCTTTTTTCTCCTCCTCTTTAAAAACCACTTCTCCTTATCTAAACACTCTTCTCCTCACGTCTTCTCGCCTCCTCCTCCTTCCCCACACACTTTCCCCCTTATTCCTCCCCCTCCTCATCCTCCTCTCCCTCCTCCTCATCCTACCTCCTTCTATGAGTCTTCTTCTTCTTATTTAACTTGTTCTTTGAATCTCCTTCTCTTTCTCCTTCAGTCACACACAGCTTCCGAGGGAAAGGTCCGTCGCCACAGGCCAGACGTCTCCAGCTTCGTCACCCGGTCGGTCCACTTTTACGCCATCACACGCTGTCACACGCCACGTGACTGTCGTAACGTCACGTCAAGTCACGTCACCTTTTAGTCGTGACTCATGTCACGTCAGTCGAGTCAAGTCACGTCTTATAGACAGTCGATACACGTGTCAAGTTCTTGTAATTGAATCAATTTAGTTCAATCAAGTCACGTGAAATAATCGTCGTGTAAATTTGTAATCGTGTCGTATCAGTTGAATTTTGTTTCGGTTTGCAGTTGACCTACGTCAGATCGTGCTGCAGTGGAGTCGTGTCGGATCGTGTCGTTCACGTTTTGTTCGGTTACGTGTTGTGAGAACGGGATTTTAACAGGAACAAGAATTTCGAAAAAAATTGAAACTAAAAAATATTGTAATATTACATCATATTGAACGAGTATTGGTTTGAAAATTCATATTGGAACTAAACTTTGTTTTTTTGAAACGCTTTCAGTTGGGACAAATACACTAGAACAAATAGTAATACAGGTTTTAGTTTTCCATAGTTGATGAAGTATCAGTGAATTTCGTGTTGTTTAATCGGGGCGCGGATATAGTTTGTTGATTGTTTTGTTGAAATACTTGAAAAAAACGTGTGTAGGATACCGCTATACACTATCAGTGTTTTGGATCACTGCTAATTTGAGGTGAGTTTCATTATTTGCTTCAAAAATTTTACTTCAAACTTTGTATTTTTCGGTCTCTCAAGCATTCAGATTCAATTCCATTACCAAATCATTTTCATTACTTACACTCATACAGAATTATTCATCACAAGGATAATTTGTGAAGAATGCTAATCCGTGAGACACCACATCAGGGCCCTCGCCTGGGGTGTGCGACCGCACAGGGCGCCACGGCCAAGGGGGCCGCGGCGGCTGATGCAAAACGGGAATTTTAAAATTTTCAATTGGGCTATTAGAATAATTTTTCCACTATTTGATAAAAAAACTTATTTTACCAACAACTTGAATCCACAAGAAATTATTTCCTCTGCATAAATTCATTCGACATAATGATTTGATCAATTGGAAAATCATGGTCAATGTATGAAGCAAGCCAAGAAACGCCCCTCTTTAATTCAATTCTATGGTTGGATTATAACCACCTTACACTCCGTTGACCAATCACAAGCCAGTTTCCGATAAAAACTCCTCCATATAATAATCCTATAATACTTATTTTTTTACCGAATAATTGTTGTAGTTTTTCAAACTTTTTCCTGGCAAGAGGTTGTTATTAGATTACAAAATTTTGATTCCTTATCCAGTTATAACCCTTATTGTTGAAAAATTGCGTTTTTTACCTTTTTAACCAATTATCTCAATAACCGCTGAAGTTGGTTAAGCTAACTGGTTTCATTGAATTCCTCAGCTATATTTTACATAGGAATTGATTATTTTAGAACCTGAGTAAAGCTTCTAAAAAATTAATACTTTTGAAAAATCTCAATTTTCCGCCATTGTTATTTCGGTAACAAAGTGTTTTTGGAGGTTTGTCCCATGGAACTTTTTTGTCTACTTGGTGTAAGGAATCAGCCTGAGAAGTATTGCACATTCCTCCTGAAACACTCTGTATTAGGACAAGATCGTCAATAGTAAATCAGCGTAATTTTTGGTGTATGATACACCATCCATCATTTCCTTGCTAGCAGCCATTTTCTAAGACAGAACTCACGAAACACTGTCAACCAATAAGAAAAGAGCAGGCGGGGCATTAAGGCGTGTCCAAGTCAAATCTGAAACATCACTCGTCAACTGCTGCCATCTACTGGTTGAATTTGGAAACTTTTCTAACCGACGTTTTCGGCCATTTTGATCGTAGGCGGAGCTTAGAGGCGTGTCCAATGGGAGTCGAAGCTGAAAAGTCACCCTATTGCTTCTGCCATCTGCTGGCAGAATTTAGGAACTACTATTCCAAATGTTATTCAAGAAAGTTGGGTAGAGCAGAGAAAATGGCTGAAATCTTCAATTTGCTTGTAATTGAGTTTCCGATTTTTTGTTAAAACATCTTTATTTCCAGTGAAATGAAATATTTATGACGATTCCCAATATTTTTCTGTGAAAAATTTATTATTCCCTTTCCTTATGTGCTTTCAAGCAAACTAATAAAATAAATTAATCAACATTTTAATATTTTAATGATAAAGTACGGTACAGTGTGACAGTTTTGCTCAATGTAGATAGCCTTTAGTTATTTTGAATTAATTCCTGTAGGCTTTTGTTTTCACGTATCCAATACATGAAAATATGAAACAATACGTTGGGGTACAATAAGCAAGTCCCGATAATCTTTTTGCCAAACCACATGCAACATTGGGATTGCTTATGAGAAAAATGTGAACATGCAAGGCAGCTTGAATCATGTTTGGCTTTGAATATTTTAAAATATGTTGAATTGCATTCGTCTGGTAATGAGGGAGGGGCACCTGCCAAAATCTCGCATAGGGCGCCAAAAGAAACCACGCGAGGGCCCTGCACCACAACATAATATTATTGGGACATAATTATTAAGACTCCATCATCCCCTCAATGTGACTTAAAATGAATAATAATTGTTCATATCCTTACGATACGAAACAAGTGAGAGGCATTATCCAATATCCAGACAACCAGAACTTTTATTATTCTCGAATTCTTGTCATTGATGTATGTGAGTAGCCTATGTCATTCGTCAAATGCTTGAAATGACCTATTTCATTATGCGAAATTTTCAAATTGAATTGGATTAAAATTTTAATATTTTTCGATGGTTAAGACTGATACAGTGCACAATGCAATATTGGTATTCCACTTGACTTGAACAACATTCAATTTTCGTTTTTAGATTCTTTTTAACTCTTTTTAGTTCTCATATCGCGTAGAGTAGAAGATTCAGAATTTTGTCAGTTCTTATGTTAAGAAGATTTCAAGAATTAGCCTACCTTCTATTACTAGTTGCTTTCGCTGAGTAAAAAGCTGACCCACTTTGATGATAACAATATTATTGTCCTTAATTTTTGTTTGTTTATTCTGTGTCTGTTTTGCTTGAAAGTAGGTTTCACTCTCAAATAATAAGGACAGTACTTCTTCTGTACTGTTTTTAGACTTGAGTTGAATACTGCATTTAACTAATCAGGCATAATTTCGTGAAATATTGACCAATTTAAAGTAATTGGATAGAAATATAGCTAAAGCCAAACAGTTGGGCGTTTTCGTCTGTCTCTTGTTCTGTCTCTGATGTGAAGCATCTATTGTTACTTTTGATTTCAAAGAGCATACGAAACCGCCTATAGCTTAACCGTCAGCAATACCATGCTAAAATAAATAATAAGTAGTTGAGACTTACTTGGATTTTTCTGTTTATTTTATTTCTCAGTTGAAGTTATACAGTATATTAAAGTAGAGTAGCTGAAGCTTATCTCTGATAATAGAGAAAAATCAAACTAAGCTTATTAATAGTAGCTGAAGCTTATCTCTGATAATAGAGAAAAATCAAACTAAGCTTATTAATAGTAGCTGAAGCTTATCTCTGATAATAGAGAAAAATCAAACTAAGCTTATTAATTTTGCCTCTCTAATGCATGATATATTATTAAAATGTATTTAATTTGTATTACATACAGTAAATGGTTCTAAAATAAAAAGGTAATGTAATTGTAATCTTGCAATCTTCAGAATGGAAAATGAGCTAATATTAGCCTACAGAGCCAATCAAATTTCCATCAACACCAACAAAATTAACTTCATAGATCACTAATCTTGTGATATTTGTTAATCAAAAATCAAACCTTCAATAATAAAATCAATCAAAACTGTGATTGATGAATGATCAGGATTGAATGATTGTGCAACTATCAAACTCATAAACAATCTTCACCATTTCGAAGCTTCTCAGTTTCTCCATCTGATCCAGTTCGCGCAAGCTGAGAAGACACGTGTTCACAATGTAAAGTGTATTTAAACCGCGTGTCTTCTCATCTTGCGCTTAATGTATGTTGAATTGTTGACCCACATCCAGGTTGGAAGTCGTCGATAATTTGCTTCCTATCGCTTTAAACCACTGGCGGCTCGTACCCACTAAACAGGTGAAGTGCCCGTATCTTTTACTGTACAGCACTTCACCTGTTTCGTGGGCACGAGCCGCCAGTGCAATCAAATCCTGACCAGAGATTATCTCAGCGGGCTAATGAATGTTATGAAATAAGCGGAGGAAGTCAGTATACTACCGTACCGGTATGCGGTGTGCGGGTTACATGATCGTAAATTTAAACTTCTTCTTTTTTGTTCGCTTCTTAGTTTTTTTAGTTCCCTATTCCATGTTACTCATTTCTTTCCCAATCTATAGTCTGTCTAAGCAAAGAAGACCCTCTGGCAAGATGGGAGAATGACTGAAGCTCGGTCAATATTGGTTCAAAAACTATCTATTTGATCTCAAATTGTAGGAAACAATTTGATCTACTATTAGGACCTTTATTAAGACATTTATGATTCTTGAACAAATATTGACCTAGCTGGAGTCATTTTCCCAGCTTGCCAGAGGCTCTTCTTTGCTTGGACAGACTATAGGCTACTTACAGAATTTTGACGTTGTTCAACTTTATGAAGATTTATGTATTTTTGTTGAATAAAACAATACTCTATCTGTTCAAGTATTTGTTTTTCTCTCCATTATCTTATCTTTTTCATCAGTTCTCCTTTCTCTCTTTTAGCCAATCAATCAATCAATCTCTTTTCGTCTTTTGTTATAGCTGACTGCATAAGTTAGGCGTTTTCACCAGCTCCTTATGCCAGCTCCAACAGCTGATGTTGTCAATTGGTGTTATCATGTAGCTGTAGGCCTTGATGATATTTTTTGTAATCAAAAGAGACAATAGACACTGAAACCAATAAATTAGGCGGTACGGCTGTTCTGCTCCTCATGCGCTTCAACAGCTGATTTTCAATTATTATTGTTAAATCAAGTTCAAGTATTATTATTGTTAAATTTCTGATGATGCATCACACCAACTGTTATAAGGTATCATCACGTACGGTACGTGATCCAGATTCAAATTCAAATTCAATCACTTCATCCATGTAGAATACACAATTACAATAATTAAATACAATAATTCAAATCCTATGCTATAAAAATAAAAATAAATGAAAATTACACTAATTACATTATATATGGTTCGCTTAAGTTGGCTAATTATAAACTATGAAAACCTGCAAAATGAGACAGATGTAGGATTCAATAAGCTAACGGTAATATGAATTTGTGCTGTATCTACATAAAATGGCGGAGTTTAGACATATAAATGTCCATTCTTGGAGAGGGATGTTCAATGAAATCTTTCCCATTATCCACCTCTCTTGAGACGAAGAGAGACAGACGAAATCGTTCAACTTTTTGGCGAAATTTTTACAAATTTTAATTTACAATTTTTACAAAAAGTCATTAAGAGTAGAAGATGAAGAAGAATATCATTCTCTTCTCTCCTGTTCTCAACTTCCTCCTCTACTTCCTCACCATTCTTTTAATACCGTAATAACTAATCTGTTATGGTTTTATAAGCGGACAATATCCTTTCTCTCATAAATTAGCAGATGCCATTAGAAGCTGGAATTCTATTGCGGACATTATAATTATCAAACTAATTCTATTCACTTTGGTCAGCTATATGCTGTTTCTTCCTCCTATTATTCTATTCACCTGGACTACAATCATCATCATGATCTTAATGATCATGACATCATCATGATCTCGTTTCTAATCTCGTCTGTAACGTTTCCTATTTTCAATTCAGCACTGGCTCACGACTCACACACGCAAAAGGAGAGACATCCTTTCTAAATTCTGCATTTCCTTCCTTTGATACATAATAATCCTTTTACAATTCCTTCTAATGATTTCTTTGGTTGATGATCTTTCCATTATCCTTGCGATGGTAAATATTTTTAAGCTCAGAAGATATTCTGTTGCAAACTTACAATACACTTTATATTATTGGTAGAAGAATATTATTTAATGTCAGAAATGTAAATTTATATTATAAACAACGTCATCATTGTAGGGAGTGTTTTCTTAGCTTGCACAAACAATAGCCTATATGTACTTGTGAAATTGAGCCAGTTTTGGTCGTAGGTAATGCAAGGCTGATTATTGATGAGATAGTTGAACGTCCGAGGATTTTGGTGGTATTCGAACCCACGACCTGTAGTTAGTACGATGCAATTAGTAAAAAAAGCCCAACCTCAACATCCAAAGAGAAAGGACGATTCCTACGCCAACTTGTTCTATACAACCCCTTTATTGTTTTGTAAAAAGTTACACCCTTTTGATCGTCGGTTTTGGGGGTGGTGGGTATGAAAGGTGCAAAATTTCAGTTTTTTGTAAATTGTAGCTGAACCAAGCGTCGGACAAAAATCATTCATATCATCCTTTCTCTTTGTATGTTGGGGTTCGAGTCGAATTGCACCGTACTACTGGCAGGCCTAGTGCTAGACTGAAGATGATAAACCACTGACTATATTGACTATTGACTGTATACAAGACATCTCAGTTGTTGTATGTTGACTGAGTCACTCCCTTCAGACATCAGTATCAATGATGAAAATAAATAAATGCACTGTGAGTTGTCTTTCATCTTATTCAAATTGCTTTTTGATTAATATTAAGTAACAACAAACATTTTTAAGTAATATTATTGTAGTAGATAAACTACAGAATACCCTTTCATTTGCATAATTCTTGTAATTTTTCTCTGTTCCAGCCACCCCAATCTGAATGCAGTCTTGACAGTGAGCGTGTTCTACCCCTTCACAAGCAATGAGCCCCCGTCTTGGGCTCTTCTGGGGGCTGCTGGCCCTCATTGTACACCAATCCAGCTCCAATACTACCCCCACTACCACTACTACCATCGGTGACGTCATAACACCTCCTCAAGGTCACTCCACAACTCTTCAAGGTCACTCAACCGACGACATAACAACATTTCAAGGTCATGGAACATCTCAAGGTGACGTTACAACATCTCAAGGTCACAATACTGACGTCACAGCTTCTCAAAATCAAAAAGGCGACCCCCTCAGTGACGTAACCGCTGCAGTGACGTCATCCCCCGGTCATGTGAACAACATTCAGCGTCTGACGCGTACGCGCGCGCCTCCGCGAACTGCTGACGATGCAGGACAGATCGCGTGGGAAAGTGAGCCGAACGGTGTGCATTGGTTGCTGAATCTGTACAATCCGCATCACTGGAATCCGTCGCTGTTGCCCGATAGACAGAAGATATCCGGCGGGTGCCGGTCGGCCATGAAGCAGTACCTGATCTCATTGGCCAATGGGACAGTGTGGGCAGCTAAGAGTGAGTAGAGAGTTTTGGGATTTTTTGGTGGTGGTGTATTTTTGACTGTGATTTTATTTTGAAAGAAGTGAAGTGCTGTACAGTAAAAGATACGATCATTTCACCTGTTTTGTGGGTATGAGCCGCCAATGGTGATGTTCATCATCTAGAGAATGTTATCTTTGGGCAACCATAGATACGGTTGATTAGAAAGATAGGATATACCTTATCTGTGGCACAATACACGATAAACTTATAATTTTTCAAGGATTTAATAATGTGGATGTATATTACATTCCTTACGTAGATTGTAATCTAGTTGTATGCCAATCATTCAACAGCTGATGAAGGGCTTAGGCGGGTATTACACGATAATAGTTCTATGATATATTTCTATTATCAAACATCTGTGATGATGAAATATTACCGTGTAATGAACCAAATATTATAAATGATCATATTCTATGTCATATGTTCTCCTATAGAGAACATATTATAATATCTTTGATAATAGATGTATGACATAGAACTATTATCGTGTAATACCCGCCTTAGGCCTACCAGTCGGTTGCCAGTTTCATATCCACTACACTATACAGCAGAAGTGAATATTGAATAATAATCAATCAGGATATAGGTAACGCACGTTGATCGTCTCTACCATAAGCTAGATTCCGTAAGTAGGTGATTGCACAGAACAATGCTGAATAACATTCAGTTCATAAAGTTTTTGCACCAGCCACAACTTACTTGGTACTGGCGGCTCGTGCCCACAAAAAGATACAATAATAGATACGAGCACTTCACCTGTTTCGTGGGCACGAGCCGCTAATGCTTACTTGTCAGTCAACTCCAAATAGTCAGCTACAAGCCGCCATTTCGTAGTGGATCCTCCCATTTTCTTTGAACCGAACCGGGGCCTCTCATTGGCTGACAGTGCCGAGCTGCGATTGGCTGCAAGAAGTCAGCTGATAGTAGACACGCCTCCCACTCCACCCGCTCCACCCCCCATTCACGGTCACTGTCTAGTCTCTGAAATGATTGTGACTTTCTGAGTCCAAATATCGTCATACTCTACCTAATTGATTTTGATGATTGAAAATCATGAGAGAGTAATATATTATTATTACTGGAGGTTGGATGAGCTGAGTGAATTGATAATAGAAAGAAACAACTAGATATTCAGCAATTTATTTTGATTTTTAGCAACGCACAATTTTGATACTTGATAGATGGTTCAAAGACACTATTTATTCCGGTGTACTATAAATTTTCAAATAATATATAAAAGCAGTACAAAACTAAGTGAGGTATATAGCCTTGTCGAGCAAAGAAGACATTCTTGCAAGATGGGAAAATGACTTCAGCTCGGTCAATATTTGTTCAAAAATTATAAATTTAATTTCAAATTGTAGAAAACATTCTGGTCTACAATTTGAGAACAAATTCATGATTTTCGATCCAATATTGACCGAGTTGGAGTCATTTCTCCATCTTGTCAGAATGTCTTCTTTCCACGACCAGACTATACAGTATTATAGTCTTTCCAAGCAAAGAAGACTCTCTGGCAAGATGAGAAAATGACTTCAGCTCGGTCAATATTTGTTCAAAAATTATAAATTTAATTTCAAATTGTAGAAAAAATTCTTCTCTACAATTTCAGACTAAATTCATGATTTTCGAACCATTATTGACCGAGCTGGAGTCATTTTCTCATCTTACCAGAGGGTCTTCTTCGCTTGGACAGACTATACCACTACCCACTTGATAGCTACATCTATTGACTCACAACAATTACTCAACATGTGTGAGAAAAATTGATTACATCATTTTTTTCTTTTGAAAAACTTGTGTGATTTTTTTAAGATTCTACTCGTGGATTCTACATAATCCTTCTAAAGTTAGTGGATTCCACAGCCAAGGTGTTGACTATGGAGATTAGTGTGTAGTAAACCTTACATCCCAGACACACAAAATTAGCTAGTCAAATAGACTGATTGCAAACTTTTATCAGCTTTTGTTGTTTGAAAATGAAAGTTGCCGTCACTCACACGCACTCACACACGCACACGCACACTTATCGGGTTTCCGCAAGTACTGCTTTCTCTCCCTGAAACCACCTTCATCTTCTTAGCATCTTCTTCTTTTTCTCACCTCTCTTCTCCTTTTTTCTTTTTCTCCGTCTTCTGATTCTCCATTTTCGAGGTCTTCTTATTTTTCTTCTGTGTCGTCTTCTTCTTTTCTTTCTGCTTTTACATAATCATAATCATCATCATCATCATCATCATCATCATCATCATCATCATCATCATCATCAACATCATCATCAACAACAACAACATCATCATTCATCATCATCATCATCATCATCATCATCATCATCATCATCATCGATCGACCAGCTTGAAACTGAATTTGAATTCGCAAATTTTCAAAAATTTCAGTCAAAATGAACGAAGACTGAACCAGTTTTCGCGTAGGATTCTCCGATCAAGTGAAATGGAAAGTAACGACAGTTCACTATAATATTACATCAGCCGAGCGGGCGTTCTTTAGTCTTATATCCAGTTTTTGAAGCAATAGAAGAACAGAATCAATAAGAACATTGCTTAAGAAGAAGAAGAAGAAGAAGAAGAAGAAGAAGAAGAAGAAGAAGAAGAAGAAGAAGAAGAAGAAGAAGAAGAAGAAGAAGAAGAAGAAGAAGAAGAAGAAGAAGAAGAAGAAGAAGAAGAAGAAGAAGAAGAAGAAGAAGAAGAAGAAGAAGAAGAAGAAGAAGAAGAAGAATTAAAATAATGAGAAATGTAGATGAGAGGGAGGGTAAGAAAAAGATTATGAACAAGAAGAACAAGAGTAGAAGAAGAACAAGAAATTTCAATTTCAATTTATTTATTCACACACACACAAGATACATCAATATAAAGTAACAATTAATCACATCAATAAAAAAACATTACAATATGAAATAAATAAATTAAATATAAGAACACATTACAGTATTAGAAGGCAATGCAAACAAGTTATGTTTTGAAGAAGGGGTATAGAATCAAAAGTTCTTCCAACTATGGCTATCCATGTCATAGGAAGTCTTTCGATCCTTGGAATTTTTGGGAAGCATTGGGAAAGGGTGTGATAGAGCACAAGTAGGGAAAGCAAGCGCACTAATCAGAAAAGTTAGCTAACTAATTTTAGTACTCAAAGATAGAAGAAGTAGTTAATTTTGATCCAAGCAATAATATCATGTTTTACTTTTTTGTTATCTTGGCACAGCTAATATATTGTTCTGGAATTTTATTTATTTAAATAGAAGAAGAACAAGAAATAGAAGAGGAACAAGGTGATAATGATAATGATGAGGTGAAAACAGAAGGCAATTCGTCCTATTCATCCCCCTCCCCGTTCTAAAATCTACTAAACTGTAAGTGAAGGTGAAAAGAGTTGTTTGTATCTAAAAAGAGTGAATCAGCTTCTTGCTTTTCCATTGACGGAAATTTAGCTCTGTTCAAATTGGGAGAAAGCCGATGACACACCTTTGTGCTATCCATGTTACCACTAAATTGGCCACTTTAAACAATCCGAAATATGGTTTATCGCGATCTTTATCTTGCAGAGAAAATTTGATTTGCGTTGCTCCATACAACTGCATTTTTCTATCGCAACTTGTATAGTCTGTCCAAGCAAAGATGACCCTCTGGCAAGATGGGAAGATGACTCAAGCTCGGTCAATATTGCTTGAAAGATTATCAATTTGATCTGAAATTATAGGGAACAATTTGATCTACTACTAAGACCACATTTATAATTCTTGAACAAATATTGACCAAGCTGGAGTCATTTTCCCATCTTGCCAGAGGGTCTTCTTTGCTTGGACAGACTATACCCTATATGTACCAGCGATTTGTAGTCAAGGAAACCTCCTTTTATAATGAACTAGCAGGCAGACTCGCTTCGCTCGCCATATCTGCGTAGACGGGAGGATTCAACCCCTGGAACCTCGGCAGCGTGGCATTGTCAATAAGTCAAACTGGCTCGCTTCGCTCGCCTGCAAATTCCATTCAAAAATCTTTGCTTTGTCAATTATATCACTCAACGGGATCTTTAGGGCTAATTTTTGGATGATTTGAGAATTCTTGAATTAGGTCATGTATTACTTCAGCTCATCCTGGGTATTATATGTGATTTGAACGTATATTCAGTTTATTTGTTTCCATGAAATCTGCAAAAGTGCTAAGAGAACATTGAAAAACCCGAGTACTCGCGTATTATCAGAAGGATTTCAAAAATTTTAACACAACATTTCTATAACCTTATCTAGACTTGTCTACCGAATTTCGAAATTTTTCGCCTATTGGTTCTTGAAAAAAGTCAAGAAAAAGCATTAAAACTTAAATATTGGACGTAACCTAATTTCAATAAATTTCTGTCAAAAATCTGTTCGCAGTGCGCTTAGTGCCTAAAGTTCCAACCGAACATGCCATGAATTACCATTTTGCGTTCATTGAAAATATAGATTAATTGGCAAAGATACAAGATATGCAACTCACGTATCCTTGGGTAGTTTCAGAAATCCGTTTTTAGTCCGCGTATAGAGCTCCAATTCAACATTCCTGCCAAATTTGAACAGAATTTTTAGTTCTACTTCTTCTTCTTCGTGTCTAGAGTCACCATATCAGAAATATTATCAGTATTACTGTTTTTTTCTACAATTATTCAGTTATGTTCAAATATGGAGCACCATAGTGTATTATTAGTTCTGCTGATGAGTGATGAGTGAATTGGGTATGAATGAGTGCCATTTCGCTTTTATATAAGATAGATTTTCAAATTTTTTATTGATACCCAATTGAGCCGTAAGCTATTGAAAGCACTGGCGGCTCGTGCTCACAAAACAGGTGATGTGCTGTACATTAAAAGATAGGGACACTTCACCTGTTTCGTGGGCACGAGCCGCCAGTGATTGAAAGTGACAAAGATTATAGAATACTGATTATTATCTCCCAAGTAAAGCTACCGTATCGCACACGAAACTCCTAATACCTATAACCTAGAGTACTCACAGCATGCTCTACCAGTTCAATTGGCGAAAATTGATGAGAAGACACGCCGTCACAACGTAAAGTGTATTGTACTTGAGTGTCTTTTCTGTTTTCGCGAACTATAACAGCATGCTAGTTCAATTCTTACTATATATTCAGTAAATATATCTATAACAGTATGCTAGTTCAACTGCGTTAAGGTTATTATCTTGTTATCAATACAATCACGCACCATGGGATTCTGAGCTCACTACTTACAACTACTAACACACAAATACCTGTAATCCACACCAACACTATACAGTCTGTCCAAGAAAAGAAGACCCTCTGGCAAGATGAGAAAATTACTCCAGCTCGGTCAATGTTGGTTAAAAAATTATAAATTTGGTCTCAATTTGTAGAAAACATTTTGCTCTACAATTTTAGAACAAATTTATAACTTTTGAACCAGTATTGACCGAGCTGGAGTCATTTTCCCATCTTGACAGAATGTCTTCTTTGCTTGTACCACACAAATACTGTACTACTACAAAAATACTGGCACACTTACACACACGTACAGAAAACTGTACCAACCATAATCAGTGCAACTTACAACTCCATGGCCTCACGGCCTAGATAACGTATCACGTATCACGTTATCATTACACCCAGCATTGCGTCACGTAGGTGCAGTAACTAGACATTACAGCGTGTAATTTATTATTGTTTACACATAGGTTGATTGTTCTTGATTTGATTTTTAGTCACCCACATAGGTATGGTCTCGGCTCACCCCCTGGCTGCATTGATGTCAATATCTATAGTTTTTAGCAAGATGTATTGCGAGAGCGAGAGATAATAGACTTGCATTGTTGATATCTTTCTCATGTTTGTATTGCAAGGAAATACAAAAACTAATTAGATGGAAGTTAATAAATTGATAAATAAATAAATCTAATGAAAAATATCTCATTCACGATGATTTGGGAGAAAGTTAAAAAACTCACAAAGTAAACAAAAAAGACGACTACTGTTGCGAAGACAACGATACAACACAGTCCCGACTTGGAAATTAACGTCACACTCTCACACATACGCATTGCCAGTGTCTATGCTTCGTCGTTTATTGTTTATGGTTTATTTTGGTTAAGGTAGTCACTAGTCACCCCTAACTAACACGTTCACTACTTACGCAAATAGTTTGTTAATTTTGTCTCAATTTATCTTGAATAGGGAATACAGGGTGTTTCTGGAGGAATGTGCAATACTTCTCACGCTGATTCCTTACACCAAGTAGACAAAAATGTTCCATGGGACCAACCCCCAAAAACTCTTTGTTACCGAAATAACAATGGCGGAAAATTGAGATTTTTCAAAACATATTAATTTTTCTAAATTTTTTGAGGCTTTAGTGAGGTTTTAAAATAATCAAATCCTATGTAAAATTAGCTGAGGAATTCAATGAAACAAATTCCAAGTCTGTAACTTAAACGGTTATTGAGATAATTGGAAAAATATGCTAAAAAACGCCATTTTCAACAATAAGGGTTATAACTGGATAAGGAATCATAAAATTGTATTTTTCAATAATGGAAGTTGAAGAGAGCTGGATCCTAAAGAAAAAGTTAAATGGCGGCGATTGTGTAAATCTTACCCAAATCTCAGAAATGGCGATCAAAAATCGCAAAATTGACAAAAGTGATGAATTTGTATTTAGTAGCGATTTTGCGATTTTTGATCGCTATTTCTGAGATTTGGGTAAGATTTACACAATCGCCGCCATTTTACTTTCTCTTTAGAATCCGGCTCTCTTCAACTTCCATTAATAAAAAATACAATTTTGTGATTCCTTATCCAGTTATAACCCTTATTGTTGAAAATGGCGTTTATTAGCATATTTTTCCAATTATCTCAATAACCGTTTAAGTTACAGACTTGGAATTTGTTTCATTGAATTCCTCAGCTAATTTTACATAGGATTTGATTATTTTAAAACCTCACTAAAGCCTCAAAAAATTTAGAAAAATTAATATGTTTTGAAAAATCTCAATTTTCCGCCATTGTTATTTCGGTAACAAAGAGTTTTTGGGGGTTGGTCCCATGGAACATTTTTGTCTACTTGGTGTAAGGAATCAGCGTGAGAAGTATTGCACATTCCTCCTGAAACACCCTGTATATACAATGCGATATTGCTCCAGAAAGGATATAGGCTTGATTGATTCCATTATTTTATCTATAATTTTCACTCTAATTAATTCGCATAGAGTTACCGGCACTTCGGGTGCTGATTCTACAAGGTAACATTAAGGAAACAATTCCTTTAAAGGGTCATGATTCGGATTTGGTGCAATGTTTATTGATAAGCTATAAGATTCATGTGAATGTTGAGAATCAGATTCAGATTCATTCACTTTATTCATATGTAGAATACATAACACATTAAAAATAAAAATCAGTGATAAATGTAGCCCTGAGATAAAGGAAATACATAACACAGTATATAGGCTCAAATCCATTACTAAGTATCAGAGACAATGTATATTAAAATTAATAAAATTAAGTAAATAAATTATAAGTATGTAATAAATTAATAAATTTAATTTAATATACATTGTCTCTGCTAAGTATAGACTCTGGAAACTTATAAAATTATTCAAATATGGGATTTAATAAGCTAACGGTAATATAAATTCTTGCTGTCTCCACATAAAATGGCGAAGTTTGTTGAGAGAGTTCCAAGAATTTCCAAAAAATCAAGCCGTAAGTCAACATTTATTCAGCTGCATTCTCAAATACCACAGAGCATGCGAAGCGAGCCTGCTGGCTCCAGACCCTACTTGAGACGTCCTTCATACCCTCATGGCTAAAATCGGAATACATTCAATTCCCTAACCTGTTTGTGCTACGCCAATACTAGAGTCAAATGAATATGAGAAGAATACCATGTAAAGTATATCATTTTACTAGCCGGCAGACTCGCTTCGCTCGCCTTCTCCGCCTAGACAGGGGGCTCCGCCCCCTGGACCCCCGATAGTATCAGCAGTGTCAGTGAGTCAAACAGGCTAGCTTCGCTCGCCTGCATGACCTCTGTCAGTGTAAGCTGAGACAAACAGGCTCGCTTCGCTCGCCTGCAAATTCCGTTCAGAAGGGATTCAAAACTTATTGAACACAGCATTTCTAGACCTAATCTGGACCTGTTCACCAATTTTCGACATTTTCTTCCAATTTATTCTCGAAAAATCCAAGAAAAACTCTGAGAATTCCGAAAAATAGTAAAACGCTGACATTGAGCGTTACCTTGGGAACTTTATCGGACATAGTTTGAAACTTGATTCAATATCTTCCAAATTAGTTCATCTATAATCTCACTGAACCATTGAATTTACAGTAAGGATTGGTCGTATCAAGGCGGAAGATATGCAACCCGCAACACATCTACAATTTTGAAAAACTCTTATTACTGGCGTAATCTTGAACGGAATTCAAAAATATCTTAACACAACATTTCTAGACCTTATCTGAACCTACCTACCAAATATCAACATTTTCTATCATTTGGTTCTCGAAAAAATTGAGAAAATGCCGAAAAGCTATAGAAAAACTTGAATATTTGGCGTATCCTTGAAAATTTCCTAAAATCCGTTCTTAGCGCGCGTCTAAACGTCCAACTGAACATACCTGCCAAATTTGAACGCATTCGGTTCAGTGGATTTTTAAGTTCTGGTGATGAATCAGTCAGTCAGTCAGTCAGTGCCATTTCGCTTTTATAGATATAGATAAAATTATCTTTACTATTAATACTGTACGAGCCTTGAGCTTTGTACCATCCTTTTATAAATATAGGCTACTGTACTGTACTGTGACAAAAAGATATAAGTGATAAAACGTATTGCTTTAAAGTTGCATTGCAGCAAGATATATTTCAAAGATAAGAGTGATAATAGTCTACAGTTAATCAAAACTGGTCCAAGGTCGTTGTCTTATCGCTACGGTGTCTTCACTAATTATAATCATAATAATGATTATCTTCACTAGACCGTTATCGGTTACACGGTTACGTTGTATATTAAGGTTATTGTCTTTATAATAATTATCACTTCGACCTTAATTAAACTGTTTTCACGGTAATTACAAAGATGACTTGTGGGTTGTGGCTTACTTTCATAATGTTTCTATTGGTTTTGTGACAATAATTAGATTTGTTTCGATAAAATTTCATTACCATAAATGTCACTGGCGGCTCGTGTCCACAAAACAGGTGAAGTGCTGTACAGTAGAAGATACGGGCACTTCACCTGTTTCGTGGGCACGAGCCGCCAGTGCCGTATGTCAATATGTCTATTGATAATCTGTGAACTTATATTCTTGTATGATATTGATATTATAATATTTTAATTAATTTCACTAATATTGATAGACAAAATTAATAAAAGGGAATATTTCGTATGCTGATGCACGACTTTCTCAATCTCAATCCAGACTGATATAATTATCTTGTTTCAAAGATAGAATAATACATTATCATACAATGATAAATTATTATACAATGATACATTATTCGAAACTACAGCATATGATTGAAATTCAAAATTTATATGATGTTATTATCATCTATATAATCCTTATTACTGTACTATCTATGTGTGTTGTGTGAGCCGCCATTGCTGATGACGTATGTTTGAACCTCCCATTATGGGCGTGGCTTGTCTGAGCCAATAGCAGTGATAGAGAACCCCACACAAGATTCTGGAATGAATCGAGCAAAATGGTAGACAGCTTAGGCATGTTATTTCAAACTAGGCTAATTGTTAATGTATTGAATTTTTTAATAGGTCAAAATCTATTGAAATTAATTAATTCGTAACTTTTGCCAACATATTTCTATTACTTCGGACATTATAATTAGGCTAGTTTGTTCCATTCAGCTACGGTCATGATTGAAGTTTTAATTCAAAATGTCTTATTCATTCAAATTATGTGATACATTCTAATTGAATAATAGATGAATTAGCTGATGATTGAATGTACAAATATCATGATATCACATACATAGGCTTTTCAGCTATGCATAAGGATACATTCACTTTATTAATATAAATAAAATTGAAATTTACTCTATTTACGCAAATTACAATACATTTCAATCAAATAAATTAATGCCTGAATATACAAATGCCATGTCACATACATATTGAGCTTTGTAAATAAGGCTCTCCGTCAAGGGATTTATTACAGGAAATAATAATATACTACTGTTTATAATTCCATACGATATATTATTCGAAGCTATTTAATAATCAAAACAAATTGCGATGAATACCTACAGTTGCGACTACTAACTTCAGTTCAAGAGACTTATCATAGTATGACAGTTACTTTCAAAAGTAGTTTAATAATCTACTTACTAGTTTAGTAATCGCTTTACTAGTTTGAGCAGTGAGCTAATCTACAAGTAGGCTAAAGCATCACATAAAAATAATAATTAATCTTCCAGATCATAAGTTGTACCTCTCACACAATTAGCCTACAAAAGACTCGCAATAAAAAGATAAATGATCTTTCTTTACTGGCGGCTCGTACTCACGAAACAGGTGAAGTGCCCGTATATTTTACTGTACAGCACTTCACCTATTTTGTGGGCACGAGCCGCCAGTGTCTTTCTAAACCATTATTCGGTCATGAGACTCGATTAGGAAAGGTGACCAATTAAGTATCTTGCTGAACATTTCTTTTCATTATTATTACCTTTTCAATCACTCAACTGATTCCAAAAGTATCCTATTCATTCGTAAAAGAGCAGAGTGAACTAGATATTTTACGAATTACTATTCATTTTTATTATTCATTCATTTTATTTTATCCATTATCATTAAATTTTCAGCCACTTAATTAACTCCGAAATTATTCTATTAATTCGATAAGGAGCAGTGAACTAGATATTTTACGAATTACTATTCATTTTTATTATTCATTCTATTTTATTTTATCCATTATCATTAAATTTCTTGTCACTCAATTATTAATTCTGAAAGTATCCTAATTCGATAAGGAACAGTGAACTAGATATTTTACGAATTACAGTAGGTACTATTCATTTTTTGTATCGCAGATGAAGTAATTAAGATTCTAGATATAGTCTGTCCAAGCAAAGATGAGCCTCTGGCAAGATGATAAAATGACTCCAGCTCGGTCAATATTGGTTCAAAAACTATTGATTCGGTCTCAATTGTAGGAAATAGTCTGATCTAAAATTTTAAACCAAATCAATAATTTTTGAACCAATATTGACCGAGCTGGAGTCATTTTATCATCTTGCCAAAGGATCTTCTTTGCTTGGGCAGACTATAGTATCATGCTTTGTACAATATAGCCTACTATCATTTCAAATGAACTTAGATAAAGCCGACACCAAATGCAAAATAATGTAAAGAGAAAGACGAAGCTGAAACGGCGTCCGAATTCTAAACGTAAACTTATATTTTAAACGTATTGATGCAGCTTTAAACTAGAGGAAGATATTCTACTACCATATTTGACATCAGTCATCATTTATAGTTTGTCCAAGCAAAGAAGACCCTCTGACAAGATGGGAAAATGACTCCAGCTTGGTCTATATTTGTTCAAGAATTATAAATGTGGTCTTAATGTAGTAGATCGAATTGTTTCCTACAATTTGAGATTAAATTGATATTTTTTCAACCAATATTGACCGAGCTTGAGTTAGTCTCCCATCTTTCCAGAGGGTCTTCTTTGCTTTGACAGACTAATACATTAATCTGTGGTTTCCACTGATTTCCAAACAGAGGTGAAAGATCTATAATAATATAATTTAATTGAAAAATATGAAAGGGACGTTCACTGTGATTGGTTCAAGCAGCTACCAATAGCGGTGCTTGACCTTTAGGCTGAATACTTCAAACTTACAACCTTCATACTTAGGCCGCGTTTCACTTCAAATTTTAGTTTTCAAGAGATTAATAATGTTTTAGCAACCAAAATCGAACCTTTTTATGAATTTGTGGTTTAACAATTCATCTTTTCTTCTAATTTAAAATTTATAACTTCCTCAATATTACCCTCACAACCACTCAACAACACTGGCGGCTCGTGCCCACGAAACAGGTGAAGTGCTGTACAGTAAAAGATACGGGCACTTCACCTGTTTCGTGAGTACGAGCCGCCAGTGCTCAACAAGTTCTCACTTATTTCTTAAAAGAGGGCGATCAAACATCAATACTGTAATAATTTCGTTTCCATAAGAAAATATGATAAAGGGTGTTACTCAACTTATATTCCCCAAAATATAATATTTAATCATTATTTGTTTTTACAATTGCGACTTATATAAAGTATTTTAAGCAAAGGTGATAAGTGGATGATGATGTTTAGGCTACATAGTGAATGAATGATGATGGATGATGAATGTTTACATCATAATTTATCTTAAAAAACACTTTTCACTTTACAAAATCCTGAATTTTGATTGAGTTCACTGTTAACAATGAAGATCTGATCAGAAACACTAATAAATAAAAATGTTCAAAAACTTTGGGATTTTTTAATGAACTGGAAAATTTTTTGAGCAAAATAGAACCACACTAACAAGAAGTTAATACTAAACTTAATATAATACTTATAAATATTCCCCAATAAATAATTCTTGGAATTAAACTCTAATAAATAATTATATTCTGCTGAAATTCTTCAACTTAAGTCAACAATTTCCATATATTTGGAACCGATTCTTGAAATTTGACTCATACTCTGAAATACTAGTCTGAACCTGTACCGCCAACATACGATTCCAGATTTGTTGAATAACATGAAAGAGAGAAAAGGAGGGTGAAAGGGAGACGAAGATAAGGAGAAAGGAGAAAGAGACGTTGTGCAATTTCCCTCTTTTCACTTTTTTATCATTCTCTCTTGCGCAACTCGGAACCGGATTGGTCAACTAAATCCGAGTGCAGTTTGAAGACACGCCATTCAATACACTTTACATTGAAACTGCGTGTCTTCTCACCTTGTGCGCACTCTAATACACTGTGGTTCCACTCTACATTCGAGTAATATTACTGTATATTATGGAGAAATACATTCGGCATGGGGAAATACATTCGGTCAATATTACTGTATATAATTGAGAAAAAACAGTGGTTGACCAGTGCGAGTAGCCTATATATTGAATAAGTGACCTCAACTTATGCAATAGGTTGTTTTTATCCTTGAATGATAGATTCGTTCTATATTCGATATGTTTTGAAATCTGTTTATTTGTGGTCCTATTCTGTAATCATCAACAGAGAATTCATCAAAATTTTTGGAAAAATTCTGAAAGACTTAATTGTAAGAACAGTATTGTACTGCTACTTTCAGTAAACGAGTTTCAAATTTCAAATTGGAAATACATTTTCAAAAGGTTCAATAGTTTAACGAGACAAATAAGTTACTATTTTTACTTGTTGAGAAGTTGTGAAGGTGATATTGTAATAGTTATCCATATTTAATGGAAAGACAACATATATCATCATACCACAGATTTATTTCAAAATACCTATATTGGTTATTTATTTAAAATTATAAAAATATAATAACAATAATGAAATACAAGCATCTACTAGAACCGGAATGTCCGAAAATCAATGATACCATTCTACACTTTCGTTATCAGATTTCGGTAATTTGATAAGATGTGAAAAATGAGAACCCAGTCGATTTCAAAATTCCAGCCAAGATCTACGATTACGAAAGCAATTTCTAATAATTTCTGAATTCAACAATCATAACTCTCTCAGAACATGTGATTAAATTTAAAAAAAGATAATAATGACCACTTGACCTGCAATCAAATTCATTTCAATGTGTCATTGACATATTAATTTGAGTCTAATTACTGTTTACAATTGAAATTCATGTTGACAATTCACTTCTTGATGAGAGACAGTGAATAAGTATATAATTATGGTTTTCTCAACTTTTTACCCAATATTAGACAGATATTATTAAAAGTATACGTTGTAAAGTTTGTCCAAGCAAAGAAAACATTCTGGCAAGATGGGAAAATGACTCCAGCTCGGTCAATATTTGTTCAAATATTATAAATTTGGTCTCGAATTGTACGAAACATTTTGTTCTACAATTTGAGACCAAATTAAAAATTTTTGAACCAATATTGATCGGGCTGGAGTAATTTTCCCATCTTTGCAGAATGTCTTCTTTGCTTGGACAGACACAAACTATAGTTATACAGTAATAGCTTTCTAGCTACTTTGAAAGGAAATAACTGCATCCCATTGAAAAGTTGGATGGAATGTTGCAATTAAGTTAAGTTGGTGGCAGGAAACTGATAACTAGTTATTTACGTAAGATTTGATTGCCGGCTCTTAAAACAGTCATCAAGGAAAGTTGAACGAAGCTCGAGCAGACAAAGTTGACGAATGTTGAATGTCTTTTATTGATGCTCAGCTCTGTCAGGACAGTCAGCGAGCGGTCTGCGAGAGTATATCGAGTCAAGCGTGACCTCAGCTGAACCGTTACGACCTCTTGAGGAACGCTCGTTGAATCTTCTGACAGAGCTGAGCATAAGCAGTCTCTCAATCCATATTCTTTGGCATAAGTTACAGATAATAATCAAAGCCTGGATTATCACCCTTACTCATTTTTTACGAATTTTATTTCCTTTTGCAAAGGAACAATAACAATATCATGTTACTAATACAGTATTTCTAATCTCCATTATTGCTTCTTTCTCTTCCTCTATTCTCGTTTCCAAGATTTTTTGTTCTTCTTTGTGTTTATTTTCGTCATTATTATCATCTGTCTTCGTCTCTTCTTTATTGGTCTTCTTCTTGTTTAATTTCGTCGTTATTATCATCTCTATTTCTCACTTTTTATTGGCCTTCTTCTCATTTATTTTCGTCATTATTATAATCTCTATTCGTCTCTTTTTATTTGCCTTCTTCTTGTTTATTTTCGTTATTATTACTTCTCTTTGGTTCTTCTTTATTGGTCTTCTTCTTGTTTATTTTCATCATTATTATCATCTCTCTTCGTCTCTTCTTCTCGTTTATTTTTGTCATCACCATCCATCATCCACTTCGTCTTCGTGGGTATTTCTTCTTGTTTCTAATTCTCATCATCATATTCATCTAAAAAATATCAAAGTACTGTATATTCATCTAAAGAATATCAAAGTACTGTACATTCATCTAAAAAATATCAAAGTACTGTATATTCATCTAAAAAATATCAAAGTACTGTATATTCATCTAAAAAATATCAAAGTACTGTATATTCATCTCAAAAATATCAAAGTACTTCATCAACATCTTCTCAACCATTATAGTCTACTATTTATTCTTCGTCTCTGTTTATTCTTCTCTCTCTTCTTCACCTCCTTCTTCTCCGGTTACGAAAGAAGAGCAGAAAGAAATAGCGGAAGATGATGTGTTGCTAAACGAGAAGTTGCTCCAACATCAACTTGTGCCAGTCATGAGCAACTTTCTATTTTTCTAAAACTCTCTTGCAAGCATTTCATAGAAGGCATTATGGAGAAACAAGGTCACTCACTCTATACACATATATACTGTGTATATTATATACTGTACACGTATTGGGTTGGACAGATTCTGTTTCATTCATGGGAGAGTGAATGGACTTGGTTTACTATCAGTTGAGAGGGAAAATTTTTGAATCGAGTATCAAATGTTTCTTCTGAAAGCGGTGTGACTTCGGTTTAGTTTACTCTTAAGATGATACATTATTCAACAAATCAAATACGATGGAATCATAATATGTATCGAATACGTTTATTAAAAGATACATAACTTGTATGAAAATCAAATTGAACAATGAAATAAAAAGTATTGAATTGTTATAACTACATCACGATTCAATAATGTTAGATTGTTAGGAAAACAATAATTACGATATTATTTGATACATATTATCATCTTGTGCATTTTCTTGAATGAAATTTACAATTTTTAAACCAATATTGAATGAGCTGGAGTCATTTTCTTATCTTGCCAGAATGTCTTCTTTGCATGGACAGACTAAACCAACACGAACTGATATTCCTTAATCTGTGATTCTCCATATTGCAATGAATACGTGTATGAATAGAAACTTTTTCTCGTTAATGTTGATCGATAAATTATTTATTGAACATAACGAATAATACTGATCGGTTATTGGGGAATCCCACACGCACCATTTTGGAATTGATCGATTTTTTTTTATTGAATAATCGAATATATCGATTGAAAATGATCGATTATTGGGGAATCCCACGTACAGACCAGTCTTTCGTTTTGAACCTGACACTTCAGTCAGTGAAGCCCATTGTTTCTCATTGGGTCTCTAACTTTCCCCATGCTTCAATAATGATCCCAAACAGGTTTTTCAAATTGAACTTGTGACCTTCTCTAATAGGGTCTTTAGACCGGCATTTGCCTATCACTTGTATTTATCTCATTTTGCTTTTAAACTGTTTGACGCTGTCAATCAACGCCTTGAAAATCATCATCACTGGCGGCTCGTGTCCACGAAACAGGTGAAGTGCCCGTATCTTTTACTGTACAACACTTCACCTGTTTCGTGGGCACGAGCCGCCAGTGTAATCACTATCTTTATTGAGTCATATTTTACAGGCATAAGAGCACAGCAGGCTTTCAAGCCCAAAATATTATTGACAAGATTATTGAGATTGACGAGACAGTGTTATAAACAGCATTATTGATTATTATAGGATTATGTACGGATTGAAGCACTGTCAACTTTGAAGAAGTGAAACTAATCCATTATAGCTGATGCCAAAAGGCTAGGAAGAAATGACAGCTTGTTTCTGATTGGCTAGAAAGTTTGGGAGTGTACTTGAAGGAAATGGCCGCTTGCTCGCGATTGGTCGAAACTGTTTCACGAAATGGATGACGGTTTTCAAAATGGCGGTGCTTTGACAAGATTTGAAACTGATTCTCGCAGCACTGGCGGCTCGTAACCACGAAACAGGTGAAGTGCTCGTATCTTTTACTGTACAGCACTTCACCTGTTTCGTGGGCACGAGCCGCCAGTGTATTTCATACTATTTGTCTGTTTAATAGACAAAAACCAAAAGAAATGCATAGTAATTAATTTTCACTGATATACAAAACTATACTAAATACATACATTAGTTTTAGTTTCAGCCTTCAGCAGCTCTAGAGAGTAAGCTTCTACATAATTGAAATTATTCGCGATTCTAATCATTATGTAAATTATTGGAATTGAATTCCTGTTTTGTAGAAGGTTAAAGTGTTTACACTCATGAATTATTTTCAAAACATTATTATTTATCAAATAGGACAATATTTCCTAGGCTGAAGAAGAAGAAGAAGAAGAAGAAGAAGAAGAAGAAGAAGAAGAAGAAGAAGAAGAAGAAGAAGAAGAAGAAGAAGAAGAAGAAGAAGAAGAAGAAGAAGAAGAAGAAGAAGAAAAAGAAAAAGAAGAAGAAGAAGAAGAAGAAGAAGAAGAAGAAGAAGAAGAAGAAGAAGAAGAAGAAGAAGAAGAAGAAGAAGAAGAAGAAGAAGAAGAAGAAGAAGAAGAAGAAGAAGAAGAAGAAGAAGAAGAAAAGAAGAAGAAGAAAAGAAGAAGAAGAAGAAGAAGAAGAAAGAAAAGAAGAAGAAGAAGAAGAAGAAGAAGAAGAAGAAGAAGAAGAAGAAGAAGAAGAAAAGAAGAAGAAAAGAAGAAGAAGAAGAAAAGAAGAAGAAGAAGAAGAAAGAAGAAAAGAAGAAGAGAAGAAGAAGAAGAAGAAGAAGAAAAGAAGAAGAAGAAGAAGGAAGAAGAAAAGAAGAAGAAGAAGAAAAAGAAGAAGAAGAAGAAGAAGAAGAAGAAGAAGAAGAAGAAGAAGAAGAAGAAGAAGAAGAAGAAAAGAAGAAGAAGAAGAGAAGAAAGAAGAAGAAGAAGAAGAAAGAAAGAAAAAGAAAAGAACAAGAAAAGAAGAAGAAGAAGAAGAAGAAGAAGAAGAAGAAGAAGAAGAAGAAGAAGAAGAAGAAGAAGAAAAAGAAGAAGAAGAAGAGAAGAAGAAGAAGAAGAAGAAGAAGAAGACCACAAAACATGGGCACATACATATTTCGATCCAAAAGAAACACAGAGTTGTAAAGAGCAATGCACACTGGTCAGCTGATTTTTTCATTTGCGTTGCTCCATACAATAAAACTACGTGCTTCTTTTGCATCCCGACATTTGGCTGTATTTTGTAAAAATGGAAACCTACGGTATACTTAGTTGAGCCAAGAACAGAAGAGCCTCTTGCAAGATGGCGGAGAGGGAAGTGAGAGTGTAACTACGCATGCGCAGAACTGATATTTTTAGGGATTTCAGCTTATGTTGGAACAATTTTCATTTCAACTACTGGCAGCAGTGAATGGCAGCCATGTTGCCGAAGGCTCTTCTGTTCTAGGCCCAACTATACCTTCAGATTAGAGGCTCATATAATAATCATAATCACACCAATTGAACCAATAATAAATCAACTCAAGTTTTCATATAAGAGAGCTATTTATTGATAATAATCACTTCAATAAACTTCATTCAAATATTTAACGTTAACAAAAAACTCAAAAATCTTCATCACTATAACTTCAATTAATAATCATTATTTCGTAAAATCAATTGTATATTGTTCCCTTGAAACAGTTTCCGAATCGGTCTCCCTCCTTATTCGCCGTACATATCGTCTAGTTTTTGCTTTTATCAATTCATTTTGATAGGAATAAATAACAAAACAGCTGAACAAAAACATGAACAGAATACAAACTATCAAAATTCCAGCAATTATTGTTTCATTGTCCTCTATATCCTTCTGTGACTTCAGCTGTTTCCAATGTGTTGATATTTTTTTGACATGATATTTTCGATCATTTTTTGATTTTGTTGAATAATCTTTCTTCTCTTTTCTCCCCTGGTTAACTCCAGTTCTTCCTTCTCCACCTTTCTTCTCTTTTCTCTTCTTCTCATTTTCTTCCTCCCTTCTCCTCTCCTCCTCCTTTTCCTCCTCCTGCTCCTCAATATAATCTTCATTAAACATGTTGAACTCTGTGAAGATCTCTACCACCTCTTCTTCTCTAAATTCTGTATCATTTTCTACTTCATGATAACGTTGGTCGAAATAATCAAAACTTGGAGCCACCCATTTAGCATTTTCGGTCGTTCCATTTTCAACATCAGAACTGACAATTTCTTTCAAATTTTCAGTAGATCCTTCAAAAATGTTTGTAACTTCACTATTTCTCTCTGAACTGTCTACAACAGAATCTGTACTCAATGTATCACTATCCACCATTGACACATCTAAACCATCCAAGTCTTCGAATTTTCTCCCATCAACGGTAACTTCCTTATCAGTTACATCCGTATAAATCCCCACAGAATTTCGGAACAATTCCTCATCGAATATTCCAATAATTGTAGTCTTCTTATCACCAACACCTAAGCCTCTGCCCTTCAGATCTTGATCTGAAACTGATGTGTCTCCTTCATTGTCTTCCTCTACTACTTCTCCTTCTTCTCCTCTTTTTTTTCCTAGTTGTTTCCCTCCTCCTCCTCCTCCTCCTCCTCCTCCTCCTTCTTTTTCGACTCCTTCTCCTTTTTCTTCTTCTCCTCCTCCATTTCCTCCTTTTTCTACTCCTTCTCCTTTTTCTTCATTTCCTTCTCTATCTCCTTGTCCTCCTCCTCCTCCACCTACTTCTTTTCTTCCTTCTCCCTCTTTTCCTCCTCCTTCTCCTCCAACTTCTTCTTCTCTTCTCTTTCCTCCTTCTTTTCTTCCTCCTTTTTCTCCACCTCCTTTTCCTGCTCCTCCTTTTCCTCCTCTTTCTTTCTCATCTCCTCTTTCTCCTCCTCTACCTCCATCTTCTCTTCCTTCTCCTCCTTTTCCTTCTCCTCTTCCTTCATTTCCTGTAACTCCTTCTTTTTTTCCTTCTCCTTCCTCTTCTTCTCCTCCTCCTTTTCCTCCTCCTCCTTCTTTCCCTCCAACTTCATCTCCTTCTTTTCCCACTCTGCCTCCTATTTCTGCTTCTTCCTTTCCTTCTGCTTTTGCTTTTTCTTTTCCTTCTCCTCCTCCTCCTCCTCCTCCTCCTCCTCCTCCTCCTCCTTCCTCTTCTTTTACTTCTCCTTCTTCTCCTCCCCACCTCGTTCATCAAATTCTCTTATCAATGAAGTTGTTGTTTCCATCATGGTGTTCTTACCAGTTGTAGAGGGTGGTACCCAAACAGCTCCACCATACTTTCTTCTATTCCGGTCCCAGCATTTACGCCCTACCCCTTCCATACTATCCATATGGAACGCCATCATAACTTCCCTATCCTGCCACCAGCTCACCCATTTTGTGGGGAAAAATGCAGGGGGCGTGGGCAGTGTAACTCTTCCCCCCATTTTAAACTCACCCCACCAGATATTATCACGGACTGTTGTGGTTGGCTCAGGGGTTGTTGTGGTTGTGGCAATATGTTCAATAGATGTGGTTGTATAATCCATAAATAGGGGACCAATAAGGGACCAAACTTGAGGTCCCTCTATTGTAGTACTTGTTATTGCTGCTGCTGTGGTTGTTGTTGTTGTAGTAATAGGTTTTCTGGTAGTGAGTTCAGAAATAGGAGGTGTAGTAGTGGGAATGATATTTGTGGATTTTGTGGTCCTCTGGGCCGGATAGTTCATATTTGCAAACTTTTTATCATAGTCCACAATCCGCCTACGGTAATCTTGGTCCATCAACCACAAGCTCTCCCCACACCTATACCTTATACAAGCATCCCTCAAAATTGTTCTCTCGTGATTTTTATCAGCAAAAAGTGGCATCAACGCCAGCACAAACCACAGTGCTGTTGTGCCAACTGTTAGAAACAAGGCAAACCTGGCCATGATGTCAGTTTCAGCAAATGCGGCAAAGTAGGTGAAGAGTGCCTGTGGAGAACAGGAAGAGGAGGAAGAGAAGCACCACATAGGTGCCAAGATTGTTGTTCAAATAGGGTAGATTACGGAATAGGACAGCAAGCCCCAGAGTTAGAAAAACAGTGGAGAGTAGCACACAGCCGGTTTGAAGGGAGAAGATGAAGCAGAAGTATTTCATTGATAATGCCATTTTTCAAAATTGTTGTATCAATAATAACTTTAAAAACAGTGAGACTGCAGTAGATGAAGTGCTGAAAAGAGTCTATGGTATTCTTTCAGATTCTCAAAAGCATCAAGCAGCAGAATCAGAAGTATATCATTGATACTGCCATTTTTCAAAATTTACGCTTCTAATAGCTTTTTGAACAGTGAGATGAGATATATTCTAGAAGGTAAAGTGCTAAAACGTGTCTTCAGTATTCCATCAAATGCTCTATTGTTGCAAGTGGCAGAAGCAATAGAAGTATTCCATCTATTAATTGGATTGTTGCAGCTTCTCAATTGTTGCAGGCAGTGGATAAATCATTTTTTCTATTATTTAACAATGATAAATTTTATCTTCTAATTATTTTCTTGATAGCTGTATGTTTTAAATGTTCTTGACCGCCTCTCAAACAGTGATAATATAGTGCAACAGAATATTTTCAATTTTATCAGAAGTACTTGATTGCTGATGCAAGACAAACAAAAACTCAAGAAACTTATAATATATTGTTATTATTATTAGTATTTCAGTCCTTTGCAACATTATTGATTTGTTGGTTGCTGAACCAAGTTAAGTAATCCCCCAATACTTGAATTAGACTATTTGGTAGGCTACATGAAAAACGTGAATAGGTTAATTTGAAATACTTAATAATTGAACAAGCAGATTTTAGTATTTTTATAAATAATTACCGTATTATTCTTCATGATAACGTGAGTTACTTGTTACAGTTTCAGCAGCTTACCGTAATTATTATAATCATAGGAAGGATAACGCATTTTTTGAGTTTAGTGTTTTATCTCAAATTCCACATAGTCTACACTTGACAACAGAACTGTAACGTTGAAAATCGATTAAGGAACTTTGGTCAATTCATAACCATCTATCAATTCTCAGACCTTAATGTACCTATCGATTGTATGGAAAATGGCGGACGTAATTGCCCTACTCCAAATTCATGATTTCATAGCGTTTTGGTTATGTTGACAAAAAAAATCATATGTTTTATTATAAAATAATTTTTGGAACATTTCATGTTTACTAAGTTGACAATAATTGATTACACTCACGATTCGTCTTGTTTTATGTTAATAATATGGCATAATATGCCATATGCGTCTTGAATAATATGGCATAATTTCTTGAGTATTTGATAATTTATTACAAATGGGTCAACTGTGTTGTGTTTATGATTATGAATATACAAGTATGGTAATTCAATTCATATTTCTATTTTCACGTTTCCTGAAAACAAACTCTCAATGGACATATTGGTTAGAAAAGTTTTCATCAAAATTTTGAAGTGAAAGACAGTTTGAATTAATCATTTTGAAGACCGTTTTATTATCAAGGAAGACGTTTTCCTTGTCATAGACGATTAACTAATTGGAGTGCTAAGAGAAGTGATGCATTTTCCTTCAATTCCAACAAACAAGCCTATGTGCTTTTCATAAAAGTGAAAGACAGTGCTTAAAGTAAAAAGATGTGCTTTTTATTAATGAAATCAGTGATCTGCCTTGTTTACCAGTTAGCTTCAAAATATCAAATGATTAGGTTACAAACAGTGCTTAATTTGTGACTGTAGCCTACAATACTGTAGGCCTACAGCGCCGGACCGGTAGGCCTACCTCTGAGAGGGTGAGGGAGCGTAGGCTAAATAATTATATTTTTTCTCAAAGTTTAGATCTAAGATATGTAAAGCAATGGTAAAAATACACAACTGAAAGCTTAAATAACACTCTAAAAACAAGTTTTGAGGAGTTGAAATTACATTTTTTGGATGGAGTGTGAAGAAGACAATCTTGCAAGCCAAAGGAAAACAAACTGGAAATATTGGGGGAAAGGTTCAGGAAGAAAGTTGAAATGAGCAGCAAGTGAAGTAGGCCACAAACATGTTGGAAAAAACTTGTTGGAATTTGAGTGTCTTGAATTTCTATTTTTCACATAGAATAATAAATCAGATTCTAGTTTGAAGTTCATCATATTGGGATGATTATTATTTTTGTATTGGATATTAATTATATTGTAATATCATAATGTTTAACAATAAAAAATATGCTATTTCTGTCTTATTACTTCTAAAGAATAGCAACTTGAACTATTGCTATTACGCTTGGCTAGGCCCATATTGCCGCCATCTTGTTTTGTACATTAAGGTCTGAAAATTGATAGATGGTTATGGTCAATTTGAACGTACAAAACGTAATGCAACGTAAAACAGCAAATTGTGAATAAATTATTGATAAGTTCTCAGTGAGCACTACAAAATCACCTATCAAAACTTACAAAAAGAAGTAAACACGAAGTAATAACTGTTCAAAGGCAAACAAAAACATGAAATTCCAGTATTATCAAATAAAATCTAGCATCAATAAATTCCATACCAACAGCTGTTGATTTCATAACTTATGTTGAATGAAAGCTGTCCAAATAGATGTGTTCAAATTTATTTAACATCTCGTTTTCCAGTTTACAAACCCAAAATTGAATTAGTCATCTCTTTATTGTAATTTCAATTTGGAACAATTATTTGATCGAATTTTTCTTTATTCCTCTCATAATTGCTCTAAATTCATAGTTCTGCGAAATCTTTAACCCCTCTACATTTTCAGTAAGAGAATCACCAATTTTCGATTAATAATTTTAAAATCGACTAAACATCGATATCAAATATCGATTGTCTCTTTTGATTTCCAAGACATCATCATGGCATAGCTAAATGACAACTCTCATTGACAACAATTGCTAAATCTGTTGTAGCGCAAAATAAGCAGACAAAACTGACTAACTCCTTATATCGTCAGCTATAACATATTACAATAAAAGTTACTAGTTATATTATCAGACATTATATTAACTGTATATTATTGTAAACATCAGGTTTAGCAAACGACGAATAATTTGGCGGCTAATGAATATTATTAATGCTCCGTTAAATATTAATGTTTCATATCCAGACAGAGTTCAAAGTTACATGAGTAACTTCAAGTTTAAGGACAATGAGCAACAAAGAATGGGAGATTAACAGATTAAGCATGAAAATAATTGGATAATTCCAAATTCCATTGATGAGGAAAAGGATCGAAAGATGCAGTAAAAGGATGGAAGGATGAGAAGGATACAGGTAAATGATGAGAAGGATGCAGGAAAAGGACGAAAGGATGAGAAGGATACAGGTGAAAGAGGAATTCCTTATCATTCATAGTTGCCTTGACATTGTCGAACGTATCTCTCTGTCTTCTTCTCAAGGTTGTGACTTGGAGGCTGACTACCACTTTCACTCATATAATAGTGATTATGTGAAGATGCAGGTGTCCTTCCCAGTTCCCTTGTTACAGCTGATATAGTCTGTCCAAGCAAAGAAGACATTTTGACAAGATGGGGAAATGATATTCGGTCAATATTGGTTCAAAGAATATCATTTTGGTCTCAAATTGTAGATCAGAATTTTCCCTACAATTTAAGACCAAATTTATAATCAATTTTGAATCAATATCTACTGAGCTGGAGAAATTTTCTCACCTTTCCAGAGGTTCTTCTTTGCTTGGACAGACTATAAATGGATAAATTGCTCCAACACTTGCGGACAATGAACCAATAACCAGATTCTTCATCTTGTTCATTTTTTGTTTTTTCTTCGTTTCACTTTTGTTTCTTCATTTTGGTCTTCTCTAATATAAATTCTTCTTCAATAGACATTTGATTGAGGTCTATTTGGCAATATACAAGACACTTTACAATATTAGTTTTAAGTAATTTTATTTAAATCCTCTTGAACGTGAGTTACGGAGACAATGTATAACCTGTTTTATAAAGTACCTCATGTAGATATTTATTAATAATTGTTTATTATTATATACAATCGCGACTTGTTAATGAGTATTTCGAGCCAAGCTGATGATGAGTAGGTAAATGATTTTAAAAGAGTGAATTGGGGAATAGATGATGAAAATGTACATAAAAAATTTTCACTTCAAATATGCCAATACCTCTTCAACGAATGAAAATTTTTTGGTGGTTCCCTGAACTTCGTGGAACCAGTGTTGAACTTTGTTCTACAATTTGTTCTACAATTTGAGACCAAATGCGATCATTTCACAGCAATGGTTTTCAAAATAGACGCATTTGAACACAATTAGTAGCCTTTTTCTCCGTATATGAGAAATAACTCAAAGTACTCAAGGAGGTAAAATTCTTCAATTTCTATCAACTTTAATAAATTATATATGGATTTTGACCGCCTTGATGAGCTGAAAACAATGAGCTATAGTTCGTCGCGATCCGTCAACTTTTACGAAAGTTACGGAGGTCCTTAGTTTATTATCCTTGGAGAGGCCTTCCTACTGGTAATAACCTGAATTCAGGACAGTATAGTGATTATAAAATCAAAACATGATATTAGAAAAATATTCTAGTGATAAAACTCCAATACAAGAATATATAGACTAATTTTGGAGATTAGTAGTGGAAATATGGCATTTTTTGCTGTGCAAGGAAACATGTTGGAAGTCCTAACACAAAAAATATACAAGATAGGAAGTCTTCCTTGGTCTAAAATTGTAGAGAACAAAATAATACTAAAAGGGATTTTGAAATACACCTTCCTAACTCATCAAAGTACGGAAGATATGAACAATAAAATACTAAATAAGGTAAAATTTTCATTTTTCTAAAAAAATACCACTTTTTTGAAACCTCATTGCTCGGTCCTTGTTTGAGACAGAAGGTTGGATTTGATACCAATCTCTTGGAAATTTTATTAGCTAAAAAAAGTATGAGAATGATATTTTCTGTCAGACGCTTCGTTTTGGCGTAAATTGCGAAAAACTAAAAACAGAACCGAAATTCGGTGGTTTTCTAGTCACTCTGTATTATGCACACCTCGGAATCCATCGCAAACTCATAGTAAACTTATTTAGGATGCCCAAAGTCGATTAAGACGATTTCCAGCCTTACCTTATTTTTTTGGAGGCAAAAGTCTAATTTGCCTGGGCTACTTTAAGGCCAAATTAATATTTTTTATTTTTTTTAAACAATCTTCTATTTATGAAATCTTTTTAAACTATAGAAATGTAGTTCCCAGGGACGGAACCAAATAGTTGACAATTACCAAAATCTCAGAAATCTAGTCCTTAAATAATCGAAACACACTTTTTTAATGAATGTTCCTTTTAACTTCATTTTACCTGATATAAAGTTCATGTAGTCTTTACTCCAAGTAAAAAAAAAACCTAATAAAACTCCAATTTAATAGTATTCATTACATAATGACAATAACAATTTAATCTTTCCACACTTTCCGGAAGACTTTTAAAAGTATTTAGAGTTTATTTCAGTGTTTTATCACCCATCGCATTCACGTAACCAAAATCCTAATAATTTTAAAATGAATGCTGACCACTTTCTATTACAGCAATTTCAAGTATAAATAGAGCAATTGTCGTGACTTGAGGGACTCGTGTCTTGCTTGCCTCTTACTTTATTCAACCCATAAATGTGGTTTTCACGCAAAAAGTAATATATTCGGCCTACATATAGTTAGTGAGATATTCTTAGTTCTCTAATATACATGGAGTAATAGAGGAATAGGCAAGAATATAACGTACTAAGTACTAACAGCTGATATAAAGCATCTATATTGTCTTCAAAATCTTAATCTAGGCATAGCTAAATGACAACATCAGCTGTTGGAGCTCACAAAACAGCCTATAACTTGTTGGCGACAGCTATACATGGCTTCTAATAAGATATAAAATTTATATACCAATAATAAAACTAAAAACTTCAATAGATTTCATTACTTATAGAGAAATTATTACTTAGTGAAATTATGAATTGCAATTTCAAGATTACTACATGTTGAACTCAAATTCACTTAACAACAAAGCAAGAATAATATGAAACCAACCTAGAAGATCACTTTTAACTAAAACTCATTTGAGATGGAAATAATATCATATTGTATATTACACATTATTATGACATTTATTCGTTATTGAGATTGAATGGAAATGAGGTGGTTGGCCTATTATTATTTATTGTTTTATTAATATTATTGATTATTTTTGAAATTCAAGTGATCCATTTATCCTATATGCTAAATCTTGAGGCGTTAGCAGCCTACGTAATGAAATTTTTAATTATGAATATCTCTGCACTACACATTCTCAGCTCATAGTATATTAAAGAATACTGCTATACAGTATACTATATAGTGTTACAATCCATGAAAATTGGAATAATCGATATCTATAAAAGCGAAATGGCACTGACTGACTGATTCATTCATTCATTCATTCATTCATCACCAGAACTAAAATCCACCGAACCGAATGCGTTCAAATTTGGTAGGCGTGTTCAGTTGGACGTTTAGACGCGCGCTAAACAAGGATTTTTGAAACTTTTCAAGGATACGCCCAATATTTGCATTTGTGTTTCTGCGCTTTCTCAGATTTTTCAAGAACTAATCGGCAGAAAATGTTGAAAATTTGTAGAGAGGTTCGTCTAAGGTCTAGAAAATGTTGTGTTAAAATATTTTTGAAAACTGTTGAAGATTACGCCAGTAATCACTTTTTTTTAATTGTAGATGTATTGCGGGTTGCATATCTTCCGCATTGATACGACCAGTCCTTACTGTAAATTCAATGGTTTAAATTCTTAAATTTATTATTATTGCGGATGATGCCCACATAAGCATTTTATCTTGGGCGTGGGTAATGGATATTGAGTGCTAAGGTGATTGATGAGGTAAAAAACAGCCATGTCACTCGGATTCAAACCCAGACCTGTGGCAGTGCTCGCGGACTGAAGGTTGTGACGCCCTAGCCCACTGCGCCACCGAGGCCGGCAATGGTTTAGTGAGATTATTAGATGAGCTACCTGATTTGGAAGATATTGAAGTTTAAAACTATTATGTACTATATACTTCCCAAGATTGCGCTCAATATTATAGCTTCTTACAATTTTTCTGAATTTTTTAGTTTTTCTTAGATTTTTCGAGAACCAATTGGCAGAAAATGCTAAAATTTGGTAAACAGGTCCAGATTAGGGCTAGAAATACTGTGTTCAATAAATTTCGAAACCGTTCCGTGGCTACACCTGAAATAAGGTTTTCCAATGTTTGGAATCTGCACTTTTGCTTATTTCTCGGAAACTACAGAACTAAATACGTTTAAATCATATACACAGGTTGAGCTAAGGTTATAGAACATCTAGGCCTACTACTTATTAGATGTGTTACCCAAAAGAACCCTGTTAAGTGTTATGAATGTAATATGCAGGCGAGCGAAGCGAGCCTGTTCGTCTCAACTGACACTGACAGGGGATTTGTTTGACTTATTGCTGATACTGTCGGGGGTCCAGGGGGCGGAGCCCCTGGCAGGCGGAGAAGGCGAGCGAAGCGAGCCTGCCGGCTAGTTTATTTATATGAGATCACCCTTCCATGACAATTCGTGTACGGTACGTTTCACTTTCTATTGTGAGTTGTTTCTTTAGTTTTAAAAGTAGATACGACCATACGAGAAATAGAAACATGTAGAAACTCGTAGAAACATAGAAACGAGAGTAGAAACTCGTAGTTCCTAGTTTGAGTTCATTTTTCATGAGTTTCGTGACTTATACTTGGAAAACTACACTTTTAAAAAAACTCTCACCTAATTATCTAGAGCGACTTGCAATAATTACCTGGAAGCTTCAAGTTCAATAACAATGGAAATGTGCTTGGGGTCAGAAAAGAATTCGTCTGGAATAATTTTTACACTTTCTAAATTCTTATATTGAATAGTAAGCTAGGCCTAACGTCTAAAACGGTTGTTGTTGGGTTGATGATTTATTCATTTTGTTATCATGTAGGTACTGGCGGCTCGTGCCCAGGAAACAGGTGAAGTGCTGTACAGTTAAAGATACGAGCACTTCACCTGTTTCGTGGGTACGAGCCGCCAGTGTCATGTACTGAATTGATGAAAATGTGCTGAATGGTTGCGAGAAGTTGAACTTTATTCGAATGACTTTACAAATATTATTTCAGATCAGATTAGAAATCCTTCAAAATAGAGCAGTTCAAATAATAGAATTTGATTTATTCTCACATGAGTATAACTGATGCCTAAAAGCTAGGCGGATTCGTCTGTCTCTTGTTCGTGATGTAGCCTATACTAACAGCTGATGTAATGCTTGTATTTCGATTTCATAAACATTACCTAGCTGAATGACAACTCTAACTGACAAGAATGACAAAATCAGCTGTTGGAGAACACAAGCCACAAACATTGAGGAATTAATAGGAAAATATTGCAGGAACTAATAGGGAGTAACTAATAAAAGGGAACTAATAGGAAGGAATTTTTATTAATATAGTAGAGGGACAAAGAGGGACTAATATTCCAATCCTCTTTGGCACAAGGTATAGTCTGTTCAAGCAAAGAAGACCATCTAGCAAGATGGGAAAGTGACTGAAGCTCGGTCAATATTGGTTCAAAAATTATCAATTTGATGTGAAATTGTAGGAAACAATTTTTCTACTTTTAAGACCAAATTTTGATTCTCAAACAAATATTGACCTAGCTGGAGTCATTTTCACATCTTGCCAGAGGGTCTTCTTTACTTGGACAGACTATACAAGGAGCAGACGAAGCCGCCTAACTTTTTGGCGTTTGCCATAGAAGAAGAAAGAGAGGTGAGTTGATGAAAAAGGAGAAGAAATAGAAGACAAAGAGGAGGTGATGGAAGGAAAAAGAAAGGAAGAGTAAATGAGAGAATACTCAGGATTAAAGGTATCATATTTTCATAAAATATTTCATCTTAATGAAAGTTGTGTACAAAATAGTAAGGGCTATTAATATAGTCTGTCCAAACAAAGAAGACCCTCTGCCAAGATGGGAAAATTACTCCAGCTCGGTCAATATTGGTGCAAAAATTATTAATTTGATTTCAAACTGTAGAAAACATTGTACTCTACAATTTGAAATAATTTTTTTCATTTTCAAACCAATATTGACCGAGCTGAAGTCATTTTCCCATCTTGCCAGAGGGTCTTCTTTGCTTGGACAAACTATAATACCTATTTTTTCTTCTCAATGTATGATTGTCATTAAATTAATGGAAAACAAAGAACAGTACTCAGCATCTTGAAATTACATGCGCATGCGAAGAAGAAGGGAGGAAAAGGCGGGGAGAAGAAGGAGAAATAGCAAATAAGGATGGAAGAGTAGTAGAAGGAATAGAAAAAGAAAAGAATATTCAGGATGTCAGTCGGGAAAGAAAAGTTCAACATCTTGAAATTACTGAACAAGCATGCATTCTACTATGAGATAACTTTTTTCTTGGGTGAAATTGAGGTCACCAGATCAAAGCTTTCATTGCATAAACAGGTCTGATTGAATAACATTATTATTAGTATCAGCAATTGCATGTACCTGAAAAACATGAAACCGCAGTCGTAAATTGCCATTACATCCCATCCGGTCCGTCAGATAGTCTGTCCAAGCAAAGAAGACCCTCTGGCAACATGGGAAAATGACTCCAGAATGGTCAATATTGGTTTAAAAATTATTTATTAGGTTTCAAATTGTAGATCAGAATGTTTCCTAAAAGTGAGACCAGATCAGTTACTTTTGAACAAATATTGACCGAGCTGGAGTAATTTTTCCATCTTGCCAGAGGCTCTTCTTTGATTAGACGGACTATACCAACTTTGTTTCGTTCAACATTACAGTATTATCTTACTTGTTTTGTAAAGCAGTACTTTTCTCGCTTTTGCTCACCCTCTCCTACTTCTTCTTCTTCTTCTTCTTCTTCTTCTCCTTCTTATTCTTCTTCCTCTTCTTCTTCTTCTTCTTCTTCTTCTTCTTCTTCTTCTTCCTCTTCTTCTTCTTCTTCTCTTCTCTTCTTCTTCTTCTTCTTCTTCTTCTTCTTCTTCTTCTTCTTCTTCTTCTTCTTCTTCTTCTTCTTCTTCTTCTTTTCTTCTTCTTCTTCTTCCTGTCCTCAGTTCGTGAGCTCCTCCTCTCAAAGAAAAGAACCGAAGAAGAAACACGAACAGAAGAAGAAGAAGAAGAAAGAAGAAGAACTCAAGAAGAAGAAGAAGAAGAAGAAACAAAAAAGAACAAGAAGAAGAAGAAGAAGTAGAAGAAGAAGAAGAAGAAGAAGAAGAAGAAGAAGAAGAAGAAGAAGAAGAAGAAGAAGAAGAAGAAGAAGAAGAAGAAGAAGAAGAAAGAAGAAGAAGAAGAAGAAGAAGAAGAAGAAGAAGAAGAAGAAGAAGAAGAAGAAGAAGAAGAAGAAGAAGAAGAAGAAGAAGAAGAAGAAGAAGAAGAAGAAGAAGAAAGAAGAAGAAGAAGAAGAAGAAGGAAGAAGAAGAAGAAGAAGAAGAAGAAGAAGAAGAAGAAGAAGAAGAAGAAGAAGAAGAAGAAGAAGAAGAAGAAGAAGAAGAAGAAGAAGAAGAAGAAGAAGAAGAAGAAGAAGAAGAAGAAGAAGAAGAAGAAGAAGAAGAAGAAGAAGAAGAAGAAGAAGAAGAAGAAGAAGAAGAAGAAGAAGAAGAAGAAGAAGAAGAAGAAGAAGAAGAAGAAGAAGAAGAAGAAGAAGAAGAAGAAGAAGAAGAAGAAGAAGAAGAAGAAGAAGAAGAAGAAGAAGAAGAAGAAGAAGAAGAAGAAGAAGAAGAAGAAAGAAGAAAGAAGAAGAAGAAGAAGAAGAAGAAGAAGAAGAAGAAGAAGAAGAAGAAAGAAGAAGAAAAGAAGAAGAAGAAGAAGAAAGAGAAATAAACGAAGAAGAAGAAGACTCTCTCAAACACTCTCACATCACTATCTCTCTTTTTCTCGTGTGGTATTTGCCACGCTTACATAATATAATTCAGAAAGATGTATCACGCCACTACTACGGAACATGAAAGGAAGTAGCCTGTATAGTACAGTAGGCACATGGCAGAACAGATAATATAAGACTGGTTTTGACCATTTGTTTGACCCACTTCTTGTCTGTTGACGGGTTCGCTTTTTCTACTGCACTGAACTGAGGAAGAATTTAACAGAAGAAGTAGAGGAATATAGGAGAATTAAACATAAGCTGAAGATTAAGAAAAGAGGATGGAGAAAAAGGAGAAGAAATAGAGGGTTACAAGCGTACATTGAAGTATTGAATTGAATTGAATAATTTTGTCTTTTGGCGGAGTTAGGACTCTATATCGGTCCTCTTATAGGTCCTCTCTTCCACACAACCCTAAGAAGAAGAAGAAGAAGAAGAAGAACAAGAAGAAGAAGGTTAACCAGGAATATGGAATAAGTACGAGAAACATAAGGTAGCCTGTAAATGTGACTGTCAACGTCTACATTAATTTCTCTGAGGATATTATTGAATACTAGCCGGCAGGCTCGCTTCGCTCGCCTTCTCCGCCTAGCCAGGGGGCTCCGCCTCCTGGACCCCCGACAGTATAAGCAGTGTAAGTGAGTCAAACAGGCTCGCTTCGCTCGCCTGCAGAACCTCTGTCAGTGTCAGCTAAGACAAACAGGCTCGCTTCGCTCGCCTGCAAATTCCGTTCAGAAGGGATTCGAAATTTATTTAGCACAACATTTCTACACCTAATCTGGACCTGTTTACCTAATTTCAACATTTTCCGTCAATTTGTTCTAGAAAAATCTCAGAAAAACTCCGAAAATTCCAAAAAATAGTAAAACGTTAATATTAAGCTTAACCTTGGGAAGTATATCGGATATAGTTTGAAACTTGATTCAACATCTTCCAAATTAGTTCATCTATAATCTCGTTGAACCATTGAATTTATGTTACGTGTATTTTTATCAGATAGATGAAATAAACTTGATTTGATTTGAATTTACAGTTAGGATTGGTCGTATCAAGGCGGAAGATATGCAACCCGCAACACATCTACAATTTTGAAAACCTGATTAATGGCGTAATCTTGGACGGATTGCAAAAATATTTTAACACACAACATTTCTAGACCTTATCTGAACCTGCCCACCAAATATCAACATTTTCTACCGATTGGTTCTCGAAAAAAGGAGGAAAACGCCGAAAAACTAAAATATTTGGCGTATCCTTGAAAAGTTTCTAAAATCCGTTCTTAGCGCGCGTCTGAACGTCCAACTGAACATGCCTGCCAAATTTGAACGCATTCGGTTCAGTGGATTTTTAGTTCTGGTGATGAATGAATGAATGAATGAATGTTTTAATGAATGAATAAATCAGTGTTATTTCGCTTTTATATATAGAAATTACTGGTACTGATAGATATAGATACTGGTACCGTATTGAACTTACTCTTCATTTTTTGATGGAACAATCATCTAAATTATTCGAAAATGAGAAATCAGTGAAAAATAAGTAGAAGCTGAAAATAATATAATTTGTGTTGGATAACAAGAAATTCAAAGTGATTTTCCAAGGATATTTAAATCAATTATTCAAATCAGACACAATATTGTTTCATTACATACTGTACAACTTATTTGTTTCAATGAATGATGATAGAACTGTCGTATCCAATCATCATAATTTACCTATTCATATGCAACACACATAATGAAACAGAATATTACATATATGAGTCTTATACTCGCTGTATGGAACGACACGAATGTTTCATAGCTAATAATTTGATTACATATAACCATACAAGACATATATGGTTACTTGTAACCATACAAGACATAAACGTTCAAGGACACCAATAAACTCCATAGAAATAGTGGTGTCTCCAATATAATCGAAGAAGTTTGTTCAAAGCATATTCTGGATAAATTATATGCAAGATAGAGGTTGTAGTACCATATTCTTCTTCTTCTTTTTCTTTTCTTCTTCTTCTTCTTCTTCTTCTTCTTCTTCTTCTTCTTCTCCTCTTTTTCTTCTTTCTTCTTCTTCTTCTCCTCTTCTTCTTCTTTCCTTTTTCTTCTTCTTCTTCTTCTTCTTCTTCTTCTTCTTCTTCTTCTTCTTCTTCTTTTCTTCTTCTTCTTCTCCTGTTTCATCATCATCATCTTCTTTTCCTTTCTTCTTTTCTTTTTCTTTCTCTTCTTCTTCTTCTTCTTCTTCTTCTTCTTTTCTTTCTTCTTCTTCTTCTTCTTCTTCTTCTTCTTCTTCTTCTCTTCTTCTTCTTCTTCTTTTCTTCTTCTTCTTCTTCTTCTTCTTCTTCTTCTTCTTCTTCTTCTTCTTCTTCTTCTTCTTCTTCTTCTTCTTCTTCTTCTTCTTCTTCTTCTTCTTCTTCTTCTTCTTCTTCTTCTTCTTCTTCTTCTTCTTCTTCTTCTTCTTCTTCTTCTTCTTCTTCTTCTGTCTTCTTCTTCTTCTTCTTCTTCTTCTTCTTTCCTTCTTCTTCTTCTTCTTCTTCTTCTTCTTCTTCTTCTTCTTCTTCTTCTTCTTCTTCGTACAATATTATGCTGCACCCAAATTTTGGTCTTGAGATTGACTAAAACTTCAGCGTTTCATATATATGTAGTAATAATTTGATATGAATATAGATATAGTCAATGCAGTTACTTCATCTACAATGACAGAGTAAAGTAACAGTACTGTATATGAAAGTGAATATATAGGTATAAAGTGAACATAGTCATTGGTTTCTTCATCTACAGTGACAAAAGTAACTACAGTGATAAAGTATAGTATATTAACTATATACTTATCACTATTAACTAACTTATAACTATAGTTAATAATAATATTAACTATATAGTTCTATCTTACTATGCGATAGGCCTACAAGGTAATCAAGGTAAGGTGCATTGGGAAATATAGTAATAATGTTAATGAAACCTTATCAGACACATCTCATTATCATACCAGTAGGTGTCATCTGTGATATCCTGTGAATGATACTTGATATGGGTGTGGCGTATAAAAATAGGTATACAGGCTATACTGTACAGAAAATGAAGAAGATATATGGGTAACCATCATATTATGTATTATAACCTATTGTATTTGACAAAGATACTGAATGTTTCGTATGACACACATGTGATGCACTGGCGGTTCGTGCCCACGAAACAGGAGAAGTGCTGTATAGTAAAAGATACGTGCACTTCACCTGTTTCGTGGGCACGAGCCGGCAGTGATGTGATGACAATGGTAATTTCCATATTTCAATGCATTGATTTTTTTTGCAGTTGAGAAATATGGTGTTAGAAATTTCAGTGAGGTAATTTCTTGTGAATTGAGAATATCAGTTTGAAACTTCTATTCCAAAATGATTGGCAATGATGAAATTATCATGATAAATACATTGAATTATAATATATTTTCAGAAATATTACTCTCATCCCAGAGAAAGTGATACGCTAGTCAAGAGCAAGAAAATGGCTGCATTCGAAAACAAAATGAAGAAACTACGATGAAGCTCAGTGATTGGACGAGACCTCTTACTCCCACTTTTCACGCCGGGAGCAGCTGGCCAATGGGAGTAGAGCGTTGAAGACAGTACTGTTCAATTGTTCAATAGTATCAAAGCTAAAGATAGTACTGTAATACTATATAGCTTTAAAACTCATATAGTATTACGAAACTCATATACTAATTGTCATAGCTGAAACTCACAGCGACACATGGGAGACGGACGGTTTTCAATGAAAATATCTGGTACCGAGCTTCGCTCTGAAGCTGGCCAAACTGTTGAATTAATAATTTATTGAGAAAATCAAGGAACCTCCTTAAAAATAAATTCAAAATTGATATGATCACCTCTTACAATTTTGTGACAGTCATGAACATGTGTTATAGACTTGAATATAACTCCATTCACTCCAGCTGGATAGCGTTGGTCAGCTAACGATAACAGCCATTATACGCAGTACTTGGGATTATGCCTGAATAAGGAATATTTTATTCTTTTATTAATCCTGCCAGAGAGTTTTCCCAGACATGAGACCTGGTGCAATCTTATTTTTCCATCACGGTTATATTACATTTCAAATTTTGAGATCCGTGGTTCCACAAACATACATATAAACATAAATACAAACATACATACAAACATACATACAAACATACATACAGAAATTACTTCCTTAATATAATAGGATTTTTCATACAAGATCGAAGCTCATTATGTGCCATTTACGTTAGTAAAGCTCATTCATTCCCTGCAATTTTAGTCATAGGCCTATGTGAAAAATAATGTCGTCAAGGTAATGTCCATCATTTTGAATGTAGGACTCAACTCTCTTCTCAAAATCCTCTATCACATTGTCTAGCATTTCTGCATTGAAAGCAGCGATTTCTTGAATGATTGCATTCTTCAACTTGTTAAATTTTCTTTGAAAACCTATATATCGTGGCTTGATCAAACTATAACTTATGTAGCTGAATAGAATTGAGAGCTTTAGTATAGTCTGTCCAAGCAAAGAAGGCCCTCTGGCAAGATGGAAAAATGACTCAAGAAAGGTCAATTTTCATTAAAAAATTATCAATTTGTTCCTAAACTGTAGGGAACAATAATTAATTTTATGTACCATGAAGATCACATTAATTATTCTTGAACAAATATAAACAAGCTGGAGTCATTTTCCCATCTTGCCAGAGGGTCTTCTTTGCTTGGACAGACTATACAACAGTATAATATGACTGTAACAGTTTAATTTTGTTTACGATTTTTTTTTCTTCTTCTTCTTCTTCTTCTTCTTCTTCTTCTTCTTCTTCTTCTTCTTCTTCTTCTTCATCTTCTTCTTCTTCTTCTCCTTCTCTATTCTTCTTCTTCCTACTTTCTTCTCCTTCTTCTTCTTCTTCTTCTCCTTCTCCTTCTTCTTCTTCTTCTTCTTCTTCTTCTTCTTCTTCTTCTTCATCTTCTTCTTCTTCTTCTTCTTCTTCTTCTTCTTCTTCTTCTTCTTCTTCTTCTTCTTCTTCTTCTTCTTCTTCTTCTTCTTCTTCTTCTTCTTCTTCTTCTTCTTCTTCTTCTTCTTCTTCTTCTTCCTTCTCCTTATTCTTCTTCTTCCTACTTTTTCTTCTCCCTTCTTCTTCCTTCTCCTTCTCCTTCTCCTTTTTCTTCTTCTTCTTCTTCTTCTTCTTCTTCTTCTTCTTCTTCTTCTTCTTCTTCTTCATCTTCTTCTTCGTATAATATTCAAATCATGTCAATCCATGACACTGGCAGCGCCTATGTAAAACTGCTGCTAGTATAATATTCTGTATTATTCTAGTACAATATTCTAGTATAATAGTCATTGTATTAGTATGTATCATTATCATATTTCATTTTATTATTTATCAATTAATTCTTGTTTCAGTGAGTGATGCCAGCGGTCGTTACTCATCGCAGTTCTTCTTCGGCAACGACTTCTGGCTGGGGTCACACACCCTCTGCAAGGAGCTGCAGAACACCAGGACCAATCAGATTGTGCCTCCCTTTCGCACCTCCTTCTATGTGGCTAAACTCAGGCTCAAACTGCACCATGAGATGACACCCAAGGTGAGGAGAAAGGTTCTCGAATTTAAAATGTGATCAGTGTGTTCTATCTGTTTAATTTGAACTATTCAAAAAAAGTGTGTACCCTATTCAAAAATTAAACAGTGTGTACCCTGTTCAATTTAAACTATTAAAAAATCTCTTGCTGAATAGTTGTGGAGGTGATATTGTGGTATACAGGGTGTTTCAAGATCAAAAATCTGGCAAGATCGCTAAAAACACAAATTCAATCACTTGGTTCAAAAATTATAAGTTTGGTCTCAAATTGTAGATCGCCATAAAGTTCCTGACAATTTGAGATCAAATTATACAATCGCCGCCATTTAACTTTTTTTAGAATCCGATCTTCAATTAATTCCATTAATAAAAATACAATTGTTATGATTCCTAATCCTGTTATAACCCTCTTCTGAAAAATAGTCTGTCCAAGCAAAGAAGACCTTCTGGCAAGATGGGAAAATAATTCCAGCTCGATCAATATTGGTTCAAAAATTTAGCTAAGTTTGGTCTCAGGAATTGATTATTTTAGATCAATAAAGCCTACAATTTGAGAAAAATTGATATATTTTGAAAAAACTCAATTTTCCGCCATTGTTATCTCGGTATAAAGCGTTATTGGGGTTGGTCCCATGGAACTTTTTTGTGTACTTGGTGTAAGGAGTCAGCCTGAGAAGTATTGCACATTCCTCTCTTCTATAGTCTGTCCAAGCTAAGAAGACCCTCTGGCAAGATGGGAAAATGCCTCCAGCTCGATAAATATTGGTTAAAAAATTATAAGTTTGGTCTCAAATTGTAGATCAAATTGGTTCTTACAATTTGAGATCAAATTGATAATTTTTGAGCCAATATTGAACGAGCTTGAGTCATTCTGTCATCTTGCCAGAGGGTCTTCTTTCTTTGGACAGACGATAGTTATTCACTTAAAATGAGAATACAAGATATTTTCAAACCACTGATTTATTACAGAAAATCGAGATACCGGTTTCGGTTGCTACACCATTAACAATCTCTGGTAAACTCGGAGATTGATTGAATCTCTGGCAAGCTATTGATGGAATCTCTGGTCAGTTATTGATAGAAACTCTGGTAATTCTATCAGAGATTGATAATAACAACCAGAACCGGTATCCATTGGCGGCTCGTACCCATGAAACAGGTGAAGTGCACGTATCTTTTACTGTACAGCACTTCATCTGTTTCTTGAGCACGAGCAGCCAGTTTCGGTATCTCGATTTTCAATACATCTCTGGTTTGACAATAAATCTTGTCTCTTGATTCAATTGTCGAAAATCTTGAGGCACAACTATACGAGTTGGATCTTCAGTCCAGTCGACTTGATAGAGTCTGTCCAAGCAAAGAAGACCCTCCGGCCACATGGGAAAATGACTCACGCTCGGTCAGTATTGGTTCAAAAATTATTAATTTTTACGAATTATCAAATTGTAGGGAACAATTCTTATATTAAGACCACATTTATAATTCTTGAACAAATATTGACCAAGCTTGAGTCATTTTCCCATCTTGCCAGAGTGTCTTCTTTGCTGGACAGACTATACAAACGTCTTATATGTCGCGACAAGACGAGTTCGCTCTTGAGTCGAGTCGAATCTTTTCGATCAAGTAGATACGTTAAGTAAATTATAAATAGGCTTCAAATAGAAACCAATTTATTGAGTCAAGACATTCAAGAAGTTACACGAGCTATTTATTCATATTAATATTAATAATTCATGTAAGATGATTCATAATTTGGGCTTTCAAACCTAAGACTTTTGAGCTATATTTCAATCAAAATTGTGTTAGAAATACTATGGGATTGTTTTAGATAAATGAGTGAATAATGTTTCATTTTATAAAATAAACCACTATCTTCTAATATTCATGAATGTACTGTATCACCTTCAGTAGAATGGATTGAACCGTGTATCAAGAACCATACGCTTCAAGTTTGAAACGTTCATGAATACTGCCCTCAGTGGTTTATTTTAAAATATGAATAGAGTTCAAGTCAAGATTCATTCTATTTCCCATATTAGGCTACTTCAATAGCAATACGCAATCATAGGAAAGTCATAAAATGACATTATTACAAGTGAAATTCAATCAGAAACAACTTAACGTTTAATTAGAAAGCAGACAATCGCAGAATTCGCAGCTCAAGTGACAAAGTTGGTAAAGAGAAATAAAAACGCACTGGCGGCTCGTGTCCACGAAACATGTGAAGTGCCCGTATCTTTTACTGTACAGCACTTCACCTTTTCCGTGGGCACGAGCCGCCAGTGATACAAAGGGAGGTGGCCAGACACACTGCGAATATTTGCACTATTGGCAATATATTTTTGTTTGGAGTTGGCCTATGTTCGACACTCATTCACCCTTACTCCCAATTGAACAAATATTATCCATTTTATTCATTTATTTATTTGATTACAATTATATAATAAAAGGAACGAAAATACAGGCATTCGCCCAAAACAGACATCCATTTTATCCATTATGTTTCTGTTTTAGGTTCGAGAAATCTCACTGGGAGTGTGTCTACCGTCGTCTTGTCAAATACAGGACGTAACCACTCTGCTGCAGCCTGAGCAGACTCCTGCCGAACACTCTTTCCAGGTTCTCAGGGTTCGATCGGTACCAGGCGATTACTCCATATTCCACGATCCCAAACTGCATATTGCTGGGTAATACAGAGTGACACAAAAAACGGGAACTTGAAGTAACACGTACGTGAATAAAGGAAATGTGATCATTAGTTTCATTGCTGATAATGTGAAATAGAATAGTTATATAGGAATATAGCTCTAACAAAAAAATGCCAATATTCATGGACAATGTCTTTGAGATGACGACCATTCAAACGTATACATTCCTGGAAGCAAACATTGAGATTTCCATGTAAGCATGGAATTTCGAAGCACTGTGTTTAACTCTTTCTTGTGGGGTCATTTAAAAGTAAAGCATACCGCTTCACGCTCAAAAATAATTTATTATTGAGTTGAAAATAAGGATTCACGAAGAAATCGCTGAGATTCGCATTGCAGTGGTTCAACTGGCCGTGCAAAATCTCACTGTTTGTTTCCAGGAATCTATATCTATACATACGTTTGAATGGTCGTCATCTCAAGGACATTATTTACAAAAATTGGCATTTTTCTTGTTACAACTATGAATGGCAATATTCCTACTTCCCATTTTCAGCAACCAATGATTAAATTTCCTTTATTCACGTACGTGTTACTTCAAAAAAATCCCGTTTTTCTGTGTCATACACTGTTATTATAATCATACTTGAGGTATTATTCGTTTATAATTACTCATGGTTTGAGGCCGGTATAAGACGGCAATAGTTCTGTGAGAAATGGAAAGAGATGAAAATGTATTATTTGTTATTTAGTTATTATTATTATTATCATTATCATTATTATTATTATTATTATTATTATTATTATTATTATTATTATTATTATTATTATTATTATTATTATTATTATTATTATTATTATTATTATTATTATTATTATTATTATTATTATTATTATTATTATTATTAATTATTATTATTATCGTATGGCTTATTTTGTGGGGAGTTCCGAAGAAGTTCCACAGCCGGACATAACCACAATTTCCCATGTTGGGGAAATTATAAGTTGTGGTAAATCTTGATATTAAACAAAATTTATTAGATTTTGGTGATTTTCTTCAAATTTCATAGAGCTAAAACACACAAAGCTAACACTCGAAGCACTATCCACGATCGGAAATTATTTAGTATTTAGTATTTTTATCTCATGTCCTTACCTGCCCCTATCCCTTGTGTAATATAATTTTGATTATTTCAATCAAATTATCTCCAACCCTTAGGAATTAAATAGAAATTCATGAAAGTCACTAATTATTGTTGTGGAATAGAAGAGATTTTGAGGATTTGCTTCGATCTCTCATTTTAAGGTGAAATCAGAGGGGTCTCCAATGAGAATAATTATAATTTCATTCTGTCTTCATGGGATCTGACCCAAGTTTGCAATTAATTCCTTTTACTCTAATCATTCATAGAAAATTGATAATAATGTCATACATTCCGATGAGGCAAACTATTATGTTTGTTTGTTTGTCGATGGCTCAACAGACCAGGAATGGGACTAGGTCTCCACTAGCTGGTTTGCCAGTTTCATATCCAACTTTTCTTTTAATTCACTAGAATATTCCACTACAGTAAAATCCAATCTGATCTGTTGCTGCTGAATTGCGTTTCATTCATTCATTCATTCATTCATTCATTCATTCATTCATTCATTCATTTTAAAAACCACAATAATCAATGGATAGAACACAGACATAACTTCTAAAATGTATTAAAAATATTCTAAACTAACCGGCTCGCTTCAACCCCAACTCGCCTTCTCCGCTCTAGCCAGGGGGCTCCGCCCCTGGACCCCCGACAGTATCAGCAGTGTCAGTGAAAGTCAAACGGGCTCACTGCTTCGCTCGCTCGCCTGCATAACCTATGTCAGTGTAAGCTAAGACAAACAGGCTCGCTTCGCTCGCCTGCAAATTCCGTTCCAGAAGGGATTCAAAACTTATTGAACAGCAACATTTCTAAACCTAATCTGGACCTGTTCACAACAAATTTCCGACATTTTCTATCAATTTATTCTCAAGAAATCCAAGAAAAACTCTGAAAATTCCGAAAAATAGTAAAACGCTAATATTGGAGCGTAACCTTTGGGAACTAGTATCGGACATAGTTAAAACTCCGATCCAATATCTTCTAAATTAGTTTATCTCATAATCTCAAGCTGAACCATTGAATTTATAGTAAGGATTGTCGTATCAAGACTTAGTTAGTGCAACCCGGCAATACATCTACAATCTTGAAAAACCTGATTACTGGCGTAATCTTGAACGGAATTCAAATATATCTCAACTTTAACATTTCTGGACCTTTATCTGAACCTACCTAACAAATATCAACATTTTCTACCGATTGGTTCTCGAAAAAAGAATTGAAAAAACGCCGAAAAACTTAAATATTTGGCGTATCCTTGAAAAGTTTTTAAAATCCTTTCTTTCATGCGTAAAAGTCTAAACGTCCAACTAGTTAATACCATGCCTAAGCTAAATTTGAACGCAGTCGGTTCAGTGGATTTTTAGTTCTTGGTGATGAATGAATGAATGAATCAGTCAGTCAGTGCCATTTCGCTTTTATAGATATAGATAGATTTAGAAGTAGTCCACCAAATTCCCTTTCATTACTCACAAATTTCCATTCTTGTGAATTAAAACCTAGTTATATTAATTTGACTATAAATATTTAACCTATTAATCGACTTAGATATATTATTATCAATTAACTTTTTATTCCATCCACAGAACAGTGACGCTTGTGATATTCATTCTGATGGTGATCGGCACCGGCTATGAGTACATGTTCGAACTGCAAGATCATCAGAATAGCAAGAAGAAAGGCAACAAGGCGGCCGCTAACGCCAGTGTTGCCAATGTGCAGATCAACACCAGCGCCAAACTGGGCTCGGCGCTGGACGTGGTCATCAACGACAAACAGAATTTGAACAATTCTGGGTCCGACTTGTCCACTGCTTCTTACACTCCAGGTATGGGGGAAAATGTTGAGAAAGCATAAAATAGGATAGTACTATAGTCTTAAGCAAAAGAAAGTATGAATGATACAGATTAACGGCTTACATCATTCTTGAAGAATTAGATGAAACATGGAACAATCGAATTGGAAGCTGGAAGGTAGCCAATTCACTGGCGGCTCGTGGCCACGATAGGAAGCTGAGCTCACTCAAAGAAAACGTTTCTTTTATAGTCTGACCAAGCAAAGAAGACCTGTATGAAATATGGGAAAAACTTGGTAACGGCTTACATCATTCTTGAAGTTAGATGAAACATGTGGAAGCTGGAAGATCATTCACTGGCGGCTCGTGCTCACGAAACAGGTGAAGTGCTGTACAGTAAAAGATACGGTACTTCACCTGTTTCGTGGGTACGACGCCAGTGCTATATTGTAACAATATTCATTCAAGAGCTACCTATCAGATTGATCAACTTGATACATGTATCATTTTGAAAGTAAATTTGAACGTGCATACAACAGCTTTTTGTACCGTTGCAACTTTGAATGTTTTTTTTTGAGATATGTAAAATTTCATTAGTAGGTTTAGATGATGATAGGAAGCTGAGCTCACTCGAAGAAAACCTTTCTTGTATAGTCTGACCAAGCAAAGAAGACCCTCTGGTAAGATGGGAAAATAACTCCAGCTCGATCAATATTTGTTCAAGAACTTATAAATGTGGTCTTAATAGTAGATAAAAATGTTTCCTACAATTTGAAATCAAATTGATAATTTTTGAACCAATATTGACCGAGCTGGAGTCATTCTCCCATCTTGCCAGAGGGTCTTCTTTGCTTGGACAGACTATAGCCTTGAATGTAGCCTAATGTATTTTTCCTGACAAAATAACAGAAATTGGGAAGCTACCATAAAACTGTCTCAAAATAATATTTTTCGTCTTTTCGAATAGGGCCTACTGTATAATTCATAATATTTCACACGATTTTAAATCCAAGTAGTTTTCTCGTACGGTACCTTTCAAAATGTAGAGAAATTACCATTTTTCTATCAATATGATAGACTTGATAATAAATTCAAGTTTTAAATACATTCGAACTTTTCAGCATATTTTCTACCACTTCAATGTCAAATATTATCGATAGTTCTAGATACATTTGACGCTTTCCAACATGGAGTACCTCTATTTCCATTTCTTAACTCTCAAATACCGTAATGATAATAATTATCTCTTAAATAAATATTATACATTCGCACTTTACAGCATGAGGTCCCTTTCGTCTATGTCTCCATTCTTTATTCATTCATTGATATAGTCTGAACAAGCAAAGAAGAGCCTCTGGCATGATGGGAAAATGACTCCAGCTTGGTCAATATTGTTTCAAAAATAATTAATTTGATTTCAAATTGTAGGAAACAATTTGATCTACTATTGAGACCACATTTATAATTCTTGAACATATATTGACCAAGCTGGAGTCATTTCCCCATCTTGCCAGAGGCTCTTCTTTGCTTGGGCACAATATACAACTACTTGAATTGGGAGGAGAAAATAGGCTTAGCCTGTGCTATTCCTCTCCCAAAAATTTTATCACGAAGTCAATATTCTCTAAAACGTTCAATATCCTCTTAATTATCAAATGACAGTGCCTCTTGAATCAATTTACCGATTTTGTTTCTTTTTGCAGCAAAACGAACGAAAACCGAAGAGCTACTGCTGTGTTTCTCATGTCTATCGAACAGTCGCAAAATCCTTCACTGTGGAGCCGCGCCCAAAGATTCACTCACCTGTGTGCATGGTCTACGGTTTCTCAGTCTTGCCTGGGTCATTATGGTGCATACTTATCTTCAGGTTTTCGCTATTGCGGGTGAGAGTTGCTGATCTTATCATAATGATCATACAAATTATTAATGAAAAGATGTAATAAAATATCAATCTATTTGCAGGTGTTTACCATTTGCGGGTGAGTACTTAATAGTACTTAATAAAGTACTAAGTAGACTTTAAAGTATGTAGTATTTCCAAGCACACTCAAAGTTGAGGGAGCCTCAAATTTTGATGAACAGCTGACATTTTCTATGATAAGTATAGGAAATGTAGTAAAGTGTAGTAAACTTGAGGGTCCCTCAAATTTGAGTGTGCTTGGAAAAACCGGGCATTAGTATCATAGTAAAACAATGCCACAATTAACTCCATTTTTTCTGTAGAAATGAAAAGACTTCAAAGTTCTTTGAAGTTCACAAATATAAATACGGAAGTGCATCTAGGCTAGACTATAATAATATAAGACTCGGAAAGTAGGTATCCTATTTTCAAGTTTATGCCCAAGTTCTAGAAAAATAAATAGAATAAATAAATTTATTTTCACATTTTCATTGCATGTTGACAAAAAATAAACAATCAAACTAAATATTTATTAAAAATTGATAAACTTTAACACAATCAAGACAAGAGGGTGGTAACAAGTTGAATAGCTTTGAATAAAGAAATCTCCGAAAAGATTCCTCAGGTCTCGGTAAATTACTCTAATTATTCGGTTTGTTGTTCTCAGAGATTGACTATATGGTATATTAGTTTCACCTATTGTTTATAGTTTCACCTACATTGTAGATATATAGTTATATAGTTACATAGTTATATAGTTATATAGTTATATAGTTATATAGTTATATAGTTATATAGTTATATAGTTATATAGTTATATAGTTATATAGTTATATAGTTATATAGTTATATAGTTATATAGTTATATAGTTATATAGTTATATAGTTATATAGTTATAAAGTTATATAGTTACATAGTTATATAGTTATATAGTACATAGGTATATAGTTTCACCTACATTGCCGCTCATAATGTAAAAAACACTATTATAGAAAAATACATTGTTATGTTTTTAACATACTTCCACCACTTCCACAAAGCTAATTGAATACAATCCACTGGCGGCTCGCACCTACGAAACAGGTGAAGTGCTCGTATCTTTTACTGTACAGCACTTCACCTTTTTTGTGGGCACCAGCCGCCAGTGATACAATCATATTATTTTTATGGAATGACGTATTGAACGTAGCTTGATGTTAGTTTAAAATTCAATTCACTTTAGTGCTAACCTTCTCTTGTAATTTATCGCATTGGCAGAAAATAGTTTTGTAGAAAATTATAAACATTGTCTAGTAAATTAGTGAGAGCTTCAGTGAAACACTAATTTGGTTGCGTCTATATAGTACATGTTAAGATCACTGGCGGCTCGTGCCCACGAAACAGGTGAAGTGCTGTACAGTAAAAGATACGGGCACTTCACCTATTTTATGGGCACGAGCCGCCAGTGGTTAAGATTAAATTGGTAAATCAACGCAAATAAATGACACATGTTAATACATGAATCCAAATTATAATGCATTGTTTGAAGTGGTCAACTTGGAACTTATGATTACTTTAGCTTACTGAGTATCTTGGTGTAGTTTTCGCAAGCGAGAAGACACGTTGAAACAATACTCTTTACATAGTAACAGCGTGTCTTCTCAGCTTGCTCAACTACATTGAGTTCTTATGTGTTGAAAGAAAATGAATAATATTGTATTTTTTAAAAGTATGTTAATGTGTTGTATTGTTATTTGCAGAAAACAAAACGTTGAGGACTTTGACGGAGCGCAATTTTATGTTTCAAACTGTCAGCAACGCCACTTTCTCAGTTGACACTTTCTTCTTCATCAGGTCATTATTTTCATTCATTTCTCCATTAATATTTATTTATTTATTTATTAATCTATTGGAAAAACACACATCGGTTGAAAGAACAGGCATTTCAAAACACAATTTTCATTAGCATATAGTCTCCAAAATGGTTACAAGTCCAAATTTCTTCTTCACTGGTTTTCTCACTCAAAGAAATATCTTAAAGTGATAATAACTTTAAAATTTTGAATTATTATTGATCCGATAAAACACAAAATAGTACAACTGAGAAATACTAGGTTAGTAGAAATATTTATTTTTTTACAATTGTCTTATTGATTATTTGATAGTAAATGCAGAAGTGGAAAGTATTCTCCAATGATAAATACTGGTTAGTAGAAATATTGAAGTTTTTCAATTCTTATTGATTATTATGATAGTAAATGCAGAAGTGGAAAGTACAATGAGAAATACTGGTTAGTAGAAATATTGAAGTTTTTCAATTCTTATTGATTATTATGATAGTAAATGCAGAAGTGAAAAATACAATGAGAAATACTGGTTAGTAGAAATATTGAAGTTTTTCAATTCTTATTGATTATTATGATAGTAAATGCAGAAGTGGAAATACAACGAGAAATACTGGTTAGTAGAAATATTGAAGTTTTTCAATTCTTATTGATTATTATGATGGTAAATGCAGAAGTGAAAAATACAATGTGAAAAAATTTGTATTGAGTATTCATGAAACGAGTGTAAAGCAAGTGGGAATAATAACTCAAAATGATAAAATTTTACGAGAAAAGAATCCAATTCCACAACAAACAGAAAGAATGGATACTACTGATGTATATTGAAGAAAAAGAAAAACAATAAAGCTGGCTCTGTCTTCAATACTCGTCTCCTATTGGCCAGCTTTGGAAGAGGGAGTAGGGGAAGTGGGGAGACGCCTTGCCCAATTAGACAGCTCCATTACAGGCTGAGGATATTACTCGACTCCCATTGGCCAGCGTTGGAAGTGTGAGTAGGGGAAGTGGGGAGAAGCCTCGTCCAATCAGAGAGCTTCAGTGTAAGCTGAGAATTTTACGTCATTTCTTATTCAGTGGCAGCCATTTCCTTGATACTCGTATTTACAAGCAAATCAAAAGCGTTTGAAAGAGTATATGACTCAAGAATCGGTGAAAACAATTATTCAATTTTGATTCTGGCTGTTCTGCTGCTCAAAAGTAAGCAACAAAAGACCAAACCAATATTGTTAAGTATTTTCTATTTTGTTGTTGAATAAATAAATAGATTATGAGGAGTGTGGATCACTTACAAAATACTGTAGATGATTTTGGAAAAGGAATTGAGCAATTCATGGAAGATTGTAAGCAAAAAATAATTTCTTGTTGAACGTTAAGGGTGCATTCATAGGCGGTTAAAAGATGAAGATAAAGTTCATTGAATCTCATTTCCATACATTTAATTGTGTTTGATTAAAACAGCTGATTCATGAATATAAACTCTATTTTAGTGATATATTTATTTTCATCTAATCACTATGAATCATTAATTAATCACTGGGGAAAGAAGCTAAACTCAACCGTTGCTGTTATAAATGCATGTTACTTTTTGAAAATGTATGAAATTTTGAATGAGTATGAAGATTTGTATGATTATGTTGTAAATAGATTCTGGGTTTGAATTGAAAAAATTAAGTTATCAATGTCGCTCCTCAAAGCCCTTGTCAGCAAACAAACAAATCCATACTTTATGCCACGTTTACACCGGAGTTAATAACACAATAATATTGTTAATAACTTTTGTGATTAACTCATTATTATATAAACTTATATAATATATAACTTATTATATAAAAGTTATTAACAATATTGTGTTATTAACTCCGGTGTAAATGTGTCTTTACACATTCATTTTGACTTTGACTAAAAATCTAATAATTGTATTTTTTCCAGTGGTCTCCTGGTAACGTTCCTCTACTTCAAATCATCCAATCGAACGTCTTCAGCCGGTGAAAGAGAGGGAGAGAGAGCACGACCCTCTCCTCAAGGATTCCTCGCGTTCAAAATCGGCTTTCTCAAGTTTTGTAAACTTGTCGGATACAGGTTCCTCAGGTAATTAAATGGAATATTTGGCCAAAATTCGATTAGGCTACATCTTTGAAATTAAGTGGAATAATTATAATATATTGTAAAACTATCTTTGGACAGGTTTCAGAACAAATTCCTCATTTCACGATCCTCAGCGATTTGCTTCACTTCCTCATACGTCCTTTCTTGTAGAATGTTTGTCAGCATTCCAAACGATCTTTTCCCTCTTCCTCTTCTACCCTCCATTATTCTCCTCTGTATACAATCTCTTATAAGAATATAATGAGAAATTTATTATTTTTGGACTTATTATGATAAATTGGTAAAGGGACAGTTTTGGGAGTAATCCTGTAGAACCTTCCATGTTGTAACATGATAATAATAAATAAATAAATAATAATATGACCCAACCATCCTACTTTTCTCTCTCGAATTCTCTGTAATATACTTCTTAGCTCTGCTCTCCTCTCAATACCGCATTCATTTAAAACCCTATCCGACCACTTAATGATGTTTTCAATCTGTTTCCATAACCAGAACTCAAAGCTCTCTCTCACCTCCACAGAGTCAATGTTTCAGTCCCATGCTTCACCACACTCCTATAACATAATATCTTTCAAATTGTTTTCCCACCTTCAATGTCATTCCCCTTGCTTTAGAAATATTTCTATTTTCAAAAGTTGTAACAGAATAGGCTACGAATAAATTGAGTGCCTATTCTCATCAAAATTTTAAATTCAGAAATAGACTTCACCCTAGGACAACAAAAATAGTCTTTCGTGGTTTTAATGCCTTCATTAATTTAGATAACTCTTTCTTATTATAAACACGGATACTAGAATACACAGTATAGATTGATAGAATTTTGACGTTTCTTGACTTCACAAAAAATAGCATCGTGACATGGATATATAGTTTGTCCAAGCAAAGAAGACCCTCTGGCAATATGGGAAAATGTCTACTGCTTGTTTAATATTTGTTCAAGAATTATAAATGTGGTCATAATAGTGGATCGAATCGTTTCCTTCAATTTGAAATCAAATTGATGAATTTTTAACCAAAATTGACCGAGCTTGAGTCATTCTTCCATCTTGCCAGAGGGTCTTCTTTGTTTGGACAAACTATATCTAGTAAGCGCGAGTTTAACTACTCTTTTAATTACAATTTTTCAATTTTTTCCAGGTTAACACCGGCCTACATGTTTGTGCTCTGCGTTGCTTCGATAGCCATGCGTTGGCTCAAATCGAATTCGGTTTTTGAGCCAGTCAGTCTTGACGATTCCAACTGTGATAAATACTGGTGGAGAAATGCACTCTACATCAACAGCCTTTTCCCCAGGAAAGATATGGTGAGAAGAGATTTATCTAAAAGAAATTTGTATACTAGAATAAGACTGAATAATAACTCTACAATCCGTATAAAAGCTGAAACTCTACAGGGTGTTTCAGGAGGAATGTACCATACTTCTCAGGCTGATTCCTTACACCAAGTAGGCAAAAAAGTTCCATGGGACCAACCCCCAAAAACGCTTTGTTACTGAGATAACAATGGCGGAAAATTGAGATTTTTTTAAAAATATTAATTTTTCTAATTTTTTAGAGGCTTTAGTGAGGGTCTAAAATGATCAATTCCTATGTAAAATTAGCTGAGGAATTGAATGAAACCAGTTCCAAGTTTCTAACTTTAGCTGTTATCGAGATAATTGGAAAAATATGCTAAAAATGCCATTTTTCAACAATAAGGGTTGTAACTGGATAAGGAAACATAAAATTGTAATTTTTATTAATGGAAGTTGAAGAGAGTCGGATTCTAAAGACAAAGTTAAATAGCGGCGATTTTTGATCGCTATTTCTGAGATTTGGGTGAGATTTACACAATCGCCGCCATTTAACTTTTTGTTTAGAATCCGACTCTTTTCAACTCCCATTAATAATAAATACAATTTCATAATTCCTTATCCAGTTATAGCCTTTATTGTTGAAAAATGGCGTTTTTTTAGCATATTTTTCCAATTATCTCGATAACCGCTAAAGTTACAAACTTGGAACTGGTTTCATTGAATTCCTCAGCTGATTTTACATAGGAATTGATCATTTTAGAACCTCACTAAAGCCTCTAAAAAATTAGAAAAATTAATATGTTTTGAAAAATCTCAATTTTCCGCCATTGTTATCTCGGTAACAAAGCGTTTTTGAGGGTTTGTCCCATGGAACTTTAGTCTACTTGGTGTAAGGAATCAGCCTGAGAAGTATTGCACATTCCTCCTGAAACACCCTGTATACAGTAAAGACTGTATGTATAATAAAGGTACGTTGTTAGTCTGACCAAGCAAAGAAGAGCCTCTTGCATGATGGGAAAATGACTCCAGCTTGGTCAATATTGATTTTAAAATTATCAATTTGATCTCAAATTGTAGGGAACGATTTGATCTACTATTTAGACCACATTTATCATTCTTCAACAAATATTGACCAAGCTGGAGTCATTTTTCATCTTGCCAGAGGCTCTTCTTTGCTTGGTCGGACTATACTGGTGCGATGATCGTTGTAGTCGATCAGCTGTGGCCAATCACAACTCTTGTTTTTGAATAGCAAGAACGATCATTGCAACAGTAACAACGTATAGTCTGTCTAAGCAAAGAAGACCCTCTGGCAAGATGAGGAAATGACTCCAGCTCGGTCAATATTGGTTCAAAAATTATTGATTTGGTCTCAATCGTAGGGAACATTCTGATCTACAATTTGAGACCAAATCAATATTTTTCGAAACAATATTGATCGAGCTGGATTCATTTTCTCATCTTGCCAGAGGCTCTTCTTTGCTTGGACAGACTATAAAGACTGGGTAGCCTACGTAGTTTCATCCATAATATTGTACGTTAAAAACCTCATCTGTTTCATAATTGTATTTTAATTGTATACGGTACAGGGAAATTCCATAGAAACATTTTGAAAAGTAATTTATATGTTTGATATTGAACTCAAATGACGCAAAATTTCAATTTCAATTCTAATTAATAAAAGTTCAACAAGTTGAACCTCTTGTTCAACAAGTTGATACTGTAGTAACACGTTTATTACCGAGACTATTTGAATATAATAATAAAATCAATTAAATTTGATCCATTTTTTCTTTTGTTTCAGTGTATGCTTTGGAGTTGGTATATGTCCAACGACACTCAATTCTATATTATTGGCATTGTCATTCTACTAATATCTGCCAGGTATGATATGAATTATTCATTATTTTTATCAAGTAACAGTGAAATACTATATTATATCGTTCTTATTTCCCTTACTGTGATGTATGACCTTATCATGCATAGTTCAAGATTTTGGCAATACTTCAATTTTAGTGGTAAGTTATCTAACAAATTTCAATACGGTAGTCCAATATAATACTCTGTATATTATTTGAACAATCTACGAATATTGAGATAGATTTTGAACATTAATTTGTCTGAAGGAATTCTCCTTCGCGAATGATCTCATAAATAGAAATAATGGTAATGAAATCCCATTCTGACTAATTCTTTAAATATTTATGAAAATAAAAGTAATCAATTACTTTCCCCTCGTAGCTCTTTTCAGTGACAGAACTTTTCATTCTTTATATTTTTATCTATTAATTTACTCTATTTTTTGTTTTCTTTTCAGGCACTTGAAAGTAGCATCAGGTCTTTTAGTCGTGTTTCTAGTGAGTTCCTGTGTTACTACAGCTTTAGTTGCAGTACGCTATGACTATGTGGTCAAGTAAGTAATAAGCTTAAGATCATACTATATAATTTCAGCCAAAATCACGCAGATCTCAAGCATTTTATATGATCATTTTACATGATTGTATACCGTAGGCCTATAGTGTAATATAACAAAGTATTGATGGTATAAACTTGAAATCTTCCCGTTTCAGATGAAAGGAGCTAATTTGAATCATCTTTGGAATATACATAGTAAAATTAAGTAAAATAAGTAAATAAATTAAGTAAAATAATTAAGTAAGTTAAGTAAAATGAACACGAGGATCCGATTGATGTGATTGATCTAATGAAGTTTTCTCGAATATTTCAAATTCTTTATTTGTATTACTGATCGTAATAAATTGAACTGCATTAGTATTTAATAAAGTTTGCATATATTATTGGAATCATATCAGCAACAATTTTTCAAACTATTTTTAATTGGAATGATATAACACATTATGTAATGTAATGCAAAATTCATTTATTCCACATTATTCGTAAAGGATAAAATTATATTTTTTGTTATCTTCACAGGATAGAAGAACCGTTCGCGTTATTTGATGAGCTATACGATAAGCCGTGGACCAGACTGGGTCCCTATTTGGTGGGCATGTTTGCCGGTTGGTTCCTATTCAAGACCAATGCCCGAATTCGTATATCATTGGTGAGTTATGAAATAAATCTTCAACTACTATAGAATTTATGTTATTCAATGTCGAGTCTTGAAGAGAGATTCAGGATAATCTGGCTTTTGACTGGATTAGGAAGATCACATAACTATCAGTTGCAGTTACTGCTGCATTAAATTTTTCTGTACGGTACCTAATATTTGTTGTATAGAGAGCATCTAAGTTTATGTTTAATGTGGGTAAGTTCCACAACATCTCTGATAGAAGTGCAGATTTTATGTTTAATGCTTCTAGCTAGAATTATTCATTCAATTATAATAATTCATTATGTATCCATTTCATTTTTTAAGGATGATACGTGAATAAGAATAAAGCGTTGTAGTTTGACTAGGTACTTGAGTAGTCATGTCTGTAACCATACCTTGCATAGAGTGTTTGAATAAGATACTGTATTTTCATCTGATTTATTTATTAGCATTAGCATTGTCCATTTTCCATTTCCATGTTCACAGTTCACGACACTCTCTGGTTGGCTGCTGTCGCTGCTAACTCTGACAGGATTGGTGTACGGAGTCCTGGGTTCCCGTATGGGCGTGGCCAGCTCCGCCCTCTACATAGCTCTCGGTCACACCGCTTGGGGCGCTGCGCTCGCCTGGATTGTCATTGCCTGCTGTTGCGGCTATGGAGGTCACAGCTCGATAACAATATGTTTTTATTTATTAATATTATTCATCTCTATTATACTTATCTTGATGTAGAAATACAATCAATAAATTTAGGAAGCACTTGCACATAAACTTTAATTTAACTGGAGGAAGCAATAGGATGAATCTTTGAAATGATAGAGATATTTAGTTGAAGCCAAATATTAAGGCGGTTTAGTCTGTCTCTTGTACGTGATGTAGCCTACTAACAGCTGATATAAAGCATCTATTGTCTCTTGTTATTCAAAAAACACTATCTCGTCATAGCTCTAAATGACATACCTCCATCTAGACAACTCTAAATTATTCAAAGACCTACCAGCAGTTGATGTAAAGCATCTATTTTCTATAAGTAAAGCATCTATGAGTTCTATCAATTGCAAATGATAGAGGAAGTTATGATCTACAATTTAAGCCCAAATGCGAGTTTTCCCATCAATGGCTTCCAAGGTGCATCAAAGGCATTTGAACACAAAAAGTCGCCTTTTTCTCGGTATATAGGAATAAGCTCAAAGTACTCTAGGTGATGGAATTCTTCAATTTTGACCAAATTCAACATATGATATACGAAATAGAACTGTCTTTTCAAGGTGAAAACAATGAGCTATAGTTTATCAGGATCCGTTCACTCTTACGAAAGTTAGGGGTGTCCTTATTCTATTATCCTTGAATGTTCTTATTAGTATCAAAAATAATTTGCATTTAGAGCAGTGGAGTATTTATTCTGATGGTAAGTGATCCAGGTAGACTACGAAATACAAGATAGGCTCTAAATGTCAAGATGGACTTTAAATGTCTAACATAACATCAAAATGTTGAAAAAAAACACCTGTAGCCTGTTTTATTTTTGAAAAAGTGATTGTTAATGTTCCAAAAATTGATTAAATATAATTTTTTTTGCACTTTCTGAACTCAATTTTCTATGCTCTACAACTTTTAGGGAGAGGGGTAATACATTCCTCTGTTACTTTATGAGCTACAGAAGAATTTAAACAATTTTTTGGAAAATTTGGAAAAAATTGTGTTTTTTGAATGAATGTAAAACGTTATCTATTCGACCGATTTTTGTTTTCTTTTTTTCAATCGACGCAGAATTTTGTCCTCTACAATTCACTATGAGAATGCACCTATAAAAATGTGGACCGTTTTTTAGTTATATGCGAAAAACTAAAAAAGTGCATGGTTTTCTGGCTGTCAAAAGTTGTGCGGGTGGAAATTTTGTGTGCACTTTTCGAATACACATTATTGGGACCTAATGAAGCTATTAAAACAATAAAATCGCATACACCACCTTTTGCAGAAAAAAATCCCTGCGTACTGGACTAACTATGATGTCATAGATTATTGCAATATGTAGTCAACTACTTTGCTAGTTAGTTTTTGAAAGTTCTATTTATGAATAATTGAAGTACCGATTATTCCCTAATGGCGGTTTTGCTGACATTTTCAGGTTTCGTGAACTCGCTGCTCTCCTGTAGGCTACTGCACCCCCTCTCCCGTCTCACCTACTGTGCCTACCTCATCCACCCGGTCATTATGGTACTCACCAGCTTTCAAATGGACGGACCTCTGCACCTACACAACGGACTTGTGGTCAGTTATCCAAACTAAATATCATAGGCTAATATTGACGTAAGATAGTTTGTTACTTCAACGGTTATTGAGATAATTGAGAAAATATATGCTGAAAAACGCAATTTTTCAACAATAAGGTTTATAACTGGATAAGGAATCATAAATTTGTATTTTTTATCAATTGAAGTTGTAGAAAGTCGGATTCTGAAGAAGTTAGATTGAAAATTTCCAAAAAAGTGTTTGGAAATGATTACAAAAAAGCTTACAATTTTTATTTTTTTATTGATGGAAGTTGAAGAGAGTCGGAATACGAAGAAAAAGTTAAATGACGGCGATTGTGTAAATCTTACCCAAATCTCAGAAATAACGATCAAAAATCGCAAAATTGACAGAACATAGCCTACTACAAGTGAGAAATTTGTGTTCAGTAGCGATTTTGCGATTTTTGATCGCTATTATTTCTGAGATTTGGGTAAGATTTACACAATCGCCGCCATTCAACTTTTTCTTCGGATTCAGACTCTCTTCAACTTCCATTAATAAAAAAATACAAATTATAAGCTTTTTTGTAATCATTTCCAAACACTTTTTTGGAATTTTTCAATCTAAAACTTCAGATCTCAAGATAATATTAGGATGGTCAAGTATTGTAAATCGAATGAAACAATTTAGAAAAATGTAAATACTTGAATAGATAATCCTTTGGAGAAATATCCTGAAAACTTCAATTTAAAAGGGATATAATAAAAGAATACTCATTGTTGACCGTATTTGTGATTTGGTATTGTTGAACGGTATTTGGGATAATTATTGTGAATCATTTATTTTTTAGAACAATGTCAATATCTATCATTTTTTGTCTAGGACGCACTCAAACATAAAATCCTGCTATTTTATTGATCAAAACACATTCAGGCCCTTCAGTATTTCAAATATGTGCTAACTTCTGTCTGTTTATTCTTTCAATCCTGATTATTGTGAAGTTTGGGTTGAAGGACATGTTTTATTCTTAATTAATTTATCCAAATTCATATTAAACTATAATATTGATATTTGGGAGTCCGATCTCACAAGGTGTCAAATTATCTATACATAAACTGAAAAACTTCAATAAATAACAACCAAACTTCGTTGATATTGTACGGTACGGTATTGTAATTGTTTTTTGTCTCTTTCTTTCCAGTTCATTCTCTACTTTGGCAACTTGGTGGCTGCTTTTCTTCTCTCCTTTTTCATTTCAATCACCTATGAGGCACCGATTGTTCGTCTGCTCAAAGTTCTGCTTTGAAAAAAAGCGAAAAGAAGGAGAATGGAAACGTAGAAGGATGAAAGAAGTGAAAGAGAAAACAAAGACAAGAATCAACAGTGTTTCTCTCTGTTTGCTCAAGATTTGTTTTTTATTTTAGGTATTTATTGTGATAATGCAAGGGACGCCAATGTTTAGTGCTATAGTCTGGTCGAGCAAAGAAGACATACTGGCAAGATGGGAAAATGACTCCGACTCGGTCAATATTGGTTCAACAATTATAATTTTGGTCACAAATTGTAGATCAGAATGATTTCTACAATTTGCGACCAAATTTATAACTGTTGAACCAATATTGACTGAGCTGATGTCGTTTTCCCATCTTACCGGAATGTCTTCTTTGCTTGGACAGACTATATTTCAGCAGATTATTTCTCATAGACATTAATTGAAATAGGCGTATCAGTGTTGTTAAATTGACTTGTAGAATATGAATGTTTGTTATTTTAGAAATAAATTTTTAATAAGTTCATTGAGTATAATTTTTCAACTCCTTCTCCAACTTATGAGTTTAAGGAATTCCATCCTCTTTGTACTTCAAGGATATAAATTAATAGACTTAAATAAATACCCAACATATTGGCGGATTCAGGACTACTTAAATGGTGAGTTTGCCTTATTTATATTTTCTTGATTTTCAACTTGTGGTCTTCAAAGCCAAATTTTCATAGCGCATTAATTTCTTAGTGGGTGGTAGATTAGGAAGAGTTTATTAGATTAGATAACGTTTAACGATTATTTATAGAAGATAACTGTTTCATTTGATAAATAATATGCTCACTTCCAATCATTTTGTTGTGTTTCATTATGTACTATAGATGAATCATGAATTATCATCTTTTTCATATAACTACTTCAAATAACTCCTGAACGAGTGCGAATTTCCGGTAACAAATGACGAGTTCTTGTTTCTCCTTCAAGGACTATCAACAACCAGAGTATGAGCTAATTTCAACTTGTTCGTAAAAAAGTAGTAAAATGTATAATAAATACCCGGGTTCTATAGAAATTTTCCAAATGATTGAATTCTCTTATATTTGGCATAAGCTACTTGAATAGAGGAACAAGAATAATTATGTATTTTTGGGAAAATTCGCTTCGTTCATAGTCCAGTTTTCAAAATTGAGATTTCCATTGCAACGGTTGGCTATCATGCTGTATGTACTATTTCCATGCAAAATCATTAAGGGCCGGTTTCTCCAAATAAGTTTAGCTGAAATTTTAGTTTAAACTATCAGCTGTCAGTGTATGGTCACTTTTATTAACTTGTGTTTCAATTGAGCCAGCTGATGGTTTAATCCAAAATTCAGATTAACTTTTTTGGAGAAACCGGCCCTCAGAGATATATTGAACATAGTCCTAGATAAAAGCAAAAGAAGAAACAGCATACAGAGTAGTAACGCACAAAGTCCATGGGTTCACATGTAATAACGAACAAGGTCCACTCAGCTGTCAAATTTAGTTCAATCTTCTTGAATTTACTCTGAAGACTCCTGAGTCTTTTTAATCAAGTTTCAGACACCTTAATGAGAACAAATCAAACGCAATACATCAGAATATTATTTTTATTCATAAAATTGTATGTACAGTGTTACATATTCAACCAGCGAAAATATTTTCTCAATCACATTACATAATTTTCCAAACACTATTACAATGTCTATGCATATTTTTGATATGTACAAGATAATTGAATTTTCCTTCAATACGATACATAATATGATCTTGCATCATAATGTCTTCAAAGTCAATCAATATATTTTCTAATGGGAATGATGATACATTTTAAAGGCATACTGTTATTTTGAATTAACATTGTGCAAAACTTATTTGTCAACAGTTATTTCCACAATAGTTTAAATTAACTCCAATTAATAATACTATTAGAATAGAAGACTGATGCAAGTTTTTATTTCAATCAGTAGCCGAAGATATTTTTCTTGTCCAATCACGACCAATAAAAACTAATACCCAATTAAATAAATAATTTTATAAGAAAACTTAATTCAATACCACCACTGATATTATAGTCTATCCAAGCAAAGAAGAGCCTCTGGCTTGATGGGAAAATGACTCCAGCTTTGTCAATATTTGTTCAAGAATTTATTATAAATGTGGTCTTAACAGTAGATCAAATTATTTCCTACAATTTGAGATCATATTGATAATTTTTTAACCAATATTGACCGAGCTGGAGTAATTTTCTCATCTTGTCAGAGGGTCTTCTTTGCTTGGACAGACTATACCTATTAACATAAATGAATTAGAATAGAATACTGCTAAAAATTTGCTTAAATACTTAGCCTTTGAGCTTAAATACTTAGCAAGTGATGTATACAAATACATGATTATGATAAGACATTTAGTCAAATTCGAATACAAATATTATTCGACAATAGAAATACACATAATCTGGAACGTAATACATTAAAATGCGTTTTCACAACCATTAAGAGTTACAAAAATAACAATAAAAAATTGATGGAATTGTAAAAAAAGTAGAAATATATAAAAAATCATGTTAAAGCTAAATTTGACAAAATTACAACAAGAAAATAATTATAAAAACATGGCAATGTTTTTTCAAGTTACATATCTAAAAAAGAAAGCTAGAGAGTGAAACTAAAAATCCAAATTGATAAATTTCAACAGAAAAATTTGTGTTTTTGTGAACAGTGATTTACAATTAATTTGTGCATCCAAGGAACTTCGAATTTTAATGTGCGCAGTAGATCATGTTTTAGTATAGTCTGTCCAAGCAAAGAAGACACTCTGGCAAGATGAGAAAATTACTCCCAGCTCGGTCAATATCGGTTCAAAAATCATAAATTTGGTCTAAAATTGCAGAGCAGAATGTTTCCAATAATTATAGACCAAATTTATAATTTTTAAACTGATATTGACCGAGCTGGGAGTCATTCTCCCATCTTGCCAGAATTTCTTCTTTGTTTGGACAGACTATATTTCAAGTTTCATAAAAATTGAATACAATTTTTCCACTTTATAAGACATGGGAATGTGAGAGTATTTTTTTTTTGTATTTCAAAACAGAAAACTTTTGAAATATAGGAGAAATACATAAAGAATATCATAAAATAGACTGATTAAAAATGAAAAATCGACTAGAAGATAATATAACAGTAGTTGAACAATAGTAAAATATTGAAATACATCACTACGTAGGACATCTACAAAATCAATAAAAAATTTAAAAAAACGATTTTATACTAAAAATTCAAAGAAAAAATTACTCCTACAATAAATATACTAGTAGATGGCATCTGGAAATTCTTCCAAAAATAAATTAAAGCAACACTATGGCTCAAGTCTTCATAAATATAGTGAAATATTAATATTATCTTATTGCAATAGTTCATGAAAATGCATTTTCCATATTCTTATAGTCATAAAGCACAGTATAGGGTATATTATATATAATAGCATGAGTGGTCTACCACTTGACATTTTGTAAAATATTTTAACGTCATAGAAACTTGGATTATTCAGAGATAAAACAAAGGAGAGCAAAAAGATTAAGTTAGCCTATATGAAAATTGTGAAATGGTTGGATGGTTTCAATTTTTTCCAAGTCATTGATGAATAATACAATAATTATAGTCAAGTTTACAATGGAATAAAGTATATTAGGGAACATCATTACCTACTGAATTCATATAGAACTTATAATTCAGGATACATACCATTGAAAAAGTCAATTATAGTCGCATCTGAATTTAATGATGAGGATAATACCAAGGTTTCAGATAAACTTGGATAAGGTTTCCCCGAACTTTCAGCATGTACTTCATATAAATTCATCTTGAATTATTGGCCTCTTCCCACCAGTGCGGTCCCGGTGAGAAAATAATAAGTTTTGTGTCATTAAATTTAATTAAATCACCCCATCCAGTCTAGGCCCGAACTGCACTGGTGAAAAGAAAATTTTACAATATATCAATGGAATTTGAAAACAAAATATCGTCCCGTACTTCTGTGACTCATTCAATAAACATATATCTACTATTTACACTGATTATATACATTTACTGGCAAATTATCGATACTTTAATTGATTAAAGTATGTCAATTTTGATTATGAATTCTACACTATACTTGTATTATTTATTCTTTTGGCTCTAATTTACGACTCATACAATATTTACTAAACCCAATAATACTAATAAAAAAATTATCTCATTTTAGATAAAAATAACGTAAATAAGGACTCCAACACCCCTATGAAACTTTGTTTCAAATAACACTAAAAATTGCTCGATAATAAATAATATTTTTCATTAAATTAAAGAAGATTTTGTATGATATTCGGCAAACTGTATAGTCTGGCCAAGCAAAGAAGAGCCTCTGGCAAGATAAGAAAATGACTCCAGCTCGGTCAATATTGGTTCAAAAATTATTGATTTGGTCACAAATTGTAGATCAGAATGTTTCCTGCAATTGAGACCAAATCAATAATTTTTGAACCAATATTGACCGAGCTGGAGTCATTTTCTCATCTTGCCAGAGGCTCTTCTTTGCTTGGCCGGACTATACCTAGATCAGGAGGGAGTAAACATTCACAAAAATATAGATATGAATATATCTATATGAATATATATAAGATAAATATGATATGAATTCCTACGCTAATACATCAACGATAATAGTATCACTCTGAAAAGATTAAGTACACGGGTTTGGTAATATATTATAGCTGATGCCAAAAGGTTAGGCGGTTTCGTCTGCTCCTTATGCGCTCCAACAGCTGATGTTGACAATTAAGAGTTGTAATTTAGCTATGTCTAGATTTTTTCAAGTAAAAGATACATACTTTATATGAGCTAGGAAGCCGCCCAACTTTATAGCGACAGCTAAACTTGATACTGAATAAGTCTTCTAATCAACAATCACCAAACTAACAGTCATAAACGGATTGTAATAATGATTATCAAGTACTAAGGCATTCTTCTTCAAAACATTACATTTTAAAAATAATTATGTGATATTATCAACTTACAGGTTACTATTAGCAATCAATTAATGTAATTGTTTAAGAGCACACATTTTAATCTACTTTAAATACACAACAATATTATTATGATGTTTAATAACTATGATTATTAATGAGAATATTAAGTTAATAATAATATGATTGACAGTGCTGAATACCTTACAAAATCTTCATAGCCTAAATCAGCTTTGGTTTGAACATAATTATCATTTTCTAATTCGACCTTGGCGAGGCGTTAGAAATAAATGCGTTCAAGAAACTTCAGTCAAGTGTGTTAAAAAAGATAAATCAAGACAACGTAAACAGTAAAAATTACCAAGTATAGAAGGCATAAGAGCTGATAACTAGTGAAAACTATCATTACTTCAGAAAAAGTAAAATCCTCCAGTAAACTGATAACAGAAACTGGAAATGCTTCCAATATGGAAGATCAGTTATAGTCTGTCCAAGCAAAGAAGATCCTCTGGCAAGATGGGAGAATGACACAAGCTAGGTCATTATTGGTTCAAAAATTATCAATTTGATCTCAAATTGTAGGAAATAATTTAATCTACTATTAAGACCACATTTATAATTCTTGAACAAATATTCAAGATACTTGATACTTAGATATTCAAGATACTATATTCAATAAACTCCACCAAGATGGAGTCATTTCCCATATTGCCAGAGGGTCTTCTTTGCTTGGACAGACTGGAGTTGAATGTATACTGTGAAATAGAATACTATTATCTATAACTAAATAAAATACTGTTCATTGTCATGAATAAGAGCGAATAACTTCTATCAATAAATAGAATACTCAGCTACTTACTAATTATACAATAGTAAGTAATAGAGAAAAAATCTATAAATTAAGCATTCAAATAAATTGAATATTGAACATAATCAACACATAGAATTTGATGAAACATAAAAAATAAGTTGAATAAATATTAAACAGGTTTTGAGAAATTCTCCGATCGAATAAGATAAAATATATTTAAAAAAATATCAAGCCTCGCCATGTCTTTGAATTAAAACACAAACGTTTCTCCTCATATACACGAGTCAAGTCGACTTGATCAAATCGATTCATTGTTCAAGTCGATACAAAAGTCGATTCTTGAACCGACATTCACTGTCGAATTAAATGCAATTTATCGACCACAACGTATCTACTTGATCAACTATTCGACTTGACTCATGTACCTAATGCATCAAGTACAAACGCCTTGGCAGCTGTACTTCATTTAGCCAGCTCACCACCTCAGTACTTGGTCGAGCAAAGAATACATTCTGGCAAGATGGGGAAATGACTCCAGCTCGTTCAACATTGGTCCAAAACTCATAAATTTAGTCTCAAATTTTTGAAAACATCCTGCTCTACAATTTGAGACCAAATTTATAACTTTTGAACCAATATTGACCGAGCTGGAGTCATTTCCCCATCTTGCCAGAATGTTTTCTTTGCTCGACCAGAATTCAGCCACCTCACCGAGTTATAGTATTACTGCATCTAGCTAGCCCACCGTGTCACAGTACTGCTTCTAGCCTCCGGTCCTCCTTCTCCACCTAGTTCCACGATTATCCGCGATGGGCGTTGTTCGGCCGTCAAACAGACGTTTCCGAGTTGAGACGCAGCACAAACCGGTTGGAGCGCGGGTCGACCACCTCTTCGGTCAGATTGAGATGCGGCAGTGCCACTACCTGGTAAATCAAAACAAATTATTATTTCTACGATATTCAACTGTATAATTGATTGTATCATAGCCTCCCTTAATATAAGGCCATAGTCTTGAAAGTGTCAACTATGTTGAGTAGGAATGTCGGTCCATTTGAAAGCATTGAAATCATTTTCAAATCAGCTGTTTCAATGGATGCGTTTCTGGTGTGCGTTCTCCCATTAGACTTGCTACAAATCATTGCTATCTTTAAACATAATTGTTTATTTTAAATCTTCTATGCTAATTTCTATCACAACCCAGTACAAAAAGAATTCTATAAGTGAAATTTCATGAAAGATATACAAACTGAGTCAACATGCATGATTTGTAACTGTTTTCAATGCTATCATATGAGTAGAATGTACCTACGGTGCAATGTTGCAATTTTATGAGGCCAGGGCCTTCTATAAGATAAGAGGAAGCTAAGATATTGTCTTATCTTATCTGTACATTTATATTAAGTAAAGCATGTACACTAGGTTTCCAAAAAAAACCAATACATTCGTCCATATTTAATACTAAACTGTTTCTTTATTATTTTAATATGCTCTTTCCACTTAGTTTGACATCTAATACCAAGCAGTATTTTCATATAAAATTCTATCCCCATTCGAATTGATTTCAATTGTTTCCATTACTTTTCAATTAGTGAATATGATCCATTTAAACTCGAGTGTGGTTTTAGATGGAGAGTTGACAACTTTTTTGTTCTTGTACTTATTCGCCTTGTTATGGAGAAGTTCCACAACATATTTGTAGAAAGTGTGAATTTTATGATCTTATCTACTTATGTATTCATTATTTATGTTACCTGACAGAGAAGGGAGACGTCGTTCTGTCTTAGCTGGAAACTGCAGCCGGGTCGCAGAGCACGTGACACTAGCTCGTCACTAATCAGCGACCACGTTTGCACCTCTTTGCGCTCTTTCTCGTTCTGCAATTAAGAAAACAAAAATAGAATACCCATTAATACGAGTAAACCAATCAATTTACCAATACAATGAAGTTAGGCGAATACTAAATGAACTCGACATGAACCTTCAAAAGTAACTCAGAATAAATACTATAACTTATACTTGAACTAAAACTACAAATAAATCATCCACGGTCAGTCAAAATAAAAGGAAGACGATCTATTGAATAACTCACAGACACGATGGATTGTAGATTCACCAATAGAACGTTCAATGTTACAAACTTTTGCACAGAATTTTTAGCGAACGATCGTCACGAATCGTCCTAATTGCAGACTCTAAAAATACATCAATGTTGACAACAAAAATAAAAAATGACCGAATTTTTTAAGGTTATGATATTATTTAAGCGACCTATAATTAAGCAAACCGATCAAGGGAAAATCCATCTATTCATCAATGAACTGACTTTTTGTGGATGACTCAAACGGAGAATTCAATTCAATTCAATTAAAATAAAATAATTCCAATTCAAATCACACAATAGCTATTCTAGAATTTGACACGAATGTGATTTCAATATCATGTGATTAATTTCATATTAGTATTTTAATAGCAAATAATTACTATATTCTAAGTCGACGTGACTTGAAACCGATCGGGAAAAAATCCATCTATTTATCAATGAACTGACTTTTTGTGGATGACTCAAACGGGGAATTCAATTCAATTCATTTATTAATGCTATGCATTGCAATAAATACAACTCCAGCACAAGCCACATACATATATAAAACAAAAAAGGCACGAGGAAAATTATAATTATCACGGATTCACGATCAAGTGTTAACCGGTTAGGTCGTGTTATTTGTTAAATCGAATCAGCTGCTACTTTTCTAATGTGCTACTGTAGCATTGATTTTACAAATAACAGGATTCCACGACTCAACTGGTTAACAGGATAATCAACACATGGATCGTGAATACCCCAATCATGGCAAACACAGTACACTTCAATTAGATTACTTACCAGAAGCACAGGCTGCGGCTGCAGGTAGGGCTGTAGGAAGGCGAGAGGCGACAGATCGTGCGCCAGGCACTGTGCCAAATGCGCCAGAATCGAGTCAGGCGTGTGCCTTGGCTGTTGCCTCGTCACACGCAGATACTTCTGCAACGCCCTGGCGAGACCGGGAAAGACGGCTGCCGCTGCCTCTTCGGGCTCCATTACTACGCCGCCACCGCCTGAGGAAAAAGACAGAGAGTTTATTTCAGTTTGGTTTATTTAATTGCCGGCCCGGTTGTTTTATTCGCTTGATTCAGGTATCAATTTTTAATTAATCATTTCAGTTTATGGTTTATTTAATTGCCGGCCCGGTTGTTTTATTCGCTTGATTCAGGTATCAATTTTTAATTAATTGTATAAACCTGAAGCGTGAATACACAACTTCAACGTGTAAATCTACAATTGAAAGGCACAGACAGGAATATACTATATCAATAGCAACAGGTTTTGCAGACTAGTGAGTGAAAATAGCAATTATTATAGAGTATTCCATCGACAACATTTTAGGCAGGGAACAATTTTAGTAAGGACTCACTATTGAATTCCTTTCAAGAATATAAATTCAAATGAATGTTCATTGAACTTGATTGACACTGACTAAAACAAAATTTGTTTGGGAGAGAAATAGTACAGGCTACGTCTAGTTTTTCTCCCAATTCCAGTGTTTTGTATAAATGAATAAAATGAAATCAAAGTACCCTTTTTTATTTTTCACAACATGTTTCGGCATCTAGAGCCATTTTCAAGTGCATTTGAATTATTTTATAGTTTTAATAAATACAGAAGCCCTAAGAGAAAATAAGTATTGAAAAGAGACCGCATACTACAGTACGGCCATTGGTGTAAAACGCTTTATAACAGTATGCTGAGATAAAAAAAATCCAACCACCCACCATACTCCTGCCAAACTTTCAAATTCTAATAAAATTCAACAGCAAGATTTAAAAGAATTGATCATTTGGCAAACATTTACCAAGAGGAACGACATAAAAAATTGTCTCTTTACTTCCAGTAAGTTATTACTTTGAATTAGTAATTATTTTTAATTAGTTCGATTTAAAATAACACTGGCAAAGCGAAGTTTAGGTTGGAAATCATTCACATCAATATAACAGATACAATGAATACGACTACAGTATGCCAATCACACAGAATTAATCAAGGCTCAAATATTTCCACCAAATGTTCGGGCAATCTAAGGCTGGTATTACACGATAATAGTTCTATTATCATAGTTGATCATATGGAAAGAGATGAAAATACAAAATCATAATTTCATCTCTTTTTATATGATGAGATATGATCATGGAACTATTATCGTGTAATACTGACCTAAAATTATTTGGATGTTGTTATTGATTCATTTAGTAGTTAAATTTCTACATTTTTGTATTATTGTAAAGCTTAATTGAGGAATTGTATATTACTGTAATGCTTTTTTAAGGAATGAAATAAATAAATCTACAAACCGGCACTGGTAAGATGCGGCTGCCGTTTGATGTGTGTAAACGCGTCCTCTGTGGCCGCAATCAGCCGCGCCCGCCGTTTACGCACTCGCCGCTCCCAGTCGTGCTCCTCGTAGAAGCGCTCGTTGTGTGACGAGTCTCGCCGACTGCCGCCCCTGCCCAGGCCGCGACCACCTGATGTCATCTAAAGACAGCACAAATCAGAGTTATCAACACACGATAAACATCACGGTTAAAATATCAAATTATTCAACACAGCATGTCATACAATGAACAATAATTGATCATTTCGTAAAGATTAATTGAAAAATAAATTACTGAAAGAACCCTCGGACCAATGAAATTGATCAGGTTTCAATCTCTCCAGATATTAGATTTTGCTAGGAAAAATGTGTAAATTAAAAAACAGGTCTCGACACAAGTCATCAATAACTTTATACAGTACCAAATATGTTTTTCATTTTAAATAATAGTCGCAGTACCCTTTTCAATTATCTTTATTCATGCATAACATGTTCCGACTACTCACAGTGTTTTGAAAATGACTGATGCCGGGTTTTTCCAAGCACACTCAAAGTTGAGGGACCCTCAAATTTTTATGAACAGCTGACATTTTCTATGATAAGTATAGGAAATGTTGTAAAGTGTAGTAAACTTGAGGGTCCCTCAAATTTGATGAACAGCTGACATTTTCTATGATAAGTATAGGAAATGTTGTAAAGTGTAGTAAACTTGAGGGTCCCTCAAATTTGATGAACAGCTGACATTTTCTATGATAAGTATAGGAAATGTTGTAAAGTGTAGTAAACTTGAGGGTCCCTCAAATTTGATGAACAGCTGACATTTTCTATGATAAGTATAGGAAATGTAGTAAAGTGTAGCCTAGTAAACTTGAGGGTCCCTCAAATTTGAGTGTGCTTGGAAAAACCGGGCATGAGTAGTCGAAACATGTTGTGCATAAATAAAAATAATTGAAAAGGGTACTGCGATTCTCATTTTAGTAAAAAAACAGTGATAAAGTAACCCTAAAAGGAAATATTGTATAGCACTGACCTGCATATTGCTATCGACATCGTAGTACTTGAACGAGGAGGCTTTGGCGTGTCGCGATTTGGACGAGGTGGGGGGCCGATCCAGGTACGGATTGTAGATAGGAAACTCACAGTAGTAGCGCTGCAACAGCCACACGGCTGCACGTTGTATGCTCAGTCGACCTAAAAAACAAAATAAATTCGGTATGAAAATATGTAAAATAAGTAGAAATAATAAATTACAGAAAAACACTACTTACAAGAGCAAGCACACTACACTTGGCACACTTGAATTAATAATTATTGTCATCTGGAGACTTTCGATCAGATATGAAAGAAAGAAAGATTTTTTGCGAAAATTATTGAACAAATTTCACAAAATAATATGAAAACAAAAAAGTTTCGTAACTTATAAACTAATTCATACAAAAACTGAAAATTAAAATATTTCTCACTTGATAATTGATAATAATCAACATTGATGGATACACCAGCATCAATAGCCTATTTGAACTCATTGGATGTATCCCTCTGATTCCGGTGAATAGATTATAAAAAATTATATTACTATAAATAATGACTAAGATGTTTTATTCGTTTTATGTATGTTTCTTTATGTACTGTACTCTGTACTATACATTAAATGTGAATATTATATGAAACTTATGTTTGTGTGCCATACGCTAAATAAATAATTAAATCATAAACATTGACGTTACGAGGAAAAGGAAATTCACAATGAATAAATCATGTATTTTAATCATGTGTTACTTCATTCGAAAAATCTGAAAGGAAATATGTAGGCTATTCCTGCAATATTGATAATGATTTTAGTTATTTATCACTAAAATTAGAATTACAAAATAATATTGGACTCATCAAAATAGTTCTCTTATTGTATCTTTACAATACGAAACGCATCAATCACAGTTGAACATCAACAGCCTTCATCTACATCTTTTAACCCACTATGAATGAATGCCTCCTTTGGGAGATTGGCTGTCGTTAGTAAAGACAGTCAGTCTTCCCGTTTCTGGAGGAATATTAATTGTTGCATTACACTCTAACTGATCAACTGCATGTTATTCAGAGGTGTTCTGCATCTTCACTTGGTTGTGAAGACTGGCTTGTGGTTGAGAGGATCGACGTGCTAACCACACGTTACCTCTATCCTGGTTGATGATTATTCGCCTGCTGTATTGCCTGTCCGGGCTGGGAGGGCATACTGGCGAGGTGGGGGTGGCTTCGGCTCGGTCGGTGTTGGTTCGGGGGATGTGGGTTCTGTTTGAAAATTTCTGACTTTTGAGCCGGTATTGGCCGGACTGGAGTCGTCTTTTTTACGGGTTGTATAGTGGAGTGAATATGAAACTGGCAGCCAGCTGGTAGGCCTAGGTCCTTCATAGGGCTGTTGCGCCATTGACAAACAAATGAATAAATGCATTTTCATAAAAAAACTCACCTATTGCAAAACTGCGACACTCGCCATCGGGACTGCGCGTCACCCTCACATAGTAGGTCGGCTGCAAATGTCTCAGCTCCAACAGTGCCACGGCCACATAGTGCACAAACAGCAGTGTCTCAACCAGACTGCTGGCAAATGCCACCAGAGCGCGATACTCAACTCCCGGCTCTCCTGTCACAGCGGCTCGTACACCTGAAACAAAAATTAAATTAAAATAAATAACTTTTTTTTTACTTTTTGTGAAGGTGATATTGTGATCAAATCAAATCTTCTCTATTTATTTCGGAAAAAAATGCTTTGTAACAAACTAAATGGAATACACCTACGAAGACTATGATAGATCTGTATGTAGGGGCAAGTTCCGGAAAGCTCATAAGGACATAAATATATTCACAATGGGTAGAATTACTTCTGAATTTAACTATTCTATTAACTGAAAAACATAAATTGAATAAAACAACTAAGTGGTGAATGAATGAATAAAAATAGCTGTTTATTGAATAGAAAGACAATATAAAGTAATCAATGTAATAATAAAAAGTAAATATTGTAAATATTCAAATAAAGACATATAGATAATTAATGATGTTGATGTTATTTCCAACAATATTGTAGTCTAAAATAATAAAATAAAAGATAACATACATGAAATTCCTTATATTAATGTTTTCTTCACCATTTCTGCTTATTTTTCCATAATATGCCACACTGAAGAGGGTGGGCCAGCTCAAGGTTATTACAAATATATAATAACCTTGTATCAAGCTTATATAATTGATAAATAGATAATTAAAGCTGTCTTGATAAGAATATAAATATGATGTTTATGCTATTTTTAACAATATGATTAGTAATCATAATTATAATAATTATGATTAGTAATCATAATTATAACAATTATGATTAGTAATCATAATTACTTATTGGTCAAATCAATAGAATTATAGAATCCACTTATTTTCTCTAGATTTGAAAGTCACGCCAATTCTATATGGAAGATGAACGCACGAATCACAGTTACACATCTTACTCTTTATCTTCATCTTTTAACCCACTATAGTTTATTGTTACAATTGCGACTTGATAGCAAGTATTTTAAGCAAAGGTGATAATGAGTGAGTGAATGCTAATGTCTACATGGTTAATGAAAGTTCACATTACAATTTTAACTTTGAAAAACACTTTTTACTTGAATTTTGATGAAAGTTCACTGTTCGCAATAAAGATATAATCAAAATTACCAAATAGTAATGTGAATACACCCGAAGCTGATGACTTAACAAATTTATTTCGGCAAGTTTTTGCCAAAGTTTCAATGACAATAACAAAACTTCGAGTGTTGACGATGCGCTCGAGCAGCACCAAAGGCCTCCACTCCAGTAAGGCAATCGAAACCAGTGAAAAAACTTTGTACTGCATTGTCAGTAATGAATCCCAGTGAACAAGCTTCTCATCCCTTACCTTCAGTAATCTGCACCAGATAGAACAGCCAATAGGCAATCGTACAGATGACGACCAGCAGCAGAACGGCGGCTCGCAGCAGAAACACACGCGGCATGGTGGCCTTGGGCGCCCGCCAAAACAGTGCCCACGCGCCCACTGCCAAGAGCACCAGTTTTAGCGCCAACGAAACTAGGAGACCGCGACACTCAGCGCCGCAGGCTAGAAGCCTACCGCCGCTCAGCTGCGACATTTCGGGTAGGACGCCTGAAAAGTACAAAAATTATAAAATACTAACTGAAAAATTCGACTGAGACAGACGTTGTCGATCTTGTAGAATCGTTCCATAATGAAATAAAACACACTGATATTATAGTCCGTCCAAACAAAGAAGACCCTCTGGCAAGATGAGAAAATGACTCCAGCTCGGTGAATATTGGATCAAAAAATAATGATTTGGTCTCAAATTGTAGATCAGAATGTTTCCTACAATTGAGACAAAATCAATAATTTTTGAACCATTATTGACCGAGATGGAGACATTTTCTCATCTTGCCAGAGGTACTTCTTTGCTTGGACAGACTGTATAAATTCTACCGTTTATTCTAGTACAGTACCTTGGTTTCGTGGCCACACGAATCCAGCTGACAGTGAGCTTGAAAATATGACATGTGTGGCCACAAAACCCTGGTTCTATACCAGAATTAACGGTAGAACTGACAATAGCCTATTCAATTGTTTTATTCGAAATAAGTAGCTTTATTATTATTTCATTTGTTATTTGACATTTCATTCAAGTCAAGTTTATATTTATAAAGTATAATAATTTATAAAGTATAGCGCCTTGCGAAAAATTTTTGATCCCAACAAAATAATTAATAACCCCTTCACACCAATGCCCAAACCTTCATTGAAGTCTCTGTACAATTCTACATAGATACTGCAGGCTACTTGCAGCCTACATTATGCTAGGCTGAGGAGAATGCAGATAAGTTCGAAAGTTTCTTTGAAAGTATTTAATAAGCTTCCCTTACTGGTGAGATAAATTCCTTCAAATCAGTAAAAAATATCTATTTTGCAGATGATCCTTATTGGCTGAATTTCTCAAATATTAAAAATTTTATATAATGTAAGAATGTAGCAATATAATGCTTACAAGTCAGCTGAATGTTTTGAAAACACCTCACGTGTCATTTTGTATTTAATATGTTCTATCATGTATTACTATTATTATTTAACATTCAAAATAGATAATTAAATACTCCCGGATCATTTCAAAGAGTGGAAATCCTTTGGCAGGAGCTGGAATTGGGGCTCAGCCTGAAAATGTGGACTATATTTCAATCAAAATTGTGATGGAAATACTAAGGGCTGCGTCTGTCTTTCCTTTATTATGTATGTTTGTCATTAGATAAATAAATAAATAAATAGATTATTCTTGAACTTTCAAATAATAATTAAAATTGTTCTATTCTAAAGCCGACGTCTATGATAATAGCCTAGCTTCAAACTGGGTGTTCTTCCTATCATTTAATCATCATCATCATATCATTTAATGTTCATTATCTTTTTGTTTTCTCGTCAAACACTCACCAATCTTGGGCAACACCACCATAGCCACCGGACTGGCAAACGCAATCATCGATATCACCGCTGACATCACCGTACCCACGTACCGCTGGCACAGAAACGCAACGCCGCCTTCGTCCGAATAGGCTCCACCCCATCCGCCGCCTCCGCCACCGCCTCCCACGTCCTCCACCGAGCCGCTCTGCTCCGACGTGTTACCAGTCACCGCTGTTGTGTTCTCGCCCCAGTTTTCATCCTGAAAACAAATAATTGATAAATTATTGAATAATAATTAATTCATTAAATTATTGCCAATAAACTCCATTGTAGTATACCAGATGTTGTGCAACACACATGACGCAAATTAGTTAATGCAAATGTTAAATAGTTTGTTATTTGGAATGACTCTCTTTTACATGTTTACAGATTATACACGTTAAATATTCAACCTTGATGTTCATTTCATTCTAATATTCTACATGGTACAGTCATTGAATACAAGTCACAGTAAATGTCCACCATTTGACGGAACATCTGAAGATTGGATTTATTGGCACAAAAGATTCAAGATATACCTACGGAATGGAAACATCAAAAACGAAGACAAAAAAACGAGACTTACTACTTGAGAATCTGGGACCACAACCATTCAAAATAGTATTTGATTCTATGCATCCGACCCCCATAAACAACATTGGCTTCAATGATGCTATAGAAGTCTTAAACAAGTACTACACGAAACCACAAGCACCTCTAAGCTTATCCCAGAGAGTTTGTTTTTCTCGACGATTCCGGAATGAAGGTGAGACCATAACTCAATTTGAACTGGATTCGAAGTTTCTTGTTTTTATTCTACATCCATAATAATCCTATGTAGGTGGCCACACATTTCTATAGTCTGTCGAAGCAAAAAATACATTCTGGCAAGATGGAAAAATGACTCTAGCTAGGTCAATCTTGGATCAAAAATTATAAATTTAGACTAAAATTGTAGAAAACATTCTGATCTCTAATTTGAGACCAAATTTATAATTTTTGAACCAATATTGACCGAACTGGGATCATCTTCCCATCTTGCCAGAATGTATTTTTTGCTTGACCAAACTATAATAAGCTTAGTGAATGTCATGGAAAGAATTGATACCTGCCAGCGCAACACAGGAGGACACATTATTCATACATTAGATAATAGAGTCAGATGAACATCTTGATGTATTTATATTATGCTTTTCGCTTGAAAAAACCTTTTAAATTGAAATATTGGATCTCTTTTTGAATCACTCTCTGTTATTGGAACATATTCCAATGTTTTATGATGTAATTAAGCTTTTTTCAATGCATTTTAATGCGTTTTTGAAGGTATTGGAATGTATTTCAATTTGTAGGAACGCATTTCAACGTATTCTTATGTATTGGAACGTATTCAAATTTATTATGTATTACAATGTATTCTCACGTATTACAATGTGGGCTACTAGAATGCAAGACAGTCTTCTTGAAGGTAGGTTTCAATTAGACTAATACAATACATTGGCACATACAGGTATTAGATAGAGGCACTCAAAACTATTCAACATATAGAGTTGAATAGTTATTGTTGTGTTAATAGAGCCATGCACTCTGATCAGCTGATTCTTTACAAACATTGCTCCGTACAACTACAAGTTTTTATTGCATCTTATGCACGACAAGTGACTGAGCTAAATGACAACTCTTGACAACATCAGCTGTCAAAGTGCACAAGGAGAAGACAGAACCACCCAACTTTTTGGCATCAGTTATAGCTTAGATTAAGAATATCTTTCTTACCAATGTGTTTTTGCCAATAGATTAATAATTAATAAATAAATATAAGACTTACTCTGTCTCTATAAGTAAGTCTTATATTCTTACTCTATGGTTATAGTCTGTCCATGCAAAGAAGACATTCTGGCAAGATGAGAAAATGACTCCAGCTCAGTCAATATTAGTTCAAAAATGATCAATTCGGTCTAAAATTTCAGGAAACCTTCTGATCTACAATTTTAAACCAAATTGATAACTTTTGAACCAATATTGACCGAGCTGAAGTCATTCTCCCCATCATGTCAGAATGTCTTCTTTGCTTGGACAGATCATACACAATACATCCTCTCACCTGAGGCAATATCTGCACCTCGATGACCTCCTGGCCGTCGTCAGGACTCATGGTCACCGCTGTCTGAAAGGGAGCCATTTCGCCTCCTTTACGGTGAAGGTGCTCGCCTCTCTCGTAAAGTGAACTGCAAATTTAAAAAAACGAAATAAATGAGAATCAGAGGTGAAAAATATAAGAAACAAAACAATCAATATGACAATTATTATTATTAGCATATGACTCATTGAATATTATTATGTTCTGATGTAACTTATGTGAATGAGCGAGTTATCAACCCCTCGCGGGAAGACGGGGTTGATAACCCCATCAGTCAAGATGGAGGATGCTCTGTTAAAATACATAACTTAGTGTGAATATGAAGGCAAAAGGCTTCTTCTCTCTGTGATTCACATACACCTGTTGATTAATACCAATTCTCTTATTTTAATGTGGATGAGATGAGATGATGTCAGCCAGGTCCAGTGGCGGATCCAGGGAATGATTTCAGGGGGGGTGTCAAGGAGGATATGTGGGAAAACTCCCGGGAGATTTGGAGGGTATGAAATAACCAACAGAGGAAGGGGGTCCCGGGAAAATTTTGGAAACATGTTACTGAAAACTCGTGTTTTTAGACAATCTGAGTGGGAAAATGGCCCTCTGCGCCCTCCCCTGAATCCATCACTGGCCAGGCAGGAGTGGCCGGACACGAACGGATTAATTGACCGTTACGATAGATTGGGAATGCTTTAGCATTAAGTTAGAGTATAGGTAAAAACATGTCAAAAAGAACCTACCCTGACTTTTTGTACATGCAGAGTTCACTTCATTATCCGTTAGCGTCAAGTCATATCGTCTCCGTCTCGATGTAACATCAACCTGATAGATGATAGACTTACAATAAGCTTAACCTACTCATTGGAAGGTTAGTTTCTAGAGTAAAAATTCACGTTCCAACTGACCTGTTATTACGATGCGAGTGATTCCTGTGATTTGAGCGATGATTGTGCGACCGGGAGCGCTTCGACTTTGAACTCTGTTCGCTCAAAGCCGATTTTATAGACTCTGTCTCCATGCCGAACTCGGTCTGAGAATCCAGCAGTCCACGCATGGATTGCCGTTCCGTTGACGATAAAACGTTATGTGGTGCATAAGTGCCACTATCCAAACTCCTTGGCGGGCAAGTTGAACTGGTTACCGTAATCCTAATTTTGAATGATCAATTGAAACTGGTCCCTGGACATAAACTGCATGAACAAAGCAGGTTACAATGCAATTGACAAGAGCTAGCCTAGATAGATTGATACAAGCTTACAATCAAAATTTGTACGGATTTATTGTCAAATGAAAACAACATCAACCTACTCTTCATTTACTAATACTTATTAACGATGAAAATATGATATTTTTTCACAAAAACGGCATTAAAGTGAAACAAATGAGCTAGTCAACATCAAACTTAAGGTTTGATGTTTAATAAAAACCGTATCACACTGTGCACTTATCTCTCTAACTATAAATATAGCAACACTATTATTGTGTTTTTAATTGAAAGCAGACTGGCATAATGACAAATACAAGACTTTTTCATTAACTTCTAATCTAAAACTAGTGGCCCTAATCTAAACGCTGTGAAACGAAGCCATAGCAGCAACAATCACATTCTAAAATCAGTGATGACAACCTTTGAAAACGCTTGGAAAAAGAAATCAATAAGGCCTCGTTGAACAGCTTTGTTGATACTCCATAATTGTAATATTCGAATGTTAATTAATTGGAAAATCTTCTAAATAGCGATTATTTTCAATAATTTGATCGATATTATATTTTCCCGCATCCACACGCTCGCCAAGCGTAGGCGATATTAGGTTAGTGCGAGTGCGAGTGTGGATGGTCAGCTCGCTTTCGATCGGGTCCGCTCCGCTCGACTGGCTGGTGTAGTATGCGGGAGACCGACTCTATGCTCAGAACACAGAATACTCGACAGCGAGCACTGCCAAGCGGCCAAGCCAGGCGAAATTTAACATCGACATTTAAACATGGAAAGTCGACTATTGATGCCACAAATAATTTCTTAAGCAGAATTTATGAATCACTGGATGTTAATAAGAAGGCTCTGGATCTCTTCATTGATTACCAAAGAGCATTTGACAGTATAGATCATGATATCCTATCAGAGAAGATAAAGAATTATGAATTTAGAGGATTAACTTACAGTTGGTTGAAGTCATTTACAACTGACAGATTGCAGCTTATTGAAATTGAAGATAGAAAACAGAGAATAGTGAATAATAAATACCGGTACAGGTAAAAAATGTGTCAATTGAAGAGGGGAGTGTCACAGGGCACAATTCTTGGCCCAATTCTATTTTCCTTGTATATTAATGACCTTCCAAATAGTATACATCATGCCAGTAGCGTTCTCTTTGCAGATGATGCTAACTTCCTCATTGTTGGAGATGATCTGCAGTCTGCAGCAACTGCTGGAGCAGGGAGAGTGCGTTCTAGAGAGCATTGCAGTTTGGTCCAATGCAAATGAATTGAGGTGAACATAGAGAAGACCTGCTATGTGGATTTTTCAATATTAATGATTCAAACCGCTCTATTACTCACAATTTTCTAGATTTCAAAATGGACGGGAAGGATATCAAACCTACAAACGTTTGAGGCTTTCCAGGAATCCAAGTAGACTCTGGATTGAGGTGGGAAAATCACGTTGATGAGGTTGTAAAACGACTGAGTAGAGCAACATTAGCTATTTCAAAATTGACAAGTACGAACAAGAAAGTGATACTATTGGCTTACTATGGATACTTCCAGCCTCTACTAACTTATGGCCTGATTTTTTGGGGTTCTTCAACTGGAATGACTAGAGCATTAAGGGCACAGAAGAGAGTACTCAGGATTTTGTTTAGTAAATCTCCCAGAACTCCTTACAGCAGACCATTGTTTCAAGGCGCAAGGATACTGACTCTTCCCTGCCTGTACATTCTCAAGGTGGCACTGCACGGTTTTAAGCATAGAGCTTCCTGGACTGGGGGATCAGATCTCCACACCTACAATGCAAGATCAAGGCATGCTCTTCAACTCAATGCTCATAGAACATGCTTTTTTGAAAATAGTGCTGATTATATGAGTAATAAAATATTGAACTCTCTACCAAGTAGTCTGATAACAATTGGGAGCAAACGTTTGTTCAAAAGTAAATTGAGAGACTGGCTGCTTGAAAAATGCTTCTATAAATGATAGAACTTTTCGAAACAAGGAATTAAATTCAATGTGTTCTGTGTTATAATATTCTAGTAATCAAAAATTTATTAATTGTGATAATGTGTTATATTGCAATTTTATGGCTGTGAACCAGACTTTGAATCTGTATTATGACTGTTAAACATACCTTGTTATGTACATACAAGGAATAAATAAATTTAAATTGGAATTAACATCCACTTGCTTGGTGTCAATCCTCCCTGGTCACATGACCTACTACGTTACTATTGTTGGTGTTTATATTTTTATTTCAACAATTTGGTTAACAGAGTTTAGTATGTTTGATGATTCACAATCCACGGAATAGAATAATTTATCAATGCATAATAGCAATAAATTTCCAATTCGTCTTGTGAAAATATCTTATTAATTCTATTCTTTAGTACACTAAAACTATGAAGACCCTATTGATTCCTCTGGTCCGCCCTCACTTAGAATATGCTTCAATAGTATGGAATAGGCAAAGATTGTGCACAACTAAGATGAATATTGAAGCTGTTCAAAGATGATTTGTACGACTAGTTTTAAAGCAACTTCAACCCAACATGCAACACTTGTCATTTATACAATTTTGCAAAGAGACTGAGCTAGAAACTCTTGATTGGCATAGAACTAAATGTGATGCTGTGTTTCTACATAATTGTCTTCATGGGCATCTAAAGGTTGGTGATCGTGGAGTAGGAATAGCTGTGCCAACAAGAAATTTCAGAAATTATCATCAATTTCACTCCTACATACAAAAAGGTTCTGCTTCACCGGTTGATAGATGTGTCACAGCTGGAAACAGAGTAACTCACAGAATTGATTTTCATGAAGCCTCCAAGTTGTTTAAGAAGAGAATAAAGGCTCTACATAAAGAATATGAATGATTTGACAACAGTTTTCCATTCAACCACTGTACATTTTACACTTGACAATATTGCAATACACAAAGGCCAAGAGCTGTTCTATTGCATGTAAAAATGCCTTCCATATATGCATTCTCACTAGTCACTTGGTGCCATGTGGTGGAACAGATTGGCTGTAAGGGGTGATGTGGAGGCCAACTATTAATATTATTATTATTATCTATAAACTTGATATAAAATCCTAGAATTGGGTAATATGTTATAAATTTGTGCTCCAGTTGATACCTAACTATTTTTTAAATAAAAATTTTATTATTAATGCTTAGGCTATTAATAATACTAATGAATTTGAGCTTTGTAAATATCAATTATAAATTAAAGATACACAGCAAAACAAAGCCAAATTTTAAGAACTGGAAAATTTTAAACAATCCTTTAATGTAAAGGGATGGTTTTCCCAAAAAAATACATATGAAATTTCAGTTGATGATTATAATATAAGTAATTGCTGAAATCAACCCTCAACACATAATTTTAATGAGAAAAGGCAGTTAAATTGAAAAAGTAAAATAATTGAAAGGCAGCATATGCTTGAGAAACAGTTGGGTCTGCATTTTCAAAAATTAGGAAGAATTGGCGGCAACCAGCGCTCGCTTGCACCCCCTTTTGCCATTATGGCGGTAGCACTCATGATAGCAATTGCGAGCGTGTCGTTGGCAAACGATCGCTGAGCCGCTGGGCTCGACTGGCCACTCGACGTAGCCACTCACCCGAGCGTGTGGATGTAGCATCAGACGTACGACGTCACAAACTCTGTCTGTTCTTGTTGAAACTTGGATTGAAACTGTAAATTGAAAATAACGCATGTATGGAGGCGCCTTTATTAACGCCAAACTGTTCTATATAACGCCTTTATTGTTTAGTAAAAATTTAGCCTAATATAAACAATTTTTTAGTGCATTTCATTTGAAAAATGCACTATTGGTCTTGACCGGATAATCTCAAATATATGATGCGATGTACTTTTTACACGTTTCCGAGCCCCCAGAACACGAATCTGATGTCCGTTCAAATTCATATATCTCTATATATATATTTATATTTATATATGTACAGATTCTTGTTAACACGATAACTCCGGAAGGGCTTGTCGGAGAGCGACCAAATTTTGCACAAAAATCATTAGTGTTAATATCTCGGTCAAGTTCGTTAACCAGCCAAATTGGTCCAAGGGAAGGGGGTGAAATTAGGGGATGAAAATTTTGAAAAATCACTACAAATTGACCAATGACTTGATCGTTTTGAAAATTGGTGTGTATAATAGCCTTATTATGCTCTACAATTTGAGCCATCAACGGAAAAAATCCAATCAAAAATGGCGGAGAAAATTGCGAATAATATGCCGAAAATTGTGTTTTTTATGGGTTTTTCGAAAACGGCACCTTTGAATTCATACCCTGAATAGCTCATTATGAGTCATATGATTCGAGCCATCATAGAATTTGAAATGCACTCTTTCCGACCGCCAGCTGCCGGAGCGAATTTTTTTTGAGAGTCGAGTTTCAATGTGGTGGGGAATTGCGAAATTACGTAAATTATTGCCAAACTAAGCATCAGTCTGAAAAAATTTAAAATATTTTTTTAGTAGAGAATGGAATTTGGAAAAGATTAAGACCATTTGCAACTCTGTATTATAGTCTGTCCAAGCAAAGAAGATCCTCTGGCAAGATGGGAAAATGACTCCAGCTCGGTCAATATCCGTTCAAAAATTATCAATTTGATCACAAATTGAAGGAAACAATTTGATCTACTATTAAGACCGCATTTATTAACAATTATTGACCAAGCTGGAGTCATTTTTCCATCTTGCCAGAGGGTCTTCTTTGCTTGAACAGACTATATCACCGTTTAATTTATTAGTAGAGGAATCAAATAGAATGTAATAATTTATCTATCAAGAGTTATATCAAAGTTGGAGAATTATTAGATATTGCAGTAAGTACACCAACTACTGCTGTAACATAATAATAATAATAAATTCGAATCTCCTATTCTAGCTATGGAAATACTATGTAGAACAAATTACTTTCTGTAGGTACTGTGCTCGTTGCGGGGCGAAATGTAAAGCCGCTTGGCCGGCAATCAAGAGGTACCGGGTTCGATTCCCGGTTTGGGCATAGTTTTTGAACAGTTTCATTAAACGAATTTCGCCTGCTACTTAGTATGTTACATTGGTCAATATTTGCAGAAGCAAAAGTCCTTATTGTAATATTTATATAGCTATAGGAGACAGGAGATTCAAATTAATCATTATTATAAGTTATAACAGTGATAAGGAGACAAAAAATATACTCTGTCAACTTCTCCAATTTTCTGTTCAATGAGAACCATACAGTACAGAGAGTGCAATTAAAGTTTTTATAGGTGTAATTAAGTAATCAAAGAAGAATGAAGCACACGTTTGAGCTTAATGAATCCGTATGATCGAAGCCAAACAATTGATTTCTGATGAGTCTATTGTTCTGCCCTTCTACAATAGACAGGGAGAGAACTGTCTACAAAATTACACTCAGTATGTTTGTAATGCGTTGGAAATGGAACATGAAACACATGTTGAATGAATATGACGTGTAGTGCTAATGTTGGTGGTATTAGAAGGTTTTGAATTATCTGGAGAGTGGATTTTTTTAAGGTGAGATATTTGATGACATTTTGGTAATAATTGTCACCTTGTGAATTTCTAATTCACTCTATAATCTCTAATTAGATACAATGGATTTTCCTATTATAATATAGGAGACCCATTTTATAAATAGATTTCCCTATTGTAATATAGAGACTTTATATATTATAATCAGACTGAGTAATATACCGGCCTTATCTGTATAGATTTATCCCATTTTTGTTTTAGTCTGTCCATGTAAAGAAGATGACATTCTGGCAAGATGGGAGAATTACTCCAGCTCAGTCAATATTGGTTCATAAATTATAAATTTGCACTAAATTGTAGGAAACATTCTGACTTATATAGCAGAAAACGACGTGTATTTCAAGGTAAATTAAGTAAATCACTTACTTTTGGCGTAGTGAAATGCATCCCACTTCACTATGCCAAAAGTAAGTGATTTGATAAATTTACCTTCAAATACACGTCGTTTTTTACTATATAAGTGTTAATAAGTATCTCGTCATGGGAAGCAACATCAAACATTCTGATCTATAATTTTAGACCAAATTATTTCTGAATCAATATTGGCCGAGCTGCATTCATTTCCCCATCTTTTAGAATGTCTTATTTGCTTGAATAGACTATATGCATGCTTACTTGACTCGTCTATAGCACTGAATTTTGTTTTTATCATTTCATAATAATAATTATGATCCATAATACGGTATTTTCCTTTTATAACAGAGTTGAACTTTTGTTGTTCAATGTTCTTATTGTATATTTTGCATCAAAAAATGTTTGTGTTCTTTTTTTCTATACAGGAGAGTTATGAAAATATTGCGTTATTTTTTCACATTTAAGGCTATCATTTGAAGGCATAAGGTTCTAGGTCTCGTAAGGCCTTACTTTATTGGTTTATAATAAGCATAAACTTTAAACAAGTAAAATTCTACTTGTTTTTCTAAACCATTAGGCTATTATACTGAAATCCTCTTATCACGAAATATTCACTCCAATTTAATTCAAAATTCAAACATCCTTGGAAATAATTAATTCTGTTAGCCTACTTCACTTTTTGTTATACATATACAAAAAATATTCAATCATAGTTGGTTGTGAATGATGCAAAATACCTCAATATTATTAGATAAAAAATGAAAAACGAGATAAATAGGTTAACTATCGAATACAAATAATAAATGAGAAATAATAAAACAAAACTGTTGGAATGGTGGAATAAACACTCTTTTATAATATAACACTATTTATTGAGAAATACTTTCATATTACAGATAAATCAGTAAGACAGTGTCATCTTCAAAACACATATCAGTCGCCATCTCAGTTGGAACAACAATCAATAAATTAGATCAATATAAATGTATGATACATATCGATAGTCAATGTTCAATACTCGATATCCAAATCTAACAAAAACTTATTCGTACAATCATACCTATAATATTACAGATAAGCTGAAGAACTAATATGGAAAGTATTGATGATTTATTCCAGGAAGCATGACGAAACTCCTTCTTCTCCAGCTCACTATCATTTTCTTAGCCTGCACTATTATTCAGGGCAATGATGAGACTGACAATGTTAAAAATGATTCCAACGAAGATGAAAAATCGGAAAACCAGGGTGGAATCGGCAACGATTTGCTGAAAAACCTGGAAAAGCTCTCGAGTTTCCTCGGCGATAGTGATGAATTGTCAAGTAGTGACGAAGACGATGATGATTTGAGAAGAGCGGAATTTGAAAATGCTGACAACAGCACTTATTGCTATTCAAGAGATGAAAATCCTTACAAGTATTTCTCGACGAAAACTCTTTATCCTCAGTACAACGATTCGGCTCAGTTTGATCCTATACCAGGTAAGAACAAAAATTACCTTATCAAATACAACCTAGAACTATATTGATATTATCTTTTTTACATACTAGGCTATTGTGAAAATAATAATACTAGTAATGAATAATTCTTCAGTTAATACTGTACCAGTGTAGGCGACCCTACTTGTTAAAATGTACTTGAATAATACCTATACGATTTTTTACACCCAAATGTATATTAATTTATTATTTAATTTGAAAATAATAACAACACATAAATGAGGTAATTGAAACATATATATACGATATTATTAACTCTATTTGAATGTATAATTGAAAATGAATACAATGTAATATTCAATTTATTTGAATGTAGGCCTACAATTGAAACATATTATAATACAATATTCACTCTATTGGAATGTACAATTGAAACATGAATAGGCGTACCAGGCTATTCACACCATTTGAATCTACAATTTGTAAATAATTGAATAGTAACAATAACTGGAACTGCAATATATTGGATACGGTACATTCTGAATTCAAGTAATATTGAAAAAATATTACACCAATTTTACTTCATATGTAAGCTTACATAATCTTTATCATATGTTTGCAACTAGAATAATTAAAAAGTCTTTTATTATATTATTAGTACTTTATCAAGGTTTCCAAAAACACTATAATAGCTTAAGTTAATTCAAGGGATATATCTCTGTTTCACTTTTTTGTGTGAAACTTGAATGATGGAATATATATATATATATATATATATATATATATATATATATATATATATATATATATATATATATATATATATATATATATATATACTTATTCGTCAATTAATATCCAATTAATTTACCATTTTCTATTATTTATATTGCAGGTTGCAAGTCCAGATACATTTGGATGACAATGAGGCATGGCATAAGGTATGCGACTACCTCCAAGTGCATTCAATACATACAGCTCACGGACTTCAGGGACAAAATCATCGAAAATGTTGGAAATGACAGTGAGTAGTATAGGTACCTATTTTTAGAAATTTTCTAGAGAAAAAACCTATGAGTAATAAGTTAATGTTTCAGTACTTTTTTGAGTATGGTACCATAAGTATTTTAATAAGGAGTAGTCTACAAAATGAAACCAGTATAGTAGGTCATATTGATATCATCATCAAAATCTAATTAAAAAAGTAGTACAACTGAACCAAGCATTTTCCATTAGGTACTCAACAGAAAAAATATATAAATCAGCTTCAAATTGAACATCTTACATAACTAAGAATTTACTCATGTCTGAATGAAGTGAATTATTGATAAGGTGCTACTTCTGTACGGTACCGTAAGTTACTTATAATCTTCATCTATCTAACTATCTTATGTGCTTCATGAAGCCAGATTTTTGCTACTCAATATCATTTTAAGATGATATAAAAAGATGAAGATTACACATGCATTAAATGGAATAATCAAATTGATAGGTTTTGTGTTATATTGATAAAACGTCTTGATCACATAGGCTGAGGCTTCATTACTTTTAGGTATCTATTAAAAAGTACTGTTGTTATTAGTCATTAAATATTATGAAAATATGATATATATGATCATCTATGCTGATAATATGTTAATTTATAGGATACTACAAATATCAAACAGAATAATTATTTTGAATGAAATGTTCATTCTAATTTAGGTCTACATATCTACTTATAAAATAAGAGATGAAAGCAATCCATTTTCCATGAAAATCATACATATTACCGGTACGTTAATCCAGTGGCCTGAATTTCATAATTACGTTTTTTTGTACCTGTTTCTGTGAATCGTGTGGCAATGAAATAGATTTCAATTTCATTTTTCAGAGTGTAAACTTTGCATGGAAGATGTGTTCGGATTTCTGTTTTGGATGCCCGACGATTTGAGAAAGGCGAAGCCCAATGGTCTAACTCCCAACGGCCGAGAACAGATTCTGGATTTTGGAAAACTTCTGAAAGCCAGATTTCCTCATCTATTTCCAGAGAAATATGATCCGCATAAAATCCAGGTAATTTATAAAATGGTACTTTAACTGAATGTCTATTGAGCTCCATAAAATGTTGTTATTTCACTGCAATTGTAATCTATTATTTCACTATCTCTGATTTATTTCGAGATACCGGTTTCGGTTGTTACACCATTATCAATCTCCATTATCAAACTGGAGATTAACAGTTTACCAGAGATTGATAATGTTGTAACTACCGAAACCGGTATCTCGATTTTCTAATAAATCAGTGGTTTGACAACGCGTCTTGTCTTTCATTTAATATGGATAACTACCACAATATCACCTTCACAACTACTCAAAAGGATGCTATTTCACTGCAATTGGAATCTATTAGTTTACTATCTCTTATTTTATTCAATTATTTTCTATTCAGTTCTATTGTAGTATTATGCCAACCGACCAATATTATTATTTCAATGGAACTCCAAAATTGTTGGATTATTTTGAATGATTATTATTTCTAGCACTCCAAACAGTATTGACCTTTCATGCTTGACAGAGAAGGGAATGCGAAAACAATTATTATAGATATACGAGTAGACTATATTCAATATTTCAATATTATTACTACGTAGTATATACAATGATTTTTTGAAGTGCTGTACAGTTAAAGATACGGGCACTTCACCTGTTTTTGTGGGCACGAGTTGCCAGTGCTATATTGACCAAAGTAGATTGAAGATCAGGTTTTAGTGTTAAGTTAATGATGATGAACTTGGGTACTTGGGTTCAACTCTGAGCTATTCAAAAAAGAATTTACTTATTCTAGTATACACGTGGCATTCAAAATTAACTTTCATTTATTTAATTTTGCTTCTGCCTAGTTAACAGGACATTTTTGTACAGTATGAATGAACAGAGTTATAAGAGGCCTTCCGTTACTGGCTACTTCATGAGGTCTTCTGTTCACATACCGGTAACTAAAGTTAAGAAACTGTTTGGATTCATCAATTTACTGCCAATATCAATATCATTGTTAATAATAGACTTCTATATTGTATGGAGGAGGAAATAATTCAATATTTTTGTAATTTATTCAGAATTCGTTTTGGGAAACGAAACATCTTTTAATTCTAATTTTTAACATGATAACGATAATAATTTTACAATATTATCAAATTATTTTACAGATAGATTACACAGATGAAGAAAAGTCCACAGACTCAGTAGAGGCTATGATGGAGGCACTTTTTGGAAACAAATCTCTACCAAGTGATCCCACTGGAGTTTTGAGTAAACAGGTAAGTCGAGTCCTGGAAATTAATCACTAAAATGTCCATCAAAGTATGAATGAATGCTCCATTTCAACAAGAAAATTCAAGAGTAAATCACAATAATTGATTCCGCAGCTCGAAGAATTTTTTTAAATTAATTAATATAGCACAAGAGACTAATAAGCTATTCTATGTTAACTTAAATTGATACAAGTGATTAGAGAAGGTATGACCCATTGGTTTAGCCTTCTATATTGGTTAATAACTAATAAATTGTTTTAACATATTCACATAGTAAGAAAGGATACTCTGCTTTTGAACACTGAACTTTTCACTTTAGCTCTAAACTAATTTGTGTGGCTTCCTGCGTTGAAGCAGAGACAATGTATTTTTATTAATATACATAATTAATTATAATATGATTATTAATTATAATAATACACATAGGCGTAATTTGGGGGGGGCACGGGGAGGCAGTTGCCCCCCCAAACAAGCCCGTTGCCCCCCCAATAGTCCAGTCAAATAAAGCAACAAAATTAAAAATTAAAAGTCGGAGGACCCAGCTGAAAATTTGCAGATATGATCAGAAAAGGGCGCTGAATAACATACTAAAAGTCCCCAAGAGTCCCAGAATAAATTCATATATTATAAGTCAAATTTTATAAAAAATTCCAATTACCAGATTGTAATGGTACTGTGTGTAATAATACCTCCTCGTTGAGAACAGAACATTTTTACATTAGAGTGACTCCCAAACGGCAACCTGTCGGCGCAAAAATCTGAAAATTATAATGAAATGTACAGGACTTTACTTTACTTTCATTGGCGCTACAGTCCGATGTGGACCTTGGCCTCCTGCACAATTCGCCTCCAATCGTCTCTCCTCTCCGCCATATTCTCCCATCCTCGAACGCCCAAAACCCGCAAATCGGCCCTCACATCCTCCAGCCATCTCCTTCTGGGCCTTCCTCTTCTACGCGTACCAATAATATTACTTTTTAACAAACTATGCGGTAACCTGTAGTGCTCCATTCTCTGTACATGCCCCAACCACCTTAACCGTTGTGCCTTAATAACTCGTACAATATCTTCTGGTCCTATGAAATTGTCAATCTCTTCATTATTTCTAATGCGCCATCCATCTTCTGTTCTGACTGGACCCATACAATGATACGATTACGAATGAATGGACTGATACGCCTTACAATTTTTCTCTCAAAAACACGCAATGCTTGCTCTTCTCTACTAGTCAAAATGTACAGGAAATCTTCCTCTTTCAGAAGGTTAGTAATTGAATTCCAAGATCTGAAAATTGGAGTTTTTTATCTAATTTGACATTCAATAAATGATTTTATATCGACGCCATGAGCTGAGAACAATGAGCTATCACAAGATAAAATCCGAATTACCGTTCAGTTCATAAGTTATGAATGTATAAAACTTAGAATATAGGGGATGCTGTTGAATCCTATGATATTTTTAGTCTCATAACACTGCTCACAACAGCCTACGGTCTCGAATCAGGAACATAATTCCAGAAATATAAGCAAATAACTTATCCCAATATTTTTTAGTAATTTTTTGTGTTATAATATGCAATTTTTGTGGTTTTTGGGGGTGTAAGGGTTATTTTAAATCGCTGTAGTTGAAAAAATATTAAACATAGAAGTGTGAAATTGGTCTCAAATGAAAAAAAAATTAATTTCACCAAAAGAGATTTGGAATACGATAATGTTCGGGTGCTCAATTTATAGTTACAAACTTTATAAGTAAGAAAAATTTCAAAATCTTGATCCTATGAAATAATTACCAATTTTTAAAATAATTACACCTCGAAAACATTTAATGATACAAAGTTGCAATTGGTCTTTTTCTTCTCAAAATTTTATTGTCTACAAAAAATTACCTATAAAATTTTCTTCTCCAGCGCCATTTTCTGATCATATCTGCGAATTTTCAGCTGGGTCCTCCGACTTTTACTTGTTTGGCTTAATCTGACGCACTGGCCTACAATATGATTTCAAGATTCTCATGCTTGAGAAGAATAAAGAACTATTCTCGAAATATAATAGGTCAGGATAGAATGTCCACTAGAACCAAAATTTACTATTCAACATTATAAAACTATTTTAAGACTATAACACTTTTTCAATTAAAACTATAAATATTTATAAGATCAGATTTAAAGAAGTTAGTTAGGCACATTGATTCTTCAAATGAATTGGTCATTCAGTTTTGTTTCATTCAAACCTGATCTGTGAGTTTGTGGGTCATTTTAGATTTAGACTGTTTATTGACTGAACACGTTTTATTCAAAATTGAATCATCTACAAGTTTCACCCACAGAAAAGTAAGTTGAAGCATCAGGTAACCATGTTAAACCTCTTTGAACTTGAAAAATACTGTTTATTTTCATATGTTGGCAAATATATCAATATTCAATAACCACTGCAGATTTTAACTTCCAACAAGTTCCAGTCAACCAGGACCAGTGACCAGTAATCGCACGACACAAAGCTATCAAATTGTAGACGATTATTCACACTTAACAAGATTAGTCTAGTTTTTAATAAATAAACTTATTTAGAATGAAATTCTGACTCAGGGATTTGAGTTAGACCCCTGTACTTGGTCTCATTTGGAGATAATAAAAAATGATGGTCTAGTCCATAGAAATTTCTCTTACCCTATACAAAATCGCGAAAAATCCGTTTGAGGTTTTAGAAAAACTTGAAAATCACTCTTCTTCAACTTTAACCGCTAAAAAATACTGCTCAATAATCGACTTTGGCATGTAGAATACCTTAAATTAATGTGAAATTATTTCCTCTTCCCAACAATATCTTCAAAATTCAATTTTTACAAATGATTCTTAAGATATTGATAATTTAATGACTGTAAGTAAGTTAGGCCTACTTGAAAAATATCTAAATATCTATGATTTCCGGATTTATCCATGTTAAATCTTTCGTGGGACACTCTGTATATCATCAATATTTTATACTAAAAAATAGGGATTTCGGCATTTGATTGGCCACAAAAAAGGGGCCTCCTAAAACAGTTTTGAAGTATACTTTCACAAAATTTCCCGGGGGGAGGCCCCCACCCCCACACCCCAGGCTCATTACAGCCCCTAGTATTTGATTCAGTTTGGTATTGAAGTAGATTGTGTCTTACATACATAACAGCAGAATTAACAGTGATCAATAAACCACTACCCAGAAGCAAATCTTGCCCCCGCTTGCCCCCCCAATGAAAATTTTGAATTTACGCCCCTGATAATACATTGTCTCTGGTTGAAATCTTCGTATCCCATGCACGTTCAGCAGCTGGATTGCTTCCACGTTCAAATGTTGATGAAGTCTTCTCCCGTGCTTGACTGCAAACTCTTGGATTTCAAAGAATGAAAAATGAACCAAGTTATATTATTATTATTAAGGCGTAGGGTAGGCCTACTCATGAAAATTTCTTATCAAATTCGATAATCATGAGTATTTTTTGTAATAGATAAATATGAGGTAGATATATTAGAAACAAGAATAACATTCTTGTTTGGAATAATTATGGGTGATGATGTCCAAATTGCATGTAATTTACACTTGGTGAGTTATATTATGGACATCATTACATTCATTACCCATTGAAATTAGTTTTTCTCTTTTAGATTATGATTTCTATTTCAATTTTAATAGATCATTGTATTAATAGATAAAAAATCATTATTATAATCTGTCCAAGCAAAGAAGACTCTTTGGCAAGAAGGGAAAATGACTCCAGCTTGGCCTATATTTGTTCAAGAATTATAATTGTGGTCTTATTTGTTTCCTACAATTAGAGATCAAATTGATGATTTTTGAACCAATATTGACAGAGCTTGAGTCATTCTCCCATCTTGCCAGAGGGTCTTCTTTGCTTGGACAGACTATATATTATTGGCCTATTGTAGCCTATACACATCACAACATTTTTTCTCGTAAATCTTCTCAAACATTATATTGTTTACCTATATGACTTGAATAATCTTGTTTCGCAGCTATACGTGAAGTGCAAACGACCCAGATTCAACTTGGACCGCGAATCCAAACAGAACTTCACTTATCTAATGGAGCACAGCCCTCAAGCTGATCAAATGTGCCTAAGGGTGTCAGAAAAACTCGGATTCCTAGAGACGCCTCTCGATTACTGTGAGTCACCCACTTTTAAGTCTCCAAGACGGGTTTCATTCCCTCTTTTTTGAGGTTGATGCCCATATGAGCCCATAAAAAATATTCTAATGGCTTTTAATGGTGGGGAGACCCTTACAGGTGGGTTCCACCTCGCCAATGTGTACTTGGCCAAAAACTGGTCACCCATCCAAGAGCAGTCCACATGACTTACCGCTTGTGCATGATACATAGACTATAGTAAATGTATGTAATGAGCTTGAATGAAATAAAACATAGTAAATATGTTGATAATTTCCACTCACGATTTTGTTGCTTTTCAAACGCGTTTCGTGGCACTGAGCCACATCTTATTATAATGATGAAGTCTCCTTCAAATACTTCATAGTCTTACATCTTCAGCGTGCAAGGAGTAACTAGATAGACAAAAGAAGAAATTTAAATAAAAAATTTTATTCTCAACTGTATCAGAATAATCAGTAGAAACGGAAATGAGGTACATATAAAGCTACTGCTTGCTAAATAATAAATATAACAATCTGTTTGTAAAAACAGATAATAAATTCCACACTTCAGTAGCTTCAGATTAGGTACTCATTCTGTTACTACCATAATCTACTGTTCTGTTTCTCATACATATTATTCAGAATCTCATATGCTTCACCGATATTTATATGAGGAATAATATTACAAAAAATATTACAAGATATTATTATTTTTTATATACTATCAATTACATACCTACTAGAATTCCTTAGTGTTACAAAAATGATTTAAAATATTACAGAAATCCAATAAAATGTTACATGAATGTATTCATGCATATTTTTGTTGCAGACAATGTGTCGATTCTCTACAATGCTTGTCAGTATGAGCTAGCATGGGGCAGGGCTTCAAGCCCCTGGTGCGCTGTTTTTGAAAAAGAAGATCTTGAGGTGCGTTCAAATACATTCAATAATATTCCAGACCCAAACTAAAACCAAAATCAACCCAAACTGAACCCAAACTGTACTCAAATTGAACAAAAAGGAGACCATAACTGAACCTGAACTGAACCCAAATTAGACCCAAACTGAACCCAAATTGAACCTGAACTGGACCCAAACTGAACATGAACTAAACCCAAAGTGGACCCAAACTGAACGCAAATTGGACCCAAACTGGACCCGAACTGAACCTAAACTGAACCCAAAGTGGACCCAAACTGGACCCAAACTGAACCTAAACTGAACCCAAAGTGGACCCTAACTGAACCCAAATTGAACCTAAACTGTACCCAAATTAAACCAAAACTGAATCTAAACTGTACCCAAATTGAACCCGGAGTGGACCCAAACTGAACCTGAACTGAAACTGATCTTAACCTAAACTGTACTCAAACTGAATCCAAACTTGACCCAAACTGTCCCATACATGGTGCAATACGATTGTTATAGTTCAATTGATTCAATTTTTTCCATATTCATTGATCTTATAGATATGGTTATGTTCATAAAATTATAACACAACGTATAATATCAGAGGTTGCTTGATATTCAAGGTTATATGTACCATTTATAGTGAAGAACAACAATTCAGCTTCTAAGTTCAACAAAACATTAGCTATACTTTGTTTTGCCATATGCTTTGTTTTTTAGCTATTGCCTGAAGAAATACTCCCTTGTAAAATGTTGTGGAATAAAAATTGAACTTTAAAGTTAGAGCTATTTGAAATGATTGATAGATAGAATTAAATAAATCAAATGCACTTTTTAAATAATACTTTTATATGTTTATAAAGGGTACCTATTTGATTTATTTGATTTTATCTATCAATGTTGTAGATATATGAATAGTCTGTCCAAGCAAAGAAGACCCTCTGGTAAGATGGGAAAATAACTCCAGATTGGTCAATATTTGTTCAATAATTATCAATGTGGTCTAAATAGTAGATCAAATTGTTTCCTACAATTTCAGATCAAATTGATGATTTTTGAACCAATATTGACCAAGCTTGAGTCATTCTCACATCTTGCCAGAGGGTCTTCTTTGCTTGGACAGACTATAGTTCACATATAGCGCCTATCTAATAAATTGGATGAAATATATTCGCGTTAATACTATCAATTTATGTTACTCATATACTTTTTTAATGATTGAGAGCTCATCGCCATCATACGAGTTGATTTTTTGCCCTGAAATCCCTTATTAAAAATGATATTATTATTAATGATAGTGAATTATCCACATCTTATTGAGTTTTCTTGGCAATATTGAATATTTGAATAGGCTATATTATTAATATTTTCCTGAATATGTAATCCAAATTTTCAAAATAAATTGTATTCTGCAGTTGATGGAGTATATTGGTGATATAAGCTATTACTACTTTTGTGGCCCAGGAAATCCCTACAATATGCTCCAAGGCTGTGTCATACTCAAAGATCTCATTCACCAATTACTGTAAGTATCTAATTTTAATTGTTGAATAATTATTCCATATTGTAAACCATATTTTCATCCTATATTCTGTTTGTAGCCTACTTTTATAGTCTGTACAAGCAAAGAAGACCCTCTGGCAAGATGGGAAAATGACTTCAGCTTGGTCAATATTTCTTCAAGAATTATAAATGTGGTCTCAATAGTAGATCAAACAGTTTCCTACAATTTAATATCTAATCGATAATTTTTTAACCAATAATGACCGAGCTTGAGTCATTTTCCCATCTTGCCAGAGGGTCTTCTTTGCTTGGACAGAATTTACTTGAATCGTGATCAATAGAAATATGAAGAAACAAAGAGTTGATAGTGAGCTTGATAATGGCCCAATATTCAAATATGAAGCTACTTTATTGGAATTAATTAGGAAGATTGAATCTTATTGAGTCATTCAATGATTCGATAAATATTATGGCGCTTCAAACAAATAACCACTTTTTGATGTAACAATGTCGGATAATATAGAAGCACTGTCTTATAAAAAAAACTCTGAAAATAATGTAACAATTGTGACAATATGTAACAATTGTGACAATATGTAACAATTGTGACAATATGTAACAATTGTGACAATATGTAACAATTGTGACAATATGTAACAATTGTGACAATATGTAACAATTGTGACAATATGTAACAATTGTGACAATATGTAACAATTGTGACAATATGTAACAATTGTGACAATATGTAACAATAAGGTAGGCTATCATGGAAATTATAACACCTTCATATTTTCAGGTAAATTAATGTGAATCGTTTATACAGAGTGTTTGAAAAAGGACGTACATTATTGAAGCTTGAAAATGTGTTTTATTACATTATTCAATGAAATGATCACCTTTATAATACGGTACTCAAAATGTCCTTCAAAACTTCACAATAAATTCTCAGAATTACCTACTCCACTAGTAGGCCTAATGCAGGTTCCAACACGTTTCATAACATTTGTTCAACACTGAAGGTCCACCCGTGCTTTTCCGATCCTGTTCACTTCCAATTCAAATCACGGAATTCAAATCAGATGCGTTATTGTGGTGTTATAAAGTACCGCAGAATTGGTAAATAACAACTCGAATTTCTCTTTCACGCTTTTGTTAGATTTATACATGGAAAACGTTTCAAACCACTGATTTCCATTATTATTTTTATTATTATTATTATTAATTATTAATTAATTATTATTATTATTATTAATTATTTATTATTATTATTATTATTATTATTTATTTATTTATTAATTATTTTCAGAATTATTGTTTCTGTCCATAATGTGGTCACCCAGTGGGTGACTCACAAATAGACAAGTCAGAAAATATAAAAAGACACAAAAGTCATACAAGCAAAGCATGCACTTACAAATTCACAGGTAAATCAGTGGTTTGACAACATCTTGTCTTGTCATTTAATATGGATAACTACCACAATATCACATTCACAACTACTCAAAAAGTAGATCAAGTCTCAATAATTACCACACTTCATTCATTCCACAGCATAAACTTTCGAATATTACAATTTATAGATTTATTCTATTTTTAATGTTTATTTCATGCTATTTCCAATATTAATTCACAGTTCAGCAGCCGAAGCCTTCGAAAACGACCTCCCCCATCACACTGTGTCGCTTTACATGGGCCACTCCACGTCAGTGCTTCACGTTGCTGCTCAACTAGGGATCATCAATGACGCGGAACACCTCACTCATCACAATTACGAGAGTAGTACGCGCAGACGCTACCGCACCTCCCTTGTGGCGCCCTACAACGCCAATATCATTATTATACTCTATGAGTGAGTTAGTTTGAGATTTCCATTATCTTCTAGTATATATTTTCATAAGAATAAAAGAATGTAAAACAGTTTTGCTAATCAATTTTCAAATCAACAAATAACTACTTTTCGATGTAACAATGTTGGATACTGTAGAAGCACTGTCTTATAAAACAAATTCTGAAAATATTTCAGCATACTTGATGAAAAAAGTTCATCCTTTTTATAAGAATCTTTTTTCAAAATAACCATCTATTGTAAATGATGAGACAAGATGTTGTCAAACCACTGATTTATTATAAAATCGACATAGTCTCGATTTTCTAACAAATCAGTGGTTTGATAACATCTTGTCTTTTCATTTATTATGGATAACTACCACAATATCAATTTCACAACTACTCAAAGAACCATCTATTGCTATTCAATATTTATAACTATTTGGTAACGGTAACATTCAGCAAACTTTACATAAAAAATCAAAGTTTTCAATATTATCTTCATCTTATTATTTTTTGTTTTCTTGTCAATATAGACATAACTACCCATTAAGTTCATCATGATTGTTTCTTGTAGTTTTGAAAAATTTTTGAGTATATTTTCGCTCTTTGACAGTCTTACAAATCCTCTCTCATATTTATTGAGGTGCGGTAATTGATTTTGCTCTGGTTAGGCCTTTCAACAAATAGAGGATAAGTGATATAGTCTGGCCAAGCAAAGAAGAGCCTCTGGCAAGATGAGAAAATGACTCTAGCTCGATCAATATTTATTCAAAAATTATTGATTTGGTCTCAAATTGTAGATCGAAATGTTTCCTAAAATTGAGACCAAATCAATCATTTTTGAACCAATATTGACCGAGCGGGAGTCATTTTCTCATCTTGCCAGAGGCTCTTCTTTGCTTGGCCAGAGTACCTAGTAAAGCAGAAACCATTAAAAACCAATCTCCATTCAAATGTTGTGACGAATTTGATTTGAATTTTTGTTCAAATTTTCATTGTATTTTCAGGTCCTTAATATTTGCATGTAGAGTTTGTAATAATGAATAATAGAAAAATTATTATTGATCATGATAAAGGCTAGGTGATAGCATAATGAATTTCTCTAGGTAATAATAAATCAGAAGTGTGCACAGACTATAGAAGTCAGTGGCGGCTCGTGCCCATAAAACAGGTGAAGTGCTGTACAGTAAAAGATACGAGCACTTCACCTGTTTCGTGGGTACGAGCCGCCAGTAATAGAAGTGTGTTCTATATTATCAATAACCACATTTTGTACATGGATTTTCACTACATTCGATAGGCTACATAATAAATATAAGTACTTTGAAAAAATTCATCAATTTGATGTTGCTTTCCATGATAAAATACTAATCAACAATTTTGCGCTAGCCTGAGGAGACGAGACGTATTTCACAGTAATATTTTTTAATAATAAACATTTTCCTGATGCACTGCAGGAGGCAGATGAAGCTCCTCTTCACAGAAGTGAAATTTATTCCTCTTTACTCACTATGCCAAAAAGTAAGAGATTAAAAATATCACAGTGAAATACGTGTCGTCTTTTTAACATAGAGACTATGATATTATTTTTAAATTTGTTTTCATCTTTCCTTTTACCCAGGGCTACTTATCAATGTATTCTATTTAATATATAAATTTCAGTACTCTTTCTAAAATGATCAGAAGGCTACCATTTTAAAAAGGGTACTAAGATTTATATATTGAATAGTCTTAACCTATTTGACAGCTGGCAGTTATTCTGTTTTTGTGGAGTTTTATGTCAATGAATAACGTATTTATTGTAACCTAAATGAATTGTAATTGTGAATGAATATTGGTGTTTTATATTCATTTTCCAGATGCACCTTCAACGACCGCTACCAAATCAAAATCCTCTTGAACGAGAAACCCGTCATCTACCCTGGAATCTGCGACCCAGAGACGGGACTCTGTTCCCTCCACAGTTTCCAAAAACTGTTCAAAGATTTCATCACATGGGAAGAGTGTAGCCACAACTATTGCTCGCATTCCATTGACAAAATCTGTCAATTCCTCGAGATTTCCCAGGAGGAATGCGATCTAGTCAAGGAGGAAATCCAGGATCTAGGTCGCGGGGAACAGAAAAAAGCTGCGGGACCTGAACGAGAACCGAAAATCGAAAAGAAAATTAGGAAAATAAATCTGTTGAATGCGTGTGTTATCTTTGTGATACTCACTGTATTCGCTTATGGGGTTGTCACGTTTTTGGATAATTATTATCCTTTGCCAGCCGCTGATAAGAAGTGAGTATAGTACGCACCAAAATGTAAGGTGGTTTCGTCTGCTCCTGGTGCTCTTAATTTTCTTCTTCATATTTATAGCACCTAGTGAGAGACTAATACCCCTAAATATTATACCCCTTTTTAATATCTTGACAAAGCAGTGACTCTGCTGCTAGATCTTGTGTTTTATTTCTACTTGCAAATCATTGAAGACTTGGTTTCACATATATAGTTGCGAAACTCAAAACTGGATAGTTTGGCCTGGCTAGCATAAGCATATACAGGGTGTTTCAGGAAGAATGTGCAATACTTCTCAGGCTGATTCCTTACACCAAGTAGACAAGAAAGTTCCATGGGACTAACCCCCAAAAACGCTTTGTTACTGAGATAACAATGGCGGAAAATTGAGATTTTTCAAAATATATTAATTTTTCTAATTTTTTAGAGGCTTTAGCGAGATTCTAAAATAATCAATTCCTATGTAAAATTAGCTGAGGAATTCAATGAAACCAGTCTGAAGTCTGTAACTTCAACGGTTATTGAGATAATTGAAAAAATATGCTTAGAAACGCAATTTTTCAACAATAAGGGTTATAACAGGATAAGGAATCATAAATTTGTATTTTTTATTAATGGAAGTTGAAGAGAGTCGGATTCTAAAGAAAAAGTAAAATAGTAGCGATTGTGCAAATCTTACCCAAATCTCAGAAATATAGCGATCAAAAATCGCAAAATTCGACAAAACATATAGCACAAGTGATAAATTTGTATTTAGTAGCGATTTTGCGATTTTTGATCGCTATTTCTGAGATTTGAGTAAGATTTACACAATCGCTGCCATCTAACCTTTTCTTTAGAATCTGACTCTCTTCAACTTCCATTAATAAAAAATACAAATTTATGATTCCTTATCCAGTTATAACCCTTATTGTTGAAAAATTGCGTTTTTAAGCATATTTTTTCAATCATCTCAACAACCGTTGAAGTTACAAACTTGGAACTGGTTTCATTGAATTTCTCAGCTAATTTTACATAGGAATTGATTATTTTAGAACCTACTAAAGCCTCTAAAGAATTAGAAAAATTAATATATTTTGAAAAATCTCAATTTTCCGCCATTGTTATCTCAGTAACAAAGCGTTTTTGGGGGTTGGTCCCATGGAACTTTTTTGTCTACTTGGTGTAAGGAATCAGCCTGAGAAGTATTGCACATTCCTCCTGAAACACTCTGTATAGTTGCGAAACTCAAAACTGGTTAGTTTGGCCTGGCTAGCATAAGCACATATATAGAGACTAATAAGCTCATCTATTTTATTTAACATTACGAATCACTAGTAAATATTTCACTTGAAGTATTTTTCACGACACTGCAGTCAATGTTTGAATATTATTAGTTCTATCAAAAAATTCTACTCACGTGTGGAGCTTGAAGTTCATTTTCAACACTTAAACTATGTAAACATCATCATCTACTTATCACCTTTGCTTAAAATACTTGCTATCAAGTCGCAATTGTAACAATAAATAATAATAATATTCTATTTTGATGACTTGAATTGATACAAGTAATTAAATAAAGTACCGTATGGCCCAAGTGCTTCTTGGACAATCTATGTCTAAGAATCTAGGGTATGACTCATTGATTTAGCCTTCTATATTCATTGGTTGATGACTAACACATTGAAGTGCGCTTTATTGCTGTGAGGCGAGGCCGCACTGCCAGTGGGTAGAGCGTGGAAGGTGGAGGGTAGTTGGTAAATCGATAGAACATACACACCATCCACAGTAATAAATCGTATGAATGTTATGTGTTCAGCCGCCATCTTGAAATTCTTAAATATGGACAACATAACCTCAAAAACAGAATTACGTCATACCATTCATACAATGTATTACTGTGGATGGTGTGCATGTTCTATAGATTTACCAACTACCCTCCACCCTCTAGGCTCTACCCACCGGCAGTGCGGCCTCAGCCTGGCAGTTCTTTCAATAATTAATCATTAAGTAAATGTTCAACTGTTCTTTGTGTGGATAGCGTGCTGTGTTGAATGAATTTATATATAGCTGATGCCAAAAAGTTGTTTGGTTCTGTCTGCTCCTTGTGCGCTCCAACAGCTGATGTGGCCAATAATTAGAGTTATTATTCATCCATGCTTGGATGATGTTTTTGGAATCGTATGTTCAAGTTACTGCAACTTTGAAATTGATTCAAATTATTGTTCGATTCGTTCATTTTTAGAGATTTAAGGTGATGTTAAAGTACGGTAGGCCTACTAATAATTTCAAGATTACCAGTTGTGATTATTCTATCAATCCCTTTATTTTTGGATTGTCAAGATGCAGTTTGATTTGTTTCTCTTTATAGATTAATTATATTACTATTCTAATTCTAATGATCATCCTCCTTTGAGAGATTGGCTGTCGTTAGTAAAGACAGTCAGTCGTTTCCCGTTTCTGGAGGAATATCAATTGTTGCATCACACTCTTAACTGATTAACTGCATGTTATTCAGAGGTGTTCTGCATCTTCACTTGGTTGTGAAGACTGGCTTATGTTTGAGAGGATCGACGTGCTAACCACACGTTACCTCTATCCTGGTTGATGATTATTCGCCTGCTGTATTGCCTGTCTGGGCTGGGAGAGCATTCTGGCGGGGTGGGGGTGGCTTCGGCTCGGGGGCTGTGGGTTCTGTTTAAGAATTTATGGCTTTTGGGCCGGTATTGGCCGGGCTGGAGTCATTTTCCCGTCTTGCCGGGGTGTCTTCTTTGCTTGGACGGGTTGTATAGTGAAGTGGATGTGAAACTGGCAACCAGCTGGTAGGCCTAGGCCCTTCATAGGGCTGTTACGCCATTGACAAAAAAAACAAATCTAATTATTAACTTTTTTTATTTTTCAGGAAAAAGGAGCAAGAAAGCAAACAGAAGAAGAAAGAAGTGAAAACATCCAAGGCTCTGAATGACATGGAGAAGCAATCAACAAAAGAAGTCAAGAAAGCTAAATGAACATGAAAACTAATATTAGAAGTTCATAAAATCGAAAGTTTATCATATTTTGTTTGTATCAACTTGGATCTCTTTTTTTATAAAATTAATTATTAATGATGTTCACAATAAAAATGGCAAAATGCTAAAACTGAATTTAAATTATTATCCACCCTTCACTTTTTGAAATTGGTTGAATCTCGACAAGTCGACGACAAGTAGGCTATAGGCAATTCTTAGCTCTGTCAGGACAGTCTGAAGCTGTCTTGCAGAGCGAATTAGTATAGCTGTGGACACTCTCGTTTCGATGTACTCCCGCAGACAGCTCGCCGACTGTCCTGACAGAGCTGAGAATTGATAACAGTCATTTACCAACCACCTAACTTCGTGGCTTAGCTATACAGTAGGGATAGAATAGGTAGAGATACTGAATATTTTGATTTATTGAATGTATTGGAAAAACTTCAGGAGGAACAATTTATATACTCAATAATCTCCATAAGGAAAGTGAATTTCTCAAATCCAAGTTAATAATATTTTCGTGTAGTGATCCTCTCTTTCATCAATTGATAATAAGATTATCAATTATTGATTGTTAATTCGTTGATTGCTAGGTGATGATTGCTCATAGCATCAAGAAAACATTTTGGTTTACATTTTTCAAGTTTTGATGAATACTCAGAAATATTTTCAATTTAAAGTGTTAATTTGGCTTTCAAAACAACCATCCTGGTTTTTAAATCAATAGTTTTTCCATCAATGTGTTTTTTAGAGTGAAAATTGTGTGAGTGAATACTTCAAAGAAACATAACCTAAATTTGGACATTTAAATCTAAATTGGAACAGAAGATGTTTTGGGCGAATGCCTGTATTTTCGTTCCTCTTATTGTATAATTGTAATCAAATAAATGAATCAAATGAATTCTGGTAGATGTAGGGCAAACCCCTACCGCCAAAAAGTTGTTGTTGTCAGAGTTGTCATTTAGCTATGCTTATATGATGTTCTTGAAATAAAAAAGACAATAAATTAATGCTTTACATTCAGCTGTTACGCGGATATTATACTCTATTCACGATCACTTGAGACAGAATAATAAACTTTCTAAGTGTGTGTGTGTGCGTGTAATGGAAGATCTTCTATGAGAAACTTTCGGCCACAGACCAACAGCTGTAGCCAATCTCAGCTAAAGACAACAGTCTTGAGACAAGACAAGTTGGACTGTAGCCAATCACAGCCTCAGATAAGAGTCAGCTGTGCGACTGCAGCTGACTGTTTCGCATGGAAGAAGACCTTCCATTACACGCAAACACACGCAAAAGGTTTGTTTATTTCGTCTCAAGTGATCGTGAATGGACTATAGATTACATCATGTACAAGAGACAGAAGTAACCCCTCCCCCCCCCTAACATTTGGCATCAGCTAAAATATAAAATTTCTTATTATGAGCAATTTCAATACTTTTTTCAAAATAAGAGATGCCATTTTTGATAGCTTGATAATAATAATTGATGAATTTTCAAATGAAAACACATGAATGCACTATAACAATTTATTAATTTTCAAATTATTATAATTATCAACATAAAAATTACATTGTAAACTATCAGTTTCACCAGGTGCTTTGGAGTAGGCTCACAGGGACTTATTCAGATCGCAAGCTCAGCATTACTTTCAATAATAACTTATCAATCAATAGTATTGACCTTCTAAAATAATACACAAGTTTTATATAAAAGAACACATAACTACCTAATGAAGTGAAATTGTCTCTTCAGAGTTACACAAAATGGACTAAACTATATTATAAGCAAACTACTGTATAATTACAGGAATCTATTCAAATACTGTTGATAGAGTTTCTACAATTATTGTTCATTCTAAAATGTAGTTGGAAATTAGATTCAATTTATCTTCAGTGGGTTATCAAACAATCTAGCAGATCTAGAGTTCTTGTCCAAGCAAAGAAGACATTCTGGCAAGATGGGAAAATTACTCCAGCTCGGTTCAAAAATTATGAATTTGGTCTCAAATTGTAGATCAGAATATTTCCTACAATTTGAGAGCAAAATTATATTTATTGAACCAATATTGACTGAGCTGAAATTATTTTCCCATCTTACCAGAATGTCTTCTTTGCTTGGAAAGACTATAGCCATTCAACAATAATCCAGAGTTCAACGATTATTTTTTTCATCATTAACTATCATCAATTTGAAATGGAATTTCAAATCTTCCTTACAATCACATATTCAATAAATTTACTGTGAATATTGAATTATAATCAATCATATTTCACAACAATCTATTCAATTCAAAGGATTTCTTACTAGAATCTGCTTGGCTTTTTTTAAGATGATTATCAAAACTTATCAAACACATTAAATTATTTACCAATCTTTGGTCTTACAATATTAAAAAACAATACATCCAATCTGTTCATTAGGGACAATATGCACAACATAGCAAATACCATCAATTACACAAATTACAAAATAAAACATACACAATATAAACAAGAAATAATATATCTACATATCTGTTGAAAACGTTTGTTCAACTAAAAATAATTTGAAGAGATTTTTTACAGTCTAGTTCTAGTATATGATTTCAAATACTGATGTGATAAAAACTATTAAATGGTTAACAAAACTTTGAAAATGTTAAAATATAATACACAATTTTCGAGAGATGAGCTTCTAAATCTTGAAAACTTGATTGATAACATTATTCCTTCAAAAAAAAAATAGTTCATTTTAATTATTATCAAGACAAAGCTTTGTACCACAAAAATTATATTTACAAATCTATTTAAATCCAAATTATAAACAGAATCTACATAACATTTACAACAAAACGAGAATGAAATGATATATTCAAGGAATATTATCGAATTCTAGTTTGAAAATCTAGTGATATTATCATCTATTGTGCATATAAAAGCATAGTCGAAATAAAATTTATAATCGATTACAACAAGAAATTGATTAAAATAAGAATTTTCTGTACTCTATTCGCAATAGAAAAATAGTGTTAGTGGATAATACGTTATTGCTTGAATGAGATTCAAATCATATTAAGATATGATTTCCATTTGATTTAAAACTATTTAGAAAATAAAAGTAGACTATTGGAATTTACTCCTATTTTTTATAGAAATGGGTACCACAATTTATCATCGCAAAAAATTCAAGAAGGACAATTTTACAAAGAGTCAATAGTAGATTCTAAACATGTTTAGAAAAATATTTAGTCGTTCAATATTAGTCATTTACAATAGTACCTTTCGAGAAAATTGTGGAAGTCAATTGTCCAATAAGTATGGTGTTATTATTAGAAGTCAGTTATTCATCTGAAAATATTTATCCTTATTATTAGATGTCAGGTATTTATCTGGAAATATTTAGCCTACCTATAAAAGTGATTTATTCTTATAAAACGGGTACCGTACTGTAGTTTGAAAAACTGCAATAATTTCCTTATGGTGATGATTCTGCTAAGACTTAAAAATATTTTTAAAGAGGAGTGAGAGGTTTGTCATTCATTTCGCAAGATTCTCATCAATGGACAACTTTATAAATGTTGATGTCTTTTCACACCACACATAAATCATTTAATATTTGATTATTAAATTTTCAATTTCAATTTATTTATTTATTCACCTTCCTATGGTGTCTATTTTAGAATGACATTTTTATCTATAGCCTAATGAAGAAAGAAGTTTACTTCTACAAACTTCAGCTTAAAATTAAATACAATATTGATTTCTTTAGAATAAAGATCTGATTCTACAATGAGAATGAATTATTAAGGCCTAATATAGCTTTAAAAAAGTTTAATAGGGTTTCAAAAAATCTATAGCTTGAAGTAAAGGTTAGCTTCGAGTTCTATCTACAATAGAATTCACAGGTTTTATAGGCCTAATGTTGTGAAGATTTCTAATTGGGAGTAAGTTGGAAATTATTTCTGTTACATGTTACTTTGGTGTATGACAGTACCGTAAACAATAGATACACTACTAATTACAAGAATTATTACCATACATATTTTGCTTATCAAGTTCAATTACAATTACATCATTACATTACATCGTCAATTACATGATAATTGCTTCAAGCCATACATAGCTCACAAAGCTATGTAAACAATGATTGATGGGTTACGGTAATGTCAGGTTAGGTAAACTAAGTAGAATTACTAGAACTACCCTAATACTAAGTGAGTGATACATAAATCTATATTGCTATGTCTTTGGTACATTGAATATTGATCAACGACAATCATCTACTACACCAGAAATTCAAATTTGAAAAGTCGACGTCAAAGAAAATATCGAATCCTGGTATCGATATATCGAAATCGTCAAATCTCGATAGTATCGAGATTGTCGATCTGTCGATAGTCAACTTGAAAATAGTTGATTTCGATCGCGTTTTTCGATTTTGTGCAAGAAAATTGTCGTCACGTTTAGCAGGAAGAACTTTTCAGCTCGCTGAGTTCGGACAAAAGTCTCGCATTCGAGTTCTGATCTTGAAATCGATCTTTCAGCTGATTGAGAGCGGCCAAAAGTCGATTGTTGGCAGCGTCCAGTGCTGCTATCTGGTGTTCTTGGGCCTCAATCACACGCTGTTTGTGCGTTAGTTTGTCGGACATTTTTCTCTGTTCCATGCGTAGTTCTTCCTCAACCGATATCAGCCTGAAAATGGAAAAAATCAGAAATTAATAATAGGCAATGGGCTGAATACAAAACTGTAAGAGAAGAAACATAATACTAATCCACGTAAGCCCTAAAGCCCTAAATTCTAAAAACAAGAAGCAATTATGAAGCAATAAAGATAGGAAAATTAGAAATCCCACTCTCTACTGATGAGTACAGATATTGTTCTATTATTGTACACTCAACAATAATTTCAGTTGAAATCTTCAGTTTAAACACAGAGGACGTAAATCGACCTCAGTGGTTTAAATGAGACACGTTTTAATAAATGCTACTACTATCCATCGTGGGTTAAGTTTTACCATAGAGAAATGAGCACGGATACTAGAATACACCAAGTATACAGTACTACTAAAATTTTCTAGAATCCATGGGAATACGTAGAATTACTTATATCATTCCTGTATGGTTCTACTTGGTTTAAACTGAGCTGATCGTAATATCGTTAATAATGGACCTGAGTCAGTAGTCGATTGTATTTGATAAGATATTGTGGTATTTCTCCATAATGAAAGAAACACAAAAATGTTGTCAATACCACTATATGTATTTGGATTCTTTTTACAATAGTAGGCTTCCATGGTTTCAAGACGAAACGTGATTCATTCTCAGCTGGACTGAGAACCTAGGATGAGGACTGAGGACCTAGGATGACAAGTGAGGACCTAGGATGACGAGTGAGGACCTAGGATGAGGACTGAGGACCTAGGATGACAAGTGAGGACCTAGGATGAGAACTGAGGACCTAGTCTAGCTGAGTATGTGGCAGGTTTTGTCTTGAAACTGTGGTACTATTGTAAAAACCCAATAGAAGCAGTGGTATCGACAATACAGTAGAGCTCCGATAATGCGTAGTAAAAGTTTCATGGAAATAATATTCCATAATTCATAGCTTCTATAATTCGCAATCTTCCCTAATTCGTAGTAAAGCTTTGGTCCCATGAACTACGAATTATCAAAGTTCTACTGTATCTGTGTCTTATCATTTTCATTATGAGCCTTTAGTATTCCAGGCTCATAATTGAAATAATTGTGTGATAATAATTACCTAGCAATGATATTCTTCATATTGTCATGGCTCTCGTCGACCTGCACCGGCTCCATAATATGATCAGCCACCATCGGCAGAGGCGAGCCGCATCCGTTCTCGGCGTGCTCCAGCTTCAGTTTCAACAGTTCCACGCTCTTCTGCAGTCTCTCGATTTCACGCTCGTACTGCAATAAAAAACAAAAAATTTAAGAAATTGTTCGCAAGTGGTGTTTAGAAAAATTACCCAATGTATTGTACTGAAATCACGCAACAGAGCACATAATATAAGTCAAAAATAATAATTATTGTGAAGATGTTTAGAAGAATGTGTATTGTTGAAGATTTAAGATGTTTGGATAGTTTGGACATGTTTGCCAAGCTTCATTCAATCTATTGAAATTTATAGAAAAAAGACGGAAGTCCAAAGATCATGGTGTCTGAAATGGAACAATTTGTGTAATAGATAGTAGAAAACTTTAGAACTTTATTTCTGTAGAAAACAACAATCAATCAATGTATTCGATTGATTGTTTTCTACAGAAATAAAGTACTAAATAGATAGTCAATTTAAAGATTTCTTTAATTTAACAATCTAAAAAAAACATTCAACAATAATATTCTTACCTGATCAGTAACACCACGATGCGACCTAATCTTTGACACGCGACTATGACACGTCTCATCGTCGGACGAGTCATCGCTCAAATCCCGCGTTGACTCCAGCGACATGCGCCGCGACGCCTGTAGGCCATTGGTCGACATCCTGGATGACGTCACACCGTTGGCCGCCATCTTCAACAACATAAGATAAAATTAATGAAGAATCATGTTGTGAATCTAGCTCTCTGTGGTGTCACTTAGATCATATTTAACAGAATGCGACTATTTGTCTAAGAATGTTCAATGTGATTAATATGGCAAGATAAGATAATGATTAAATCAACACAGTACAAGAATACGACAGTTGACTATCGTTGAAGATCAGTCTACTGTAACATCCGTTTATATTTTCAGACTGATTATTATGCACACAATAAGAATAGACTAAACCTGAGACATAATTCAGACACACATTCATAAAAATGATACTAGAGGGGAAGAAAACTTTGCAATATTTAAGAAGCTTTTTGAAAACAAACCTAGTTCAGTGGAATGCAAACTTTTTAATATACTCCTAGTAAATTGGAAATCGTTATCATTTAACAGTGAGCAAAATATATTTAAGGCTGGGCCTAATAGGTTCTTGATAGAAAATCCCTAATATTCAGTAGAAGAATATCTGGATGATCAGTTTTAACAGTGGTAGATGATGATTTGCTTTCCAAAAATAAGAGTTGATGTTAAATATGTTATAACAAAATGCACTAAATTTATGTTGGATATTGCTATACCACCCCAAAGTTCTATAATATAAGACACGATTGTGACAAAAATAAGTTTATTGCAGTCTGGTCGAGTGAAGAAGACATTCTGGCAAGATGGGAGAATGACTCCAGCTCAGTCAATATTGGTTTTAAAATTATAAATTTGGACTCAAATTGAAGAGCAGAATGTTTTCAACAATTTCAGACAAAATTAGGGAGCCTCTTACAAATTCAACATTGACCGAGCTGGAGTCATTTTCCCATCTTGCCAGAATGTCTTCTTCGCTTGGATCGACTATACTGCTATAATCCCCCCCCTTCACCACTTTAACATCAACAAGATAACAATAGATGTGGCAAAATATGTTTATTGTTATGCACTATTTTTATTGTTATTATCATTGTAATATTTTTTCAATTTTATTCCATGTTATTGGAATTATAAAGTTTTCAAGAGCTTTTTCGGCTTTCTAACAACATTACTAAATTCAAAATTGTTTTTACTTTTGAATTATTCTTGTGATTATTCCCGAACCAAATTTGAAATTTGAAATGCGTGACATATAAATAACCTTTTGGACATCATTACCAATTGAAATTGGAAGAGAAATAGTACAGGCTAAGCCTAGTTTTTCTCTTTCAGATTATAATATCAATCATTATAGATCATTGTAATAGTTTATTAATGAATAAATGATTGATTGATAATATGTTAAGTGTTTTGTTACCTTCGATGACGTCACGTGTTGCGGCGTACTGCGCCCGTGCCTGGCTACGGGGCCCAGGCACTGTGGATTGGTGCGAGGTGGAACTCCCGTGCTGCAGCCTCCGCCGCCCAGGGTGGGAGGTGGAGCTTCTTCCGAAGACGAGGAACAGCTGTGCTGGCGAGTGCGCGTGCGTGAGCTGCGCGTGTGCGGATGATGGTGGTGGTGTTGGTAGACTGGGTTGGTGAAGGCTAGGGGTGGGGCGTTAGTTGGACCTGCGAAAAATTAAACAAAAATTATTCATTTGAAAAAAGTAAGTGTCATTAGATATGATAAATCATAACATTATCATCGGTTCAAGCAGTATTATTATCAATCATAACAGTTCAAGTAGGATGAAAACGAAAAGAAGAGATTGTGATAAAATTTTGAAACTAAGTGGTTGAGCCTGTAAAAAATTAATTAAAATTAATTCATTCCTCAATTAATAAATATAGCTGACGCGAAAAATTAAGACGGTTGGCGAATGAATCATAAAAAATTTCCTTGAGGTAAAAACTTGAAGCGAAACATTTTTATTATTCATTTCACACAACGATGGATAGTTCCAAGATCGATAGACATTTCTTCCAACTTATTTTATCATTCTGCTCGTTGTAAATGAGGTGTAGAATCAATGTAGAGCAGTAAGTTCGTGTAGCTCATTTCAAACTCAAATTGAAAAATCTTTTGACAGAGAATCCTCTCTACTCATTGTCTGAATTTGTTAACACGAGTTTGGTGACACTATTCACAAGCTACTTCTGATTCTATTCAAGATACATTCACAATTTTATGACAGTAAAATACATGAAAATTCCATAAGATGGATATTTTATCTCAGGTTTTTTTAGTTTTGAGTGGAAATTTGTGTTGAGTGAATGTGAATTCAGTATAATAATATTTTTCAAAATGAGGAAAAAAAGACGTTTTGGACTTGATTGTCTGTATTTTTATCCAATCAGAATACTGTATTCTTTAGATAGATATTTTTCTTGATTCATGGGCTTATAAATGCATAAGATGACGTCAAAAGTAAAAGGTTTCATCTAAAATTTATTTCTATTCTAGATTCCGGCAGCTGCATGAATTCTTTTACCTCATAAAAAGGGGTTTTGCAAAGCCACTCATACGTCACACATTTGAACTTTCTGAGAAATGCAAAGATTAATTTCACATGAATTATGTGATACTGAAATGTCTGTATGATATCACATGTATAGTCTGTACAAGCAAAGAAGATCTCTGGCAGGATGGGAAAATGACTCAGGCACGATCAATTTTGTATCAAAAATTATGAATTTGATCTGAAATTGTAGGAAACAATTTGATCTACCTACTATTAAGACCACATTTATAATTCTTGAACAAATATTGACCACGCTGCAGTAATTTTACCATCTTACCAGAGGTCTTCTTTGCTTGGACAGACTATACTTCTAATGTATTGTTGATTGAGACGTTTCAAATTGTAAAATTTTATACTTGAAGGAATGAAATCCATTCTATTCTATTCTATCCAATAAATTAATTCAATTTCCCAATTTAATCAAAACTCTTTCAGCTCACCTTGCGAATTATTATTGGTCAAATCGACGGGACTGCTGCTTTGGCTGTAGGCGGCAAAGCTCTGATACCCCGATGACGCCACATTGGACAGTGTCGAAATGGACACCTGGCTGCCCCCCTTGGCGCCGCCCCCAACTCCCACGCTGCCACCTCCTACAACGCCGCCCCCACCTGCCTCCAGCAGCAGATCCCCACAACAGCCCTGGTCCACGTCGGAGAGGTCGGAGTGCAGGTGGTTGCCACGCTGGAAAAAAGAAGAAAAAATATTTGATTTGAAAAAATGTAAACAGAAATAAAATTTGACATTAAAAATGTTTTATGGTTGAATTCGTTGAAATGGGAACCATATTATTTGAATATTTTTAAAAATTCATTTTAAATGTAGGCTAACATTTTCACAAAAAATATAATAATGATATCGGAATAAATAATCACTATAGTATTGTCGAGCAGAAAAGACATCCCTTAATTAATATGACCGATTGAAGCGAGTGTAGCAACGCATGCGTAGATCTGAGATTTTTTTGTATAAAATCACTTCTGCCAACATACCGCTGAAAAGATGTAATGAGAGACAGATTTAATGGTAAGAGTGGGACTATTTTCATTCCGACTGCTGGCAGCACTGAAAAGCCGCCATTTTTAACGAATATCTTTTTTGCTCGACAAGACTAAATCTGATGAGAGATGTAGTGCAATCAAACATAATTAAAATGTATGTTAATAGATGAAAATCAAAATCACGGTACCCTTTTGTTAAATTACTACATAAAAATACATTGATCACTGGCGGCTCGTGCTCACGGAACAGGTGAAGTGCTGTACTGTACAGTAAAAGATACTGGCACTTCACCTGTTTCGTGGGTGCGAGCCGCCAGTGACATTGATATAGTTTGGTTGAGCAAAGATGACATTCTGGCAAGATGGAAAAACGACTCCAGCTCGATCTTAACAAGATATAATATGTTATACGATAAGCTCTCAAAACAAATATAGTGTTTGAACACTCAATCAATATTCTTTTCGACTTTCAGAACCTGAACTCGTCAATCATTTTGCCTGTAGCACTAGAAAGATTGAAAAATATTCATTTTTTTCAAAATAACTTCCCTATCATAATGAACCTACCCGTCAGGGTCTCCCCACCATTAGAATCCATACGAATATTTTTCCATCATAATGAATTGGAAGACAAAAAAATTAAACCAAATTGAAAAAAAATCAACTCACAGCCATATTATGCCTAGCCGGACTGTTGAACGCGGTCAGGCCCTCGTCCATCATACTATGTCCATGATGATGATGGTGATGATGATGCTGTGCGACCGGCCCGAACGTCGCGTTGCTTCCCTGAAGATACGCGTTGCGCGGCAACGTTGCTGCTCGTGCAACAATGGGTGATCTTCCACCACCGCCACCGTTCAAAAGTTGCAACTGAGGTTGTTGCGATGAGTTGTTGTTGTTGTGCGACAAGTTGATGTTGCTCGTCGACGAAGTGGTGGTGTTGTTGATGTTGTTCTGTTGCTGGTAGATGTTGTGCTGTTGTTGTTGGCCGGCGTTGTTGCCGTTTATGCAGACTGTTGGGTCGTTGAATCTGTGGAAATTGAGATAAGGATTTAATAAAAATTGAGAGAAATTCCAGTCATATTTAACTGATCTTTATAAACTTTTTATTATCAATGTTCGGTACGGATTTTCCCTCAGTTATGAACATGTTCAAGTTTTTACAGCTTCCTATCGACGAAACATGGTTATGTCGGCGAGGTGGAACACATTCGGTTCGCTCCACCAAAGCCGAACGATTATAAAAACAGTTAGAAATAATCAATCCAAATCTTCATATCAACAACATAATCTGCAAAATACATAGTAGTCTGGGTGCCAAATGCGAATAAAGGGGGTAACCCCCTTGTATAGTTTCCCATAAATAGGGGTTTTTTGAGATACAAGGATATCTTATTACTGCCCTAGTTCAAAAACTATACAAGATAGAGAGGTCTACTTGGTCTCAAATTGTAGAGGACAAAATTATCCCCAAAGGGATTTTGATTCACACGATTCAAATAAATACGTCAAAAGATCTAGGCAAGCAAAAACTAAAAATACTCAAATTCTCATTTTTCTTAAAAATTAACCTCTTTTTTGAAAAATCATAACTCCGTTCCTAATAAGAATAAAGACATGAGTCCAATACCATTATCTTGAAAATTTAATTTACTAAAAAAAATAAAATGATTTTTTTCGTCCGACTCTTCGTTTTGAAGGAAATCGTGGTAGACTAGAAATGGAACCTAAATTTTGGCCGCCATCTTGAATTACAAAAAAATGCTCAACCTTTACAGCTTGGCATCACTCGAATTCGGAATCTACACATCAAAATCTATCATAATCGATCAAAAAATCAACGACATACCCCAAAAAAAGTTACCCCCATTGGCACCCAGACTATAGAATCCCATTCCCATTCATAGAATTGAATATCATTATACGATAATAGATTCATGATTTATGTTGCCCATTTTGACTGAATATCCTAGTGTCTGACACCAAAAAAATTAGGCGGTTTCGTCTGCCTCTTGTACGTGATGTCACCCATCAACAGCTGATGTGATGCATCTATTATTGACTCCATATCGTTTTGAAAGTCATCATCTATAGGCTCAAGTGAATGACAACAACTCTAATCTTCAATATCAGCTGTTGGAGCGCACCCCAAGAAGCAGACGAAACCGCCCAACTTTTTGACGTCAGCCTTGGACTATCTACATCAGTAATAAGAATCTCGTTTATTCTACAATGAACAACGTAAAGTGTATGAGAAATAAATATGTTATTTACTTATTGAACAATCTTTTAAATACAGTACTAAACTTAATTTTCATCTATATGTATAAGGAATGAGCCTACAATGACACTATGGCATGTGCGAATAGTTCTCAACGTGGCGACTTATTTGAAAAACAACCTGATTTCAACTACCAAAAATATGAATTTCAGCCATAATGAATTAATTTAATAATATTACAAGTTCAGAAATCCTTGGTCATTTGACACAAGCACTCAAGTCCACTTTTTGAGGAAATGAGACACATCCGGGTGTAGAATTTTGAGATCTACATTTTGGTAAAACAACCTAAGTCCTACTTCCTTTATTAAGACTGTTATAACATCTTAAGTCAGGTATTGCAGATGAATTATGGGAATCTATGTTTGGGTAAAACCACTTAACTTACTATTTCTATTGTTTTGATCATGTGTAAAATAACTCAAGTCTTTCATTTCATTCGGGTAAAATGACTTAACTTCACTTATGTCATGTTTTTACATGGTTCAAACAACTTAAGTCATAACTAAATCAGTGCTTTTACATTTTTACATTACTTTGGAATGATAGAATCATGAATAAGTGTATTTTGAACGTACTTTGTAAGTTTCATATAGGATCAAAAATATTATTAAAAATTGTGTTTGAACATACTAGAAAACTTTGAGCTCCATTTTCTCAAAACTGCAGTTTTGGACTAAGTGGTTTTGTCATATGACCAAGGAAATACTGAATCAACTTTCTCCACATCACTCACCTGAATATATTCCTCTGCAACGACTGGCAGTTACCATTCACATTGACCATATCACCACTAGTCCTATCAGCCAGCGCCCCCTGCACCCTGTCCAGTATACAGTGCAGCTGAGCCACCTCGTTGGCCCGGTTCGGATTCACCTTGGCCACACACTCGGCCAGCAGCGCGTGCAGAATGGACAGCTGTTTGCCAAGGTCAATGTAGCGGTCAAGGTCGAGGTTGCTGTGGGTGGTGTCCTTGGTTGCGCCGCTCTGTGGAATAATAATAATTAAGGATAAGGTTAACAAAACAGAGAGTTGATTAAAATAGAATATTATTAAAAACACAATAGAGATGTTATAGGGCAGCTTGAGGAAGCGCGCCCAGTGTACAAAAAGTGTACTAATTCTACAAAGATTTATTATTATTGTTCCTCTATTCAAGTGTATTTTATTTGCTTATTTATTCAACCACAAATAAACATTGGAATTTTTGTTATAATTATTACTAGCATGTAAACATGGGATGAAAGTCGAGGATTAGTTCAAACTGGACAGATTGAAGAGCGTTAGTGCCGAGTTTCGAGCTAACTTCTGCTGTCCTACTATAATTGAATTGTATCATAGCTTCCTTTAATAGAAGTCCATGGCCTAAAAATTGACAACTATGTAGAGTAGGGAATTGGGTCCATTTAAAAGCATTGAAATCATTTTCCAATCAGCTGTTCTAATGGATGCGTTTCTTGTGTGCGTTCTCACATTTGACTTGCTACAAATCATAAGCTATTTTAATAAATAACTATCTATTATTAATCTTTCTTGCTAATCTCTATCACAACCTATTACAAAAAACACAAAAAATTCGCTCCGGCAGCTGGCGGTCGAAAAGAGTGCATTTCAAATGCAATTCTATGATGGCTCAAATCATATGACTTATAATGAGCTATTCAGGGTATGAATTCAAAGGCGCCGTTTTCGAAAAACACAATTTTTGGCATTGTGTTATTCGCCATTTTCTCTGCCATTTTTGATTGGATTTTTTTCGTTTATGGCTCAAATTGTAGGGAATAATAAGGGTATTATACCCACCAATTTTCAAAACGATCACGTTATTGGTCGATTTGTAGTGATTTTTCAAAATTTTCATCCCCTAATTTCACCCCCCCCTTGGACCAATTTGGCTGGTTAACGAACTTGACCGAGATATTAACACTAATGATTTTTGTGCAAAATTTGGTCGCTCTCCGACAAGCCCTTCGGGAGTTATCGTGTTAACAAGAAACTGTACATATATAAATATATATATATATATATATATATATATATATATATATATATATATATATATATATAGAGATATATGAATTTGAACGGACATCAGATTCGTGTTCTAGGGGCTCGGAAACGTGTAAAAAATATATCACATCATAAATTTTCGATTGTCAGGGCAAGACCAATAGTGCATTTTTTCAAATGAAATGTACTAAAAGGAATTCTATACAAAGAGTTTCATGAACGTTCTTCATGGAAATTATACTCAAAGAGAGAAAAACCGAGTCAACATGCATGATTTGTATCTGTACTTAATGCTTTCATATGAGAAGACTGTTCGTTCCTACGGGGCGACGTTGCCATATTATTAGGGCAGGGCCTTCTATTAAAGGAAACTATGATTGTATTAAAGCATAGTCACCTTTAATAGAAAGCCCAGGCCTAATAAAATGGCAACGTCGCACCGGAGATCCAGTCTACCCATATGATAGCATTGAGTACAGATACAAATCGTGCATGTTGACTCTATAGGTTTTTTCTCTCTTCCAGCATAATTTTCATGAAATATTATCATGAAACGTGTACTGGCAATTGGTCTCTCGGTGAGGGTGATCTATAGGTGTTTTTTTACTAGATTATGATAAAAAATAGCATAAAAGATTGAAAATTGACAACTATGTCTTGAGATAGCTATGATTTGCAGCAGGTCAAATGTGAGAACGCACACAAGGAAATCATTCGTGAAGATGCTGATTTAGAAATTATTTCAATGCTTTTAAATGGTTCGACTTTCCTACTCTACATAGTTGCCACTTTTAAGGCTATAACCTGTAATTCAAGTGAATTATAGTATCTTATTCTGGTAATACAATACCTATGTACAATATTATATAATGATTTATGAATACATAATAATAAATACTCACAGAAATCATGTGCAAGAAGCTCTTCATGGACGGTGCTTCACGCTCCAAGAAGTCGTTCATGAACTCCATGAAGTTCTCCTTGCCCTGGAACCTTGTGAAATTGGCCAGGGTCTGCAAGGTCTTGGCAACCAGAGTCAGGTTTCTAGCTGATTTCTCGTTCGGATATTCTATAGAATAGAAGAAATAAATAAATATCATACATAAGTTATCCAGTTCATGTAACGGATTCTAGAATATAAATTATTAGAATGATAATTTTCAAAAGACAACTGACTGGCATGAAATTTTCATCTGTTGCCAATTGGGTTCATTATAAGATGCCAATTGGCGAGACAATTATCTTCTGAAATGTACTGTATACCTGATGTGAAGTATCTATTGAATCTTTCGATTTTAAAACAATCACCCAGGCATGACTAAATAAAAACTCTAATTGTCAACATCAGCTGTTTATTGACGTGACAATTATTGTCGTAACCAAATCGCATCGTATAAACCCGGCTCAAACACTTCATGCCAACTTCCCTCACAATTTTCTCAAAATTCAGTAGTATAACAAACAAGTATAGTAAATAACTAGTAACAAACAAGTATAGTAAATAACTAGTAATAAATAGTATAGTAAATAACAAGCTGCGCCCAGTGAGTATACTAAAATATTTGAATTTTTTGGACGAGACAATAATTGAAATCAAATGATAGTGGACTTACCAGATGTGATATTGAATAGGCTGGGAGACAGTATGGCCGGACACAGGAAGCGCAGAAATATGCAGGCTGAGATGAGATTATCGCAGATGTCCATTCGACATGAGGCCGTCAACCTCTCTCTCAACATTTGGAAGCACTGGCGCAGTTCTCTGGAAATTGAAATAATAATTAAAATGATAATTATGATCTTTGAATACACAGTGTTCAATGTTAGGCTCAAAAGTCCAAAAGCAGTCACACCAATTTTCTTCATCAACATTTTTCTTAAATAATCTATTACCGTATCCTTGTTCTTTTTATAATTTCTTCATTCACCACAAGTGTGTTTTATTTCATTATTGAACGATTCTACAACGACTCAACCAAACAATTCTAAAATTATTTGAAGGATAAATTATAATACATTCAACAGAATTCAAAAAATATTCATCCTAATTTCAAAACCTGATTTTGTTCGATTTTGAATAAATTGTAAGAGTAACATTTTGGATTTGGAAGCCTGTTGTATTTCTTCATGTACAAAATGTCCTCGAACTAGGGCTCTATAAATACGACTTTTTTATAGAGTCTTATAATCAGACGGTCAAAATCAACAGACCATAATATGAGTACTTGTCTACAGAAAAAATGTTGAAAAAATAACTGTAAAAATTTTGAAATTATTAATCTATGCTGTGTTATATCAACTGAATATTCATCTTTTTTTTTGTTTTCAATAAATTATATTCTATTTAATTCTATTCTATTCCTACATGTGAAATTTCCCAATAATATTTATTTATTTATTTCATCAAATTGATACAGTAAAAGGAGAGAAAAAACAGGCGTTAGCCCAAAACTTCTTCTACACCAATTTTGATAAAAATGTCCAAATTCAGGTTATGTTTCTTTTCACACTTTCCACTCCACACAATTTCCACTCAGAAAAAATATCATAGAGAATTTTGAATAAAGATGATTATGATGTCTTACAACAAACTCAATAAAGGCTACTCTTAACTCTGTAATCTGTAAGTAATATTGTCTAGATTTCAATCACATTGATTAATAGTGTGGTGTGTCTAGCTGCTTGGTGAGGGCGGTTGCCATGTTATTGTGATGTTAAGTCACAACCACTATGGACTGCTTCCGTATGGGTGACCAGATTGTTACCAAGATGAGTAGAACCTACACTCATGGCTAGCTTCCCACCACGAAAGACCTATAATTATATATTTTTTTATAAATTAGTATTTTATTATCTTCAACTTACACAGGGAAATGCGCATGCGACGCAAGAATCTTGCCCCATGTGGTTTCAACAGCATTCCTGAGGTTGGCCTGGTTTCTTGCCAACGCAGCCCCCCCTCCCGCTTTGAGGGGGTCCACCTCGCAGTCGCCCCCGGCCAGAACACCCCCTCCCGTCACCAACTCCTTCAGTGTGGCGTGCAGGTACTGTTCGCCGGTTAACTTCAGATAAGCCTCCATGGCTTTGGTCGCCAACGAGTTGCCTCTGAAGGTTAATCGTTCGTCTTCTGTAGAAACAAGATGAAAAAAATGATTAAGTTGATATATTAGAACTCAGAACTGATTACTAATACAGTAATAATAATAATACAATATTTTTAACAAGAGTATATGGTATATATATCACACAAATTATACAGTCGGAACTCAGAACTAATTACTACAATAATAATACTAGATTACTAGAATATAGAACTGATTACTAATAATACAATATTTTCAACAAGAGTAAGTTTATAGCACAACAATGTAAGTTATACAGTCGAGAACAAATAAATACGTCACAGATAAAGCAATACAATAACAGAAAGTTTCTGTCATCTAATAATACAATTAAATAATTATGAACATTTTAAAATTCATAAACTTTACAAACTCTTTTTTTCACTCTAACCATTGACTTAGTACTATTGTACTTGATTGTACAAATAGTGTAATAGTACTATTGTACTAATCTGCACATTGTCTCTGATCTAACTTAGATTCATCAACATCATAGACAGATGATTCATCTTCTTACTCAGAAATGAAAATCACTTACCGATGCGTTCAATATCCATCATAACAATGTCGGTGAGAAATTCTTTGGCGAGGCCTTCGCGATGCATGACATGCACCAGGGCGGTGGCAATGTCCTCCTTGGCTTTCACGCCGATCACCGGCTCCAACACTTCGCAGATCGACTTGTAGTCGCTTTTCAGGTACTGAAAACACAATAAAAATGCATGATTAGAGCAGGTGAAGCTATGTAAATGTATTAAATTGGGCCCTTGCGACTTTTCAAGTAATTGAGAACCTATTTGGAGAAAGGTGTTTTTTCTTTTCTTTTTCAAAAAAGTAGAAACGCTGAATGAATTTATAATGACGCAATATGTATTGAAAGTGAAAAGTTATTTATTTATTTATTTTATTCAATTCTTCACGTAAAAATCACAGAAGCAGAGCTAGGCTCTAGTGATGTGTGAAATGTCACCTGTCACAGGTAAGTATCACATACCTGTAGAAACTCTTGGTAAACTCTCACAGGAAGGATGTCAACCTTCTGGAAGCGGCACTTGATCCTGAGCGCGGGCGGATCTTTCAACGCCCCCTTCTCACTCACCACCGGGTACCATTTCTCTGTCAGATACCTCGACGTGACGTCATGCACGGGAATACTCACGCTTCCTGCGCAATTCACAAGAGAACACCAAAATAAATAACAATAATAACGGATGATAATGGATATGAAATATTCAATAAATAACGGATGATAATAATAGATGTAACGAATAATCTTGGATCTTAGTTGAGATTTTTAATAATCGAGTTTAAAAGAATACTATTTTAAAATTGGGTAGATGGTGGATGTAGAAGGAGTAATATGAAGTTTATATTAATAATTTGATATATTTTAATAACAAGCTGGCAATTACAATAATTGGCCGACTTTCACATTGATATATTGTATCATGTATTGAGCCACAAGTTTTGAAATTTATCTCCACAGAAATATAAGTTGAATAGCCAAGATCATAGCCAACATATGTTGTTATATAGGGACATTTCTAAACATGAGGCCCGATATAGTCTGTCCAAGCACAGAAGACCCTCTGGAAAGATAGGAAAATGACTCCAGCTTGGCCAATATTTGTTCAAGAATTATAAATGAGGTCTTATAAGTAGATCAAATTGTTTCCTACAATTTGAGATCGAATTGATAATTTTTGAACCAATATTGACCGAGCTTGAGTCATTCTCCCATCTTGCTAGAGGGTCTTCTTTGCTTGAACAGACAATACAGTATCTAATACAATACGGTAGGCTTCATCAATTTATGCTTTCTGTTATTATTGAAAATTGGTGAACTGTATTGAAAATACACATTGTTTTTATCAGACTATAGCTGAGCGGTGATTTCTGTAGAAGAGTATTTAATCATTAGAAAAAGGATAGATTTTGTTGTCATTGTAATAATTGTTGACATGATTTACTATGACCTGTATGAAAGAGGATTCTTGTATTTCTAGTAGAGCAATACTTGATTGTCAACATATTCAAGAAATTCAACCATGTTTCCTACTAAACAAGGTTATGTCGGCGAGGTGGAACACCTTTGGGTCTCTCCACCAAATAAAGCCATGAGCTAATAATAATAATACTTGATTCTAGTAGAGAGAGTTCTATTATTCTATGCTTGTACATAATTAATGAGTAAAAAAGCTTGTACTTGATGAATGAGTAGAAATGAATAAATAAATTAAGATAAAATTGATGAAAATTTAAAAGCGACTCACCAACTAGAACGTTTTTGTCGCGTTTCTTCTTACGATCGGCCTCCCGATAGAGATTGATGCTGATCATATTGACCAGAGGCAGATTGAGGAAATCAAAGTGTTCGCCCCAGAAGCACAGCTCGCCTTTCTGCTTGACCGATGTGCGCGCGTAGAGAGTTTTGTCCAGGCAAAGTTCACAGAAATACCTGGCGAAAGAGATAGGAATATTACGAATTGAAGTTCAGAAGTCTGCCTGTTGCACTCGCCTATACGTGTATAATTATTATTAAGTAAATAAATTAATATTATTGAGTAAATAAAGTGAGTTTCTTCATTTATCTTCATTCTAATTGAACTCTTAATGATAATTATTCAAGTTCAAGTTAGTTTCTTCTTTTGTCCTCATCATAATTAAACTTTTGATTATAATTATTCAAGTTAAAGTTAGTTCCTGCTTTTGTCTTACTTCATCCTACTTACTTGAACTTGTGATGATAATAATTATAATTAATTATAAGTGAAGTTAATCTTTGGTAAACTAAAACTGTTTAATGATAAGGGACAAGAATAAAATAGAAATGGGAACTGATGTGAAATCTGAATCAGTTGAAGACTGTGAAATTTGTTCATTTATTTGAAAGAGTTCAAGATGTTATATAGTCTGTCCAAGCAGAGAAGACCCTCTGGCAAGATGGGAGAATGACTCCAGCTTGGTCAATATTTGTTCAAGAATTATAAATGTGGTTTTAATAGTAAATCGAATTGTTTCCTACGATTTGAGATAAAATTGATAATTTTTGAACCAATATTGACCGAGCTTGAGTCATTTTCCCATCTTGCCAGAGGGTCTTCTTTGCTTGGACAGACTATACTTATCGGATAAAAACACAGTATATATAGATCGTCTTTCTGTCGAATCTTGAGAAAAATTTAAAATGTTCTGAAGTAACCATAGAGACTGATTATACGGTCTCTATAATCTGATATCAAATCACAATGTCTGATACTAAAATTAAATGAAAAGACAAGATATTTCAATTAATTATGGATAATTACCACAATATCACCTTCACAACTACTCAACTAATGTCGGATTACATCCACGTCTCACTCTTAATGATTTAAAACTATTACTATTGTAGTCTACAGTTTAAAGCTAGAAGTACGCTCTGAAACTAAATCAATATTCACATAGCCTGAGTAAACTTTGAAAATAGTTTCCAGCTAGAAAAGATTCCATTCAATAGAATAATTATTGTCATTCTTGAGATAACTGTAATTTATTGTCCACTGTTCAAAATCGTGTTAAAAAATCTAGACAAAGAAGACAACATGAAGGATGGATGGATAGTCAGTACAAGCAAAGAAGACATTCTGGCAAGATGAGAAAATGACTTCAAACATAGGAAGCTGTGCTTCAGCTCGTTCAATATTGTTCCGAAAATAATAAATCTGATCCCGAATTGTAGATAAGAATGCTTCCTACAATTTAAGATCAAATTCATAATTATTGAAGCAATATTGACCGAGCTGGAGTCATTTTCACATATTGCTAGAATGTCTTCTTTGCTTGGACTGACTATACTAGAAATGTTTCTCAGTAGACTGAGAAAATGAGGATCATTATGAATCATACAGAACTTATTATAGTGTGAAATTGACTATTCCACTTTTGTTGAAGAATTTTTATACCGTTTTTGTTTTTTCTATTACTGATAAAAGTGGAATAGACAATTCCAAACTGTGTTTCATTTCATCATGGAATTCCACAACATCAATCTAGATTCCACAAATAAGTTGATTAAAGTGTGTCTATTGTTAGCATTCTAATAGATAATAGTCTCAACATGGACTCTTGTTCTATATGATGAATATAATATTGTAGTCCTGTGATAAAACCCACTCTAAACATTAATGCCATGGAATAAATTGGAGAGTCAACCTATCTATAGTCAATAGTGTGTCTGCACATTCACTCTCTGACAAGAGTTTAAAATTCTTATCCAACAAGCTTTAGGTTGTAAACAAAGAATTTGTTAAACAAGCTATAGCCTACCTGAGATTTCCAATCAAAAGTTACAACCTTTGGGCCCGTGTATTATCAATAGTGATTGAACAAAATTCTTAGATTAAATCATCAACTGATTCACATGAAACTCATTGCAACCATATCATCTTGATTCAACAATCGGTTAATTTACTTTTAACTGCTAGTGACATACGGGCGTGAAACATGTAACAACTTTTTCTATTAATTTGTAGATAGACTAGTAACTGACCTTTTCTTGTTAGGAACTCCTTTGGCTTCCAATATCCATATTTTCAACGAGTTGTCGGTCCTTCTTGTGTGCTCTTGGTCGGGCTGCACTGTTTTCCTCAAACTGAAATTTGAAAAAGGCCAATTAGGAACATATTAAGAGAAATTAATAGCAAACTGTTTTGTCTATAATTAAATGTAAATGTTTAAATTAATTATGTAATGTGTAATGTATAAATTATTAATGTTTAATGTGAATTAAAAGTAAATGTTTAGAATTTTATTTCATTCTTACCAAAAAACTTTCTGCTTTCAAATCTTGCCAATCATCGAACAACATTTGCTACAGGTCATATAGGCCTATTAAACAATAATTGCAGCAAATTGAAGAAGTTGGAAAAAAGATAATTGAAGCAAATTTTTGGACGAAATTTGATGAACTGTTTATTATAACACTTGTTCCACATCTGAGCAGGCAGTATTATCTTTTCTATTTATTTTAAAACAAAACAGTTTTCCTAGTTTTTCCTCTCGATTCAAGATTTTTGTATAAATAAAAAAACATTAATTGTTACATTGGTTTCAAGCAAGCAAACATTTGCACCCATTCTTATAATAAACTTAAAGTTTAGTAAAGAGATATAGTTGTGTCAAGAAGAGAAGAGCCTCTGGCAATACGAGAAATTGACTCCAGCTCGGTCAATATTGGTTCAAAAATTATTGATTTGGTCTTAAATTGTAGATCAGAATTTTTGCTACAATTGAGACCAAATCAATAATTTTTGAACCAATATTGACCGAGCTGGAGTCAATTTCCCATCTTGCAAGAGGCTCTTCTCTTCTTGACACAACTATACCTACTATGAGAAACTATGGCGTTTGACCCGCAGCATAAAACATCATCAAATTTGTTGTAGATTTGCCATTTACAAAACTGACTATATTGACTATTGATTGATTATTTACTATTGATCGATTATCGACTACCTATCGTTTATCGACCATCTACTAACCTGTACACCCACTTATCCCTCTCCTCAGCCGTGCGACACGAGAAGTACCTCGCGTGTCCGGCAGGCAGCGTCACCTGAAAACAGTGATCGCGCCCTAACACCGAGGGGTGCAGCGGCTTGATGTCGACGGCGCCCCCTGCGCCCCCTCCGACGCCCCCCGGGCCCAGCGCCAGGGTTTGCATGACACTCTGGGCGGCCTGGTTGGACAGGAGGGACTCGTGCGAGCGGGAAGTGCGAAGGCGGGGAGCTCCCGGACCGGCGGCGCCCCCGGGGTGACGGGGGTCGCTGTTGCACGAAGAACTGCGGGGAAAAAGAGGTAACAATATGAATAAATGAAAAATAAAATTTATTTACAAACAAAAGAGAATAATCAACGAGTCTATTTTCTTCAAACAATGAAGGATCTAAAAAAGAGTACCAACCTATTCTATTGAGAAAAAAACTTGCCACGTTTGATAAGCCTTATATAGTATGATTTTAATGAGCGTACTTGTGGAAGCTGCTATATTTTTTGTGATTAAATTTGATCGATTGATATTAAAAGATTGAGGAAATCAAATCACTCAACTATATAGTGACCCATGATACAGATTTAACAGGGATAGCATGCTAACATTATGGCAAGAATGGAATCTGATTACCTCAAATCATATTCAATCCTTTTCTTTAGTGGAGGATATTTTATTAAAAATGAATCATCACAAGAAATAAACATGATATTAATAAGTAAACATCATTAGCTAAAATTATGTGGTTATTAAGGTCATCCATTCTTCTTAAAAGTGTCTGACTAAATACGAGTTATTAAGTATACTAAATTTCAAGTTAAAATACAATATTGTCGGCCATGGAAAGTTATTTTATGAAGTGTTTCGGTTTTATTAGTTTATAAAATGTTTTGAATTCAAAAAATCTGTTATTTTAAATGACTGAAAGAACTATAATCATGGTTTTCCATCTAGTGAGAATTAGGTTGTATGCTGGCGAAGTGAAACAAGCCTTGGGTCTCCCCAATACTAAAAGCCATACGCTAAAAAAATAAAATAATAATTAAGTATACTTTTCACTTGCTATGTAGTTCACTTACTGATTTTAGTCACGACTCATTGTTAATAATATTTACTAAAATTTCAATTTCAATATTGAACTCACTTGTCGTTGTCCAGGGCTCTTTTGCGCTCCAATTTGGTGACACTCTTTGTTCTCTTCAACGGATTCGATCGGAACGACCTCTTCGAGAAAAAGTTCTGCAATGAAACAAAGCACAAAACATAATTTATAACAAGATTTTATTCAAAGATTGAAGGAATTATTGGATATTTCAGTTAACCATCTTCTGAAATATATCATAATTATCGCCTAATTCGAAAATTGAAAGAAAATTACTTAGGCCGGTATTACACGATAATAGTTCCATGATCATAGTTGATCATATGGAAAGAGATGAAAATACGAAATCACATTTTCATCTCCTTTCATATGATCAACTATGATCATAGAACTATTATCGTGTAATACCAGCCTTATATAAATTGTTTTTCAAGACGTCTGCTACTGCAAATTGAAATTGACTAAAGAACTATTGTCTGTCCAAGAAGACATACTGACAAGATGGGAAAATGACTCCAGCTCCGTCAATATTGGTTCAAAATTTATAAATTAGGTCTTAAATTGTAGAAAATATTTCGCTCTACAATTTTAGACTAATTTATAATTCTTGAAACAATATTAACCGAGCTGGAGTCATTTTTCTATCTTGTTAGAATGTCTTCTTTGGTTGGACAGACTGTAAATACCAGGAGATTGAGTGTCCACGGATCATTTTCTTCTCAAGAAGGTACCGTACTCAAGTTGATACATTACACAAAATAAAACAGCAAATCGAAAAGTGTTGAATAATAATTATTGGAATGTCTCTCATCAATAAATGATGCATTGAAATGGCTCTCATCAAACATGATTATAACACCTTTCAATTTTATTGTTTTGTTCGAAGTAATTTATTCATTTATTTATTCATTAACATGCATTAAAATGCATCATTTTGAGAGGAAAGTGAATCGTGGACACACATTATACGAATTAGTAAAGAATTATATGTATCAGAATTAAAACTCCACAAAAATCAGCAATAGTAGATTAATTATTAATCAGATTCGCTCAAAGATATGTATGGAAGTTTGCACAAGAATAAAGTTACTTATCAATATTGAAACTTAATTTCCCTAAAAAACAAATGAATTAAATTTAAAGTTATTAGTAACATAGATACTTACAGGTTTGATACAATCAAACATACTGCACTATTTATCAATCGAAGCACTAACTGAACTACTGTATAGAAAATACTTGAAACTTTTTTGTCCCAACGTCAATGTTGAACTCACTAATAATAGGCCTAATTAATAAAACTTCAATCAATTTTGATTTTCAATTATTACTAATTACACTTATAAACACTGTTTTCCAATAGGCTTAATAGGATCCCAATAGTTATCAAATAATGTCAAGATCGTCGTTAGCACAAAATTATCAACTTTCACACATGAGCTCAAAACCACGAATGACTTGAAATGACAGATTGCAGAATACCTTTACAAATTTTAACCCCCACCATTAGACAACATTCAAACTTTCCCACCTATGGGAACTGAGGTATGAACCAATATGGACATTGAACCCTGAAAGGGTGGGATGCCGATCATTTACTATAGATACTATAATTCGATAATACTATTATGAATGAGGTACTACAATACGATGACAGTATATTCTATAATTGGAACGGTCAAAACACCTATTCTAGTGCAGATATTAGTAACAGAGATAAGAATTAACACAAACTAGATTGGACAGGTTGATGAGTCATACCTTGGAACCCTTGGATTGATGAGTGATTCATTGTTTATCCATAGTTTTAGGCTATTGCCCTATAGGTATTCTATTCATAATCTTCAAACCATTGATTTCCCGTGTATTCCAAAAGTAAGGCTTATCTAATTAATGAAGGAACGCGTTTATCTCTAGATGTATTCCAAAAATATTTCCTGGTTATTCTATGAGGTGACGTCATATGATGAAAATAGTTTATTTTGGGGTTAATTTGAAAGTTAAAGACATGAGTGACAGGACAGTGGACTACAAAAAATTTTTGTTTTAAAATTGGTAATTTTCCAACATTTTCGAAACATTGTGATTACTGTGCTCATTCCTCTCATACATCACAGTTTTCTCACTATTAATTATAAATAATCAATAATTATTATTGTAAGCTGGAAGTATTTCATACATGACAACATTTTTTCCACCTTGGTATGGAATAAGAAACAAATTTCACATGTTTTTATTCAAATCTCAATTTGATTATTCTAATTCCTGTAATTCTAATTACAATTCGAATTCCTCAAATTCTAATTTTGGTAATTCCTGTTTCACACACAACATATTTTGGTCTATCGTCCGCTTTTTGCCGTCTTTATTTATTTCACTAGATTGAACAAATAAAAACTAACTAAGCTATAGTCTGTCCAAGCAAAGAAGACCCTCTGGCAAGATGGGAGAATGACTCAAGCTCGGTCAATACTGGTTCACAAATCATAAATTTGATCTCAAATTGTAGGAAACAATTTGATCTACTCTTTAAGACCACATTTATAATTTTTGAACTAATATTGACCAAGCTGGAGTCATTTTCCCATCTTGCCAGAGGGTCTTCTGCTTGGACAGACTATAACACATGATGTGCCTTTGCGCACATATATTTATTTATTTAATCATTAAATATATGAATATCAAATATCAGCCAAGCTTTATCCAATTCAGTGATATAGTCTGACCAAGCAAAGAAGAGCCTCTGGCAAGATGGGAAAATGACTCCAGCTTGGTCAATATTTGTTCAAGAATTATAAATGTGGTCTAAATAGTGGATCAAATCGTTCTCTTCAATTTGAGATCAAATTGATCATTTTTTAACTAATATTGACCAAGCTGGAGTCATTTTCCTATCATGCAAGAGGCTCTTCTTTGCTTGGTCAGACTATATTTATACGGTTGGCAATAGAACCGTATGTCAAGAACTCGTGGTGTGCCCCGTGTGTGTAACGAGACTTAATTTTAAATGACGAGAATCAAATTTTTATGAAAAATATTGGAAGAAGTAGCCTTTTTGAGTAATATTCTGAGCTAAGGGATAAATTTAATGTCTAGCTGTTATGGGTGAGTCTGTTTCTTCATCCCAAATTATAAAATGATTGCTTTGTTTTCTAACAATCTATCAGATTGATATAAATTATTGAAAATAAATATTTACTGACCACTATTCTCGAGGGTGTTAGTTCCAAAGTCCGATTGCCCAGAACAGGAGTGGCTGGAGCACTGCCGCGTCTACACGCCTTCTCATAGGACGTATCTGCAACACAAACACACTAATTAATATTTTAAAATAGGAACAAATCGCGATATAGAATTACAAGAGGAATCACCAATGAAAAAGTATTGTGAAATATTTCGTATGGTATCAAGATTAATATTCACATGATGATTGGCAATCGTATCAAAACCGAAGTTTCCTGAAATAGTATTAATACTTTAGTTATTTCCACGGATACTAGAATACGCTATCCGTATATTTTAGTAGCCGTGTCCGTGGTTATCTTGATGGGGATGAAGAAAACCTTATAATAAAGAGTGTTTCAGGAGGAATGTGCAATACTTCTCAGGCTGATTCCTTACACCAAGTAGACAAAAAAGTTCCATGGGACCAACCCCCAAAAACGCTGTGTTACCGAGATAACAATGGCAGAAAATTGAGATTTTTCAAAAAATATCAATTTTTCTAATTTTTTAGAGGTTTTATTGAGGTTCCAAAATAAAAAATTCCTATGTAAAATTAGCTGAGGAATTCAATGAAACCAGTTTCAAGTTTGTAAATTCAACGGTTATTAAGATAATTGGAAAAAAAACTAAAAAACACCATTTTTCAACAATAAGGGTTATAACTAGATAAGGAATTATTAAATTGAATTTTTTATCAATGGAAGTTGAAAAGAGTCGGATTCTAAAGAAAAAGTTAAATGCCGGCGATTATGTAAATCGTGACCCAAATCTCAGAAATGGCGATCAAAAATCGCAAAATTGACAAAACATAGTAATGGTGATGAATTTGTGTTTCGTAGCGATTTTGCGATTTTTGATCGCTATTTCTGAGATTTGGGTAAGATTTACACAATCGCCGCCATTCAACATTTTTCTTCAGAATCTGACTCTCTTCAACCTCCATTAATAAAAATACAATTTTATGATTCCTAATCCAGTAATAACCATTATTGTTGAAAAATGGCGTTTTTTAGCATATTCTTCCAATTATCTCAATAACCGTTAAAGTTACAAACTTGGAACTGGTTTCATTGAATTCCTCAGCTAATTTTACATAGGAATTTATTATTTTGGAACCTCACTAAAGCCTCTAATATTTTTTTGAAAAATCTAAATTTTCCGCCATTGTTATCTCGGTAACAAAGCGTTTTTGGGGGCTGGTCCCATGGAACTTTTTTTCTACTTGTTGTAAGGAATCAGCCTGAGAAGTATTGTACATTCCTCCTGAAACACCCTGCATAAGTTGGCCTTTCAACACAGCTTTATCACACACCTTGTTCATCAATTTTTAAAACAGTAATTAAATTTATTCTTTGCTGTATAGAGAAAAAAAATCCAAAATTGAAAGAAATTTTATAGTTTTACCCGAACCGTAGTGTAGTGTTCAGTTTAGTGTTGTTTAGTTTAGGCGTTTCTTCCTCTTTCCCATTCCAGATTATTCTCAATTGAATGTCAAATTCTGCCAAAAATTGTACCAAGGTAACAACTTTACATATGTAGAGTAGTACACAAGTATACTATTACTACACACACATACACTGATTTGGGAACCCGATAATAACTACCGTGAGTACTGGTAAAAAATGAGTGGCTTTAACCTGATACAAGCATATTCACTTAATTCTATGTAACTTCCAAATTTTCATACCACGTATATGGGAGAGAATACAATGTACTACAAGTCGGAAGTAACATCAAATAGAGTATTTTAGTAGAGCACTATTATAGTAAAAGGGCAGTTGTTCATTTTCTAGATTTGTGGGCTGAGTTGAAAGGTCAAGCACCAATACATCGCGGCTTTAACCAGTATTTCGACTAACTTTTTCTTCTTCAACTTTTCCTCCTTCTTACACTTCTCCTGCTTCTTTTTCTTCTTCTTCTCCTGCTTCTTCTTCTTCTTCTTCTTCTTCTTCTTCTTCTCCACCTTCTTCTTCTTCTCCTGCTTATTTTTCTTCTTCTTCTTCTTCTGCTTATTTTTCTTCTTCTTCCTGCTTATTTCTTCTTCTTCTTCTTATTCTTCTTCTTCTTCTTCTTCTTCCTCTTCTTTTCTTCTTCTTCTTCTTCTTCTTCTTCTTTTTTCTTCTTCTTCTTCTTCTTCTTCTTCTCCTGCTTATTTTCTTCTTCTTCTTCTTCTTCTTCTTCTTCCTGCTTATTTTCTTCTTCTTCTTCTTCTTCCTGCTTATTTTTCTTCTTCTTCTTCTTCTTCTATTTTTCTTCTTCTTCTCTTCTTCTTCTTCTTCTTCTTCTTCTTCTTCTTCTTCTTCTTCTTCTTCTTCTCTTCTTCTTCTCTCCTGCTTATTTTCTTCTCTTCTTCTTCTTCTTCTTCTTCTTCTTCTTCTTCTTCTTCTTCTTCTTCTTCTTCTTCTTCTTCTTCTTCTTCTTCTTCTTCTTCTTCTTCTTCTTCTTCTTCTTCTTCTTCTTCTTCTTCTTCTTCTTCTTCTTCTTCTCCTCCTGCTTATTTCTTCTTCTTCTTTCTTCTTCTTCTCCTGCTTATTTCTCTTCTTCTTCTTCTTCTCTTCTTCTTCTTCTTCTTCTTCTTATTTCTTCTTCTTCTTCTTTCTTCTTCTTCTTCTGCTTCTTTTCTTCTTCTTCTTCTCCTGTTTATTTTCTTCTTCTTCTTCTTCTCCTCATCTCCTCTTCTTCATCCTCTTCTACTTATTCCTCTTCTTCTTTTCTTCTTCTTCTTCTTCTTCTTCTTTTTCTTCTTATTCTTCTTCTTCTTTTTCCTTTTCTCCCTCCTTCTTCTTCTTCTTCTTCTTCTTCTTCTTCTTCTTCTTCTTCTTCTTCTTCTTCTTCTTCTTCTACTACTATTATTACTACTACTTCTCTTTTACAACGATGGCAATGGCCTTTGACTCCTCTCACAAACAAGAATGTAAAATCAGAATGAGAAGAAGAAGAAGAAGAATAAAAGTAAGAACAAGTCAACAACATCGGATACAACATCTATAAAGACAGTCAACTGTCAATAATACCATTGACTATGGATATAATATCCATAGTCAATATAGTCAATGATAATACTGTCTTCATTCAAGCATCTTGCTGACACGATTTTTTACACATGTTTTGTGACACATCCTGATACTGACGCAGCTAGAAACTTCTCAACATGTTTATCAAAATTTACCATCGCATCTAGTTTCAAGTTATGTATTCGGAAATGCATGCTTTCTCTTAAATAATTGCCAATATACAAATACCAAAATACATTGTTGTCACCATCATTTTGCATTGTTGTTAAATATTTTCATCAAAAACTTCGAGTAATTTGATCGATAGAGATTAAAAATCCAGTAAAAACAAAGGTTTCTCGAAACACTCCCCCTCATATATTCATTTCATAACGTTTTTCTCAGCTATTTTTCGATGTACCCCGTACTGCAACCATGTTATAGTTCGCGCACGCTGAGAAGACACCCCGTTACAAAGCAAAGTGTATTGTTACAAAGGGTCTTCTCAACTTTCTCAAACTATAATAAGTTGAATAAATCTTTAACATCACTTTACTGTACTTTCTCTTGAAACGAATCAATCCCACGCCAAATTACAGTAAATCCAAATAAAGAAGCTGAAACCATATTTGGTAAAAACAGGTGTTTCACAGTGTTGCCAATCCAAGTGTCATGTACTGTCAATGGTGACAACCTGACAAACTTATTATGCTGGTCACAGTAAACATCATTATTGAGCCCGCACCGACTATACACAAAATAGAACTGAATTACATGGATTCCTATATCTATAGATGGTTGAAAGTGGAGAGTTTCAAGTTGTGCTGCTATTAAACTCTATACCCTATTCACGATCACTTGAGACGAAATGAACAAATTTTTTTTGTGTGCGGGTAGAGGGAGGTATTACTTCATACGACGGTCGGCCGCAGTCGAACAGCAGTAGTCAATCACAGTTCTTGGCTTTTCCTCAAACTCAAACAAAAATAGCTACCTGTACATGCAAAAAGTTTCTTTATTTCGACTCAAGTGGTCGTGAATAGGGTATAGTTAGAAAGTTTCACTTAGATCCACTTAATATAGTGGCTGTAACTTCAGTATCAAAAAATATATTGTATTCCATCCCGTACCTTACACGTTTTACGCGAATATTGAATTCAAATGTCATGTAGTTATTGTAGGTACAATAGTACTGGCAATTGGTCTCTCGGTGAGGGTGATCTATCGGTGAACGTGATGTTAAGTCACGAACACTGTGGACTACACTTGGATGGGTGACCGGTTCTGGCCAAGTACACATTGGCGAGGTGGAACTACCCGTAAGGGTCTCCCCACCAATAAGAAGCCATATAGAGATATTTTTTTTAGGTACAATAGTCACTACTACATAGTCTGACCAAGCAAAAGAAGAGCCTCTTGCATGATGGGAAAATGACTCCAGCTTGGTCAATATTGATTTTAAAATTATCAATTTGATCTCAAATTGTAGGGAACGATTTGATCTACTATTAAGACCACATTTATTATTCTTCAACAAATATTGACCAAGATGGAGTCATTTTTCCATCTGTGCCAAATTAACTAACTTCTTTGCTTGGTCGAGACTACTTCCCAGCATGTACCATATATATATATATATATATGTTGACAAGTAGTAACAGGTTGTAGTTTTTTACTATTATCGTGTAATTTAAGTTCAATATAGTGAAACTGAACTGTACAAGTAGACTATACCTATAGTGATAATGATAAGGTATATTGTATAGTAATAATACTGTAGTATTGGTATCATCTGTCCAAGCAAAGAAGACCCTCAGGCAAGATGGAAAAATGACTCCAGCTTGGTCAATATTGATTTTAAAATTATCAATTTGATCTCAAATTGTAGGGAACGATTTGATCTACTATTAAGACCACATTTTGTTATTCTTCAGCAAATATTGACCAAGCTGGCACAAGTCATTTTCCCATCTTGCCGGAAGTCTTCTTTGCTGTACAGACTATAGTCAGTCATGAAGCAGGACTTGGCGTACACGTCACCCAACTTATTAATATAAACTTTCGAAACTTTTCCCACATTTGTATGTTCCTCACGTTTCACCAGCCAGCTTTTAGCTTTTACTTATCACGCTTTAACAATCTTTTAAATTCTTCTACAATCTTCCACCTCTTTCTAGTTATTTTCTCTATTTCACTCTCATCCTTCACTTAGTTATTAAAGCAAGCGATGTAATTAGTATAATTTTTAATTTGCATAATATAGGATTTGAGACGATGTATTTTGTAATCTACATAAATAAAGTAAATTAAACTGAATCTGAATCCTATGGTCATCTAGCTGGAACACTTGTACCATAGAGCAAACAGAAACATAACATTTTCTCTATGCACTCGATCTTTGGTTGATTTTCTGTTGATTGGGGTTGGTTTCTTGCACTGTGGAGAAACTTTTACATTTTCAGGAATGACCGGAAAAAAGAAGGAAGTGTAGGCGAAAGAAAGGAAGAAAGTGAGAGAGAAAATGAGAAAGAGAGAAGCTGATTTGATGACGTCATTTTACGGCATAAAAAACCAATTTGACGTCGTCAAAATGACATATCGACCTACATTCGTCTGATATTGTCGTATTTTATGAAAAGATGAAAATCCAACATTTTTGGAAACGTTGGAAGATGGAAAAAGAAATAAGAAGAATACGAAAAAAGAACTAGAAGCCGAAAAAGTGAACAAGACAAGAAAAACCTAGAGAAGATAATAATCATGGCATCATTTTTTACAAGTCGATTGAAATTTGACCGACTGCGACTGCCTTTTTGACCAAGGTTTCGCGCAAGCTGAGAAGACACGCCAGTGCACAACAGACATTACATTGAAAAGGGGTTAAAAGTTGTCTTCTCTCAGCTTACACAAACTATGTTACTGGATCTGGTTCAATCAAGAAGCTCTGGCTATCAAATACCTCAAACTGATAATCATTACCGGAGAACGGAACGGTATACAGGCCGAATACTAACTGGAGAACTTCAACTTCAAGAGCGAAGAAGAAGAAGAAGAAGAAGAAGAAGAAGAAGAAGAAGAAGAAGAAGAAGAAAGAAGTATGTCAATAATATATTATTCATCTTCCATCTTCCAAGATGTGTAATTTGCTGTTTGATCGCCATTTTGAAACGTTTCTACTGAACCGCTAATCGGGGGAGGGAGGAGAACTTGTCTAGACCAATGGCAAGACGTTCACTGTATTGATTGGTTCAAGCAACCTTTACGAACTACCAATAGCGTCGCTTGACGTCGCGTCGCTGAAAACTGCTGCTCTCCACTGCTCTCCATATAGGTTCTAGTTTACCAGAGTTTGATAATGGTGTAGAAACCGAAACCGGTATCTCGATAAATAAATCTGTGGTATGACAATATCTTGTATTTGATCACACCTCATTGAAGAATAAACACAATGGGGAGAGAGGAACTACAGAAAAAATGACTGCAGTTGAAAGAACATCTATACTATGGAAGATGGGATGAAAATGTTAAGGAGAAGAATAAAAGAAGGTTAGAAAAAATTATTTAAAAGATGATCCAGTTGAAAATTTTAGAAAAGAAGAAAGAAAGAAGGAGAAGTAGAAGAATAAGAAGAAGAAGAGAAGTAGAAGATAAGAGAAAAGAAGAAAGAAAATAGAAGAGGAAGGAAGAGAAGAAGAAGAAGAAGAAGAAGAAGAAGAAGAAGAAGAAGAAGAAAGAAGAAGAAAAATAAGAAGAAAAAGAAGAATGGACAAATGAACGAAGTTGTAATATGGAGACAGTACTGGAGATTAGAGGAAAATTGTACTTGAGGATAAGTATAGTCTGTCCCAAGCTCAGCAAAGAAGACATTCATGGCAAGATGAGAAAATGACTCTAGCACAGTCAAAATTGATCCAAAAATAAGGGTAATTTGGCATTAAATTGTAGAAAACATTCTGATCTACAATTTGAGATTAAATTCATAATTTTCAAACCAACATTCACCGAACTGGAGTCATTTTCCATCTTGCCAAAGAATGTGCTTCTTCTGATTGGACAGACAATAATGAGAATCGATAACTTCGGCATTGCAAATTACTGAAGTATCACTTGAAACAAGTCAGGTTTCTATTTCAAGTACAAAAAAAACTTAGATTGATAAGTATGTAGTTTGAATTCGGCTAGCAGCGAAATTCCGCAGTGACTTGGCAACATAATTTTCTCTTCTTCATTAATTTTCTCTACTTTTGGAATGATTTTTTCTCGTTTCCACGACAATGAATATCGAGGCCAATAAACGGTTAACAAATCAGCAACCTGGATTGCGGCACCTTTCGGTTAAAGTTCATCAATTTGGCACGCACTTTTTTATCATGATAATGATAATTATTCTGTGAAGAGCAGATTGTATTCATTGATAATAATTGTGACGGACCGTTATATCAAAGCTTTTTTGGAGGCGCCCCCGTGGTTTCTAGTTGGTGGCTAGAATTTAGGTTATAACTTCCGATTGGAGAAACACCAAGTAGAACAGAAACGCAGGACGAATAACTTCTGGAGATATAGGACGAGATAACTCAAAAAACTCACTTTTTTTTAGAAAAGAAGAAGAAGAAGAAGAAGAAGAAGAAGAAGAAGAAGAAGAAGAAGAAGAAAAGATGATGGAATGATGAAAAAGAAGAAGAAGATGGAGGAAGAAGGAGGAGAAGTAATGAAGAAGAAGGAGAATTGTAAGGAAGAAGAAGAAGAAGAAGACAGAAGAAGAAGAAGAAGAAGAAGTGAAGAAGAAGAAGAAGAAGAAGAAGAAGAAGAAGCAGAAGAAGAAGCATGGAGGAAGATTGAAGACGATGAGCAGAAGAAGAAGTGAGGAAGAAAGAAGATGAAGAAGAAGAAGAAGAAGAAGAAGAAGAAGAAGAAGAAGAAGAAGAAGAAGATGGAGGAAGAAGAAGCAGAAGAAGAAGATGGAGGAAGAAGAAGAAGAAGCAGAAGAAGAAGTGAGAGGAAGAAGAAGAAGAAGAAGAAGAAGAAGAAGAAGAAGGAGGAGAAAGAAGAAGAAGAAGAAGAAATTAGGAAGAGAGAATGAAGAAGATGGAGGAAGAAGAAGAGAGGAAGAAGAAGAAGAAGAAGAAGAAGAAGAAGAAGAAGAAGAAGAAGAAGAAGAAGAAGAAGAAGTGGGAGGAAGAAGAGAAGAAGAGGAAGTTGTTGAGAAGGAGAAAAAGTAGAAAGAACAAGAGGAAAAATAAGAGGAAGAGGAAGAGAAATGATAAAACATGGAAAAATTGAAAAGAAACAGAAAGCATGAACGGAAAGACAAGGTAAGAGTGGAGAACAAAGAAGAGAACAGAAGCAAAGATACCAGGAGATTCAGAAATCGAAGATAGAAAAATTGGATGAACAAGAAAATAAGAGAAAATAGGAATGGAAGAAAAAGGAAGAAGAAAAGAGTTAGACTATGAAAAAGACGAAAATTTGACAAACGAACATGGAAGCTATGATGAAATAGAGTATGAGAAAAAGGTTAGAGTTAACTCGAAAAATAGGATGAGGAAGAAGAAAAATACGAGAAAAACTAGTAAGGAGAAGCAAGTAAAAGAATGAGGAGAGGAAGAAGAAGAAGAAGAAGAAGAAGAAGAAGAAGAAGAAGAAGAAGAAGAAGAAGAAGAAGAAGAAGAAGAAGAAGAAGAAGAAGAAGAAGAAGAAAAAGGAATACCGGTAAGAAAGAAAATCAAGAGTTTGTAACAAGAGGTTGTACGCCTGATTACATCATTTAACACGCACTGGGTGACGAATAAAAAATAAAAAAATCTGCCAACTCTCACTCCTTCAACTTTGGGCCGCGTTTGCCTTGCTGAATTGTTAATATTTCTGTGGTGAAACCTGAAGAAAGGAACCTTGAGCAGTGTGAAAAACGAAATATGACAGAAATTAGGTTGCCTTATTTTAATTATTTTTATGGCTGTTGTTATTGTTGTGATATTGAATTTGCCTTGTTATCAGACACTCAACTGGGTCTTGATAAAATAATCCAAGCTTCTGTTTGTACACAAGATATAGTCTAGTTGAGCAAAGAAGACATTCTGGCAAGATGAGAAAATTACTTCAGATCAGTTAATTAATTAACAAGTTGAATATTTTGTTCAGAATCTCACTGCTTCAATTTGGGCCCAAACTATTATAATTCATACCTACCTATCTATTGACCAGCTGGCGGCTCGTATTTTCCCATCGAAATTTAGAAGTGTCTGCTTTGCTACAGACCCGACTATAAAATAACAGCCACCAGTGTCTTACACTTCAGTAGGTAGTTATAATGAATAATTATTATAATTTTATTTTCAAGAATTGGATAAAGAAGCATATTGATGTCGAAACTTCAACTAAATTTGACAAAAATTACAAGCAAAAAATATTACAACTCCAAATGCAAGTAACTAGACAGACAGCATTGTTTCTTAGATCACAGCTGTAAGTTATTATAAACGTTTAAGCAACAGTATCTCCAATTATTTCTATCTGTTCAATTTGAGCATTGAATGTAATTTTTCAATAGAAATTTAATGAAAAATTTCTAAATTTTATAAAGGCTTCAATTCTAGCCTCCATTATTGAGATTTACAACGTAAAAACAAACCAACTTCTCTGAACAATAATGTTTTTCTGTCTCCATTTTGTTCAACGTTTCAGCAACCAATAGGAAGGCGTTATGGAAACAAGAGAGAAAAGCTAGCTTCTGATTGGTCGAAATTGTTTGCGATGGCTGTTATCATTGGATTTGAATAGGAATAGGATGAGAGAATAACTTTGCGTACGGAACATAAGATGAGCTCCTTTATACGAATTTCCACAGAAAATATAAATATTATGAGTTATGATAATAATGAATCATGAGAGAAATTAATGATATTTGAGAAAAAATATAAATGAGAAATTATAATAATGGATATTTGTAACATAAACGCACTTTTACTGTTTACTTCTTCTGAAAATTTATTGCACAGAAGTAAGTTACGCTATCATTGCAAAACCCATCAAATCATATACGATTAAAACAACTTCAATTACCAATTATATGACAAGTATCATATAATTCCGCGACTTTTTTTCAAATTCCACGACCCAATTAACTATTGCACGTGAACGTATGTCATATTGTATGTCAGTTAATGGTCTTATACTATAAATATGGTCTTTAAACTTTCACAATAGTGACTAGGCCTATAATTGGCACTAAACTGATCCTAACATCATTCTTTTTCGTCTCTTCATATCCTCCTCCTACTCTTTCTTCTTCTTATTCTTCTTCTTCTTCTTCTTCATCATCATCATCTTCATCTTCTTCTTTTTCTCCTTCTTCTTCTTCTTTTTCTCCTTCTTTTTCTTTTTCTCCTTCTCCTTTTTTTTCTTATTCTCCTTCTTTTTCTTTTTCTCCTTCTTCTTTTTTCTCCTTCTTCTTCTTCTTCTTCATCTTCATCTTCTTTTTCTCCTTCTTCTTTTTCTTTTCCTCCTTCCTCTTTTTCTACTTTTTTCTTTTATTCTTCATCTTCATCTTCATCTTCATCATCATCTTCATCATCATCATCATCATCATCATCATCATCATCATCATCATCATCATCATCATCATCTTCTTCTTCTTCTTTTTCTCCTTCTTATTTTTCTTTTTCTCCTTCTTATTTTTCTTTTTCTTCTTCTTCTCCTTTCTTCTTCTTCTTCTTCTTCTTCATTTCCATCATCATCATCATCATCATCACCATCATCTTCTTCTTCTTTTTCTCCTTCTTATTTTTCTTTTTCTTCTTCTTCTTCTCCTCCTCCTTCTTCTTCTTCTTCTTCTCCTCCTTCTTTTTCTCCTCCTACCCCTCCTCCTCCATCTTCTTCTTCTTGATCTTTAGATTTGTCTTTGTATGGTAACTCATACTGCCTTTTAAGTTGTAAAATAGCCTGATGAGAAACTAGCCTCGAGCTGTAGTGAGTGAAAGTGATGACGAATATCATCATGGCAAATAGAAAAAAGAAAATAGGAGTTAACTGTCACTTTCTTCACGGCTATTATTAGTGGATATAATTAGAAACGTTACCACATCAATTAGAAGGATATAGTGATGATAATGTGATACGACTTCAATGTGGGAAAAAGCTTTGATAAGGATCTCAGTACCAATGCTGTTTAGCAACATATTGTCGATTTAATTAGTGAATTATAATGTTTTACTCATAATGAATCGTGAATATTGTTATAAATGGTTTGAGCAAATGTATTCTTGTGGCATATCAATTTGTCTACCTTTGCTGAATTCTTCAAGTTTTATTTCAACTTTTTTGGTAATAAGGTACTAATTTTTGAGTGTGAAATTAATTTGAATTAAATCATTTGCACCATCAACTCATTTGAATCATGCATACTCAGTAATATGATGATACACGTAGAATCTTCAATTGTGTATTATTCTTTATTGAAATTTGTTTGTTTGTTTGTTATGAGGGTGAAGCCCACATGAGCTCATAGGCTTGTGCGTGGGTAATGATATGGATGATAGATGACGACTACTTTGAGGTAGTCGGGACCGACGGCTTATCGTCTCCTCCGAAAGACGGGGTGGCCGTATTTATGAGATTGTGCTGTGGTCAAAAATTGTTCCACGCTTGGGATTTGAACCAGGGTCCACCTGGTTATCAGACCGGCGCTTTATCACTCCTCCAACGAGCCACCCAAAATAAACTAATAATGTGATTCTAATAAATATGATCGTACTACTTGCGTTTGTATCAATATTTTTGTAATATAATAATATCACACATAATATAATACACATAATATTCGTGTAACCTGGCTGGCTCAGGTCTGGTGTCAGAGTTTTCAGGTCGCTCCTGATCAATTTCAGGGCCTCTGACATGACTTAACGACTGTTTTTTGGCAGCCGGGACCAACGACTTAACGTGTCCATCCGAAACACGGGAAAGTGGCCTGAGAAAAATTTCTGGTCTGACCTGGGTTTGAACCCGGGACCTTTGGGTTGCAACGCCAGCACTTAACCCACTCAGCTACGCCACCCCCAAGTAATAAAAAAGTGGAAACACATAACTAGAGCGGCCACGAGAAAGTTAGGCGTTTTCGTCTGCTCCTTGTGCGCTCAACAGCTGATTCTGTCAATTAGAGATGTCATTCAACTATGCCCAGATCATGTTTTTGACATCAAAAGAAGCAATAGATATCAGCTGTTTGTAAGTTACATCACGTACAAGAGACAAACGAAACCGCCTAACTTTGGCGTCATCTATTCTAGTACTGTAAAACAGTGGACATTGGGCTCAATTGCAGGAAGAGATCAAATAACATAAGTATAACTAAAGTTATAATCGTGCAATAGTATCGGGAGAGGTTCTCATCCCAAAAGTTCTACTTATTGAGATTATTTTGATACAAATACGAAAGCATTACCTTACCTTTTAAATATAAAATTCACAACTGAATACTCCGAAATATTACTGCAGCAGTCAATGTACAATATAACACTATAGTTTTTCACATACTTTGACACTAACAAGTATAACAACGTATTATTTCAAGTAAAGAACTTGAATCAAGAGCTTCACTACTGAACTGAATCAATTTTCAACACAAAACAATTTAAAAATTCACTAATTAACAATTTGACATTGTTTTTTACATCCTCACTATATCATTTGAACACACAATTTTGAAACACCACACTGCGCACATTATATAATATATCAAAATAATTATTCTTGTTTATTCAAACTTTCTCAAACATTGAATCTTCAGAGACTAAAACTTCCAAAATTTTGAAGAGATATTTCTATATACATGGTATACAGGTAAATTTACTACTGTAAGTATACACCTGTATAAACCGAATTACTATCAGTGAATGAAATAAGATTCACTACAACTTTAAGAACAGCAAGTTACGAATTTGCGACGATTTAGCAACTTTATCAAACATTGAATCTTGGTAACTGTGGACATTTTTGCAATTAAAGCGAATAATTATCAATGAATTATCTAGGATTCACTGGGTACGCTACTATTTTGGAAGGGTATTTTTGCAAATAAACCAAATAACTATCAATGAATGAACTAAGATTTACTACGCTATGAGAAGCAAGTTACCTACGACTTTGACACGATTTAGCAACTTCGAAAACAACCGACTTGAGTTAGCAACTTGAGAAAACAACTCGAAACAAGTGACTTTTCAACCGACAACCGTGGTGTTATCAGTAGAAAGCTGACACAAGAACTGAGAGCTAGCGGTCGTCTGTTTGACCGAGTGCCTCAATCGGCAGAACTGAGAGGGAAGATACGGAGAAAGAGGAAGAGGTGAGCGAGCAGAAGAGAGGTAGGAGAGGAGGAGAAAGAGTGAAATTCAACTACAGGTAGTAGCGAAGAGGAAGAGGCAACGGAAGAACTGGACTAGCAACGGAGAGGGGGGAGGCAACGGAAGAACTGGAAGAAGAGTGAAAGAGAAGATACACAACTGCATGCAACGGAGAGGGAAGATGCAACGGAAGAACTGGAAGAAGAGTGAAAGAGAAGATACACAACTGCTTGCAACGGAGTGAGGAGAGGCAACGGAAGAACTAGTACAAGTGAGAAAGAGTTGATACACAACTGCATGCAACGGAGTGAGAAGATGCAACGGAAGAACTGGAAGAAGAGTGAAAGAGAAGATACACAACTGTTTGCAACGGAGTGAGGAGAGGCAACGGAAGAACTAGTACAAGTGAGAATGAGAAGATACACAACTGCATGCAACGGAGTGAGAAGATGCAACGGAAGAACTGGAAGAAGAGTGAGAGAAAAGATACACAACTGTTTGCAACGGAGAGGGAAGATAGATAGATAGATGAAATGACTTTATTTTACACTTTGTAATTATTTTAAAAGAGTTTGTGGGCGAAGTTGAGGCATGCAAGTCCCCCTTCTCCACTTAACCCACACGAAGCAACGGAAGAACTAGAAGAAGAGAGTACTAGTAGATATAGTCTGTCCAAGCTAAGAAGACCCTCTGGCAAGATGAGGAATTGACTCCAAGTCGTTCAATATTGGTTCAAAAAATATTGATTTGGTCACAAATTGTAGATCAGAATGTTTCCTACGATTTAAACTAAAACAATAATTTTTGAACCAATATTGACCAAGCTGGAGTCATTTTCTCAGCTTGCCAGAGGGTCTTCTTAGCTTGGACAGACTATACAACGTTAATTTTGCTCACAACGGAGAAATTAGAGGCAACGAAAGAACGTGCAGAAGAAGAGAGAAAGTAGAGTTAAAGAGAAAAAGAAGAAGAAGAGTGAAGAAAGAAGATAGGAGAAAGAGTTAAAAGAGCGGGAATGAAGATGACACACTTGTGAAACCTGAATGTTTTGCCACCTCCTATTGCAGACCTACAGCAGGTTTTAACGAAATTGTCGTCTGGCGAATAATTTTCATCAATGCTCAGCTCTCTCAGAACAGTCCGCGGACGGTCTAAAAGTGCAAACTGTTTAGCTGAGGTCGATCTCGACTCAATAAGCTCTCGAAGACCACTCTCCGACTGTCCTGAAAGAGCTGAGCGTTGATAAGAGTCATTCGCCAACCGTCTGTTTTGTTGGCGTTTGCTATACCAGTTCTACCAGGCGGAGGGGAAGGGGAAGCCTGGTAGCCTGGAGGAGGAGGTTGGTGATAACAGTTTTACGCAAGTCGTGTATTATCTCTAGGCTAAATGCAGTGCAGTGAGCACTTTCTAGAGGTAAATAGTTTGCGGTTCCTTGACTTTCTTTGTAATTTGTCATGATATTGGTTGTATTGTGGATTGTGGTAGGTTTTCATGATAATAAACAATATTATTTATTCATTTATTCAAGAAACTATAATAAACTCATCAGAATCAAAACACATATAATAAAGTTCAAAAACGTTTTTCCCAAATTTACATGAATTAATATTCAATATTATAAAGTAGCAAGGGTTGCAATAGAAAAAGATACAATTCACAAATTCCAAAAATTATTTCTTCTATAATACATAATCTTCAGAATCTGCACAATTCTAATATCATGGCTCCCTTTAATAGGGGTGTCGAGCAAAGAAGACATCCTGGCAAGATGGGAAAATGACTCCAGCACGTTCAATATTCGTTAAAAAATGATGTATTTTGTTTCAAAATGTAGAACAGAATGTTTTTTACAATTTGAGACAAGATTTATAATTTTTGAACCAATTATGACCAAGTTGGAGTCATTTTCCCATCTTGCCAGAATGTCTTTTTTGTTTGGACACACTTTAGCAGGAGTTGCACTAATAATAAATAGATATGTTGAATAAAAAATTATACACAAATTCCAATATTTCTTATGGGATCTTCTCAATCTGGACCTAAATATTTTTAGAATAATACACAGATCTGTTATCATATCACATAATATAGGTTTAAATAGAGATTCAATGATACAAAGATGAGAATAAAAAACTTATTCGATAATAAGATTAAAATGGGATGGATTAGTGATTTTTCAAATAAAATTACTGATATTGACAGGTGCGAAATTCATTTCGATTGTTTTGTAACAATTACAATTTCTACAATTGGGTATGTTGATTAGATTATGACAATGAGCAAGCTTTTTATTCTTGATAAAACTTGTCTCGACAATCAATAATCAACATCATTGTATCGAGTTTTGACGAAAGAGCATTGTCTTGAGAAAAAAATTTTCTCACTTGCATTGCATTTTCTCACCTGGAGGTCTTTGACTTCCATTGTGGAAGGTAAGCTATGCGATTTGAATTAACAAATCCTTACAAAACAATAAGTTCTGTTCCAAAATGATATTACCTAATTCATCACTGACGAATTTCATTGCTGAAAAACTCTGAATGTTATAAGATTTTCAACACCTGGTATTCCTATATAGGTTATCAGATTTTTGATTCTTCAATATTATTAGATTTATTTCTCGATCAAAAATATCTGATACAAAAATCTCAATTATTCACTGTTATCTAGTATCTATCTTTCAAGGAAATTCAACCGCGGAGACTGCTTGAATTCAAAAGAAGCTATTGTGTATCGAAAAATTTGAATATTTATTTATTTATTCATTTATATCCTGACATTTTTCAATGAACTCTTGGTCTTGAAATAATATCAAACATCGGATGAGCTTGAATTAAAAATCATGTAGCATCCGTTAGTTGATTCCAATTCAAGTTTATTTTTATTTTGCAGGTTATCCGTTATAAGCATTCCATTGGTCGTAAAAAAAACCAAAAATAACAGTTTCATAAGAAAGATATCTATTTATATTCACTGGTTTTAACGAAGGTGAAGTAGGCCAAACTGTAAATATGATAAACTAGTCAATCCCATATTTATACAGCTCTAAATTTGATTGCCAATATAGTAACTAGACTTCAGAGAACAAAAAAACAAGAATGACCAAAACGACAACCAGCGATACCAATTTGAGTTGAAATATTTTGCTTCATTTTGGCGTCGAACAAAAAACTAAAACCCTCGGTTTCCCACCGATTCAGAATCACGAATCAGATTTGCATTTTTCAACCGTCTTATTCACTCATCCGAATGACGGATGAAATCGTTCTTGTTTTGTGCTTATCATTCATCTTTCTCTTCCGGCGTTTCGTGTCGTTGCTTCTGTCTTTATTGTTCACAGGAAAAGTAGAGGTGAAGAGGAATTGAAGCAGGAGAATTGAAAAAGTAGATTGAAGCAGGAGAAGAGATAGTGGAAACAAAAGAAGGATAGCAGAAGGAGAAGGAGGGAGAGGAGGAGGAGGAGGAGGAGGAGAAGGAGGAGAAGGAGGAGAAGGAGGAGAAGGAGGAGAAGGAGGAGGAGGAGAAGGAGGAGAAGGAGGAGGAGTAGGAGGAGGTGGAGGAGGAGGAGGCGGAGGAAGAGGAGGAGGAGAAGAATTGAGAAGAAAAAGAAGAAGAAAAAAAAGAAGCAAAAGAAGAAGAAGAAGAAAAAGAAAGATGAATGAGAATAATGATGTAAAAACACATAAAATAGGAAGAGAAATAATAATTTTGAAAAAATTGAGTTTTGATTTATATTGGCTTCGTTGCTCATGATTTTTTCCGTGCACTGCATATTTTATAATTTATAATGTTGAAACAACCGAAACCGGTATTTCGTTACTCAAATAAATTCATGTTTCTGACAATTTTAAAACTTTCTTCATCGAATAAACATTGGTTCCACTTCACAGTACACCTCAAACTTAAAACAACTTAATTCTCACGTTACACTACAATTATTATTTTCAAAACTAGTATCCTCTCAAGATTTAATTTGGTTTTCTACTGTATTTGGCTGCGGTCAGTTTCCGTTCCTCAGTTTCAGTTTCCGTTTCTCCAGTCTAGTTGTCTTCCTGTTTGTCAGCAAAATGGAAGAAAGATCCAGTGAAAGTGATAACAGAAAGTGATAACAACTAGAAAGTCAAACCTCTACACTGTTTACTAATCCAGAGACAAGTAGTCAGGATTACAACTGTACTGTCGAGGTAATCGATTCTGAAATGTAACTATAAAAATTCGCTCCGGCAGCTGGCGGTCGGAAAGACTGCATTTCAAATGCAATCCTATGATGGCTCAAATCATATGACTTATAATGAGCTATTCAGGGTATGAATTCAAAGGTGCCGTTTTCGAAAAACATCATTTTTGGCATATTATTCACCATTTTTGATTGAATTTTTTTCGTTGATGGCTCAAATTGTAGGGCATAAGGGTATTATACACACCAATTTTCAAAACGATCAAGTTATTGGTAGATTTGTGGTGATTTTTCAAAATTTTCATCCCCTAATTTCACCCCCTACCCTTGGACCAATTTGGCTGGTTAACGAACTTGACCGAGATATTAACACTAATGATATTTTTGCAAAATTTGGTCGCTCTCCGACAAGCCCTTCGGGAGTTATCGTGTTAACAAGAATCTGTACATATATAAATATATATATTATATAGAGATATATGAATTTGAAGGGACATCAAATTCGTGTTCTAGGGGCTCGGAAACGTGTAAAAAATACATCACATCACAAATTTTCGATTGTCAGGGCAAGACCAATAGTGCATTTTTTCGAATGAAATCCACTAATAAAATCATCCGTATCAAGTATCATTGAGATAATCATGTGTGTTGATAGTATTGGTTTGACTAAAAACAGTAGTACAGTAAATACAGTGACTTATAATTATAACAATTTCTGGAAACTAGATGAATTAATAACGAAATACCGGTACGCAACGTATTGTTTTGTTAGTTTTGTTTTCTGATGGTGATGCCCACATGAGCTCTTAGACTTTTGCGTGAATAATGAGAGGGATTTATTGATGATGAGAGATGACGACTACTGTTTCTAGGTAATCGTGACCGACGGCTTATCGTCCCCTCCGAATGAAAGACCAAGTACAGTACAGTGACTGATAACAAATACATCAGACTCACTGGCGGCTCGTGCCTTTGAAATAGGTGAAGTGCTGTACAGTAAAAGATACGGGCACTTCACCTATTTTGTGGGTACGAGCCACCAGTGATCAGAATAGATTACAATGACTATACAATGATTATACTGATTTATAATGATTAATGAATGATGATAGACTAGTATGCAATGATTATACTGATATATCAGTCTATCGATAGACTAAATACAGTACAGTAAAATGATCGCCAAAATCTTCAAATTCAATATTATCACTCTTTTAATATATAAAATAACATTTTCATAGTTATTTATATCAATGATTTTCAACAGAAGCAAATCTTGGGGTACTCTGTGTTGTATTGGACTTTGTCTGTGTTACAATCCTATTGTATTTCAATCTCATAAATATATGATATCAAACTTCATTGAACAGACGCTAAATCAAGTTACTACACATAAAATAAAAACGTTCTCTGACTAAAAACAGTACGTTGAAAACTCTCTAGTAAACAACCAGCATGACAGATAGTGTAATATGGGTGCAAACTGCAAATTATAGACTTGGCATAGAAATTGTTTTGGGGAAACTATGAAATCGAAAACTTTGGAAAGTGTTTTTGCGGTTGTTATAACATTTTTCAATTTCGTATTTACGGTTCAAATTGCTTTGATAGTTTCTCTGAGGACGGTTGTTTAGTCAATATTGGTCTGTGGTTACTATTATCCTTGTTAAAAAGTGTTTGGCCATTGAATTCTGCTGCCAATAGAATCATTATCCAATGATTGTTTTGTTGATCGGAATTATTTTTTAAATTTATTTCTCTCGCTATTTTTCCAAATATATACCGTCTATTGAACTATTAAACTGTAAATGGAGAAAGGTACAAGAAATGTGAATCACATGTCTCTTTCCAATAAAGTTTCGTTTTTTAAATCTTCGCCGGAAAGAAATCGAGTGATTTATTTCGAAGAATCGAGTTACCGAAAATAAATAGAATAAGTGATGAGATTAAACAACATACTGGAAGCTCTATCATTCAGAAATTGTTTGAAAAAATAAAAATACAATACAGAACCAATTTTATAGTAAATTTGAGTATTATGTAGATATATGAGGCTTCTGTGTATTGCTCAACTTTCAACTATGAGAAAATAAAGTTTAGAGTTTAAAGTTCTTATAAAAGTTTTTTATAGTAGCTATAAGGAAAAGCAAATCTTCAGTCTATACAGTACTTGATAACTAACACTCATGATAGTAAGAAATATTTGAAATTTGGAAGACGAAGCCATACGCTAAATAAATAATAAATAAAATCACAATACCTTCTAACATTAGACACAATTATACAGCAATTTGATCACAATCACAATAGCATAACCGTTCAGAAATCTACCGTGGGTCTAACTACAAAAATGCCACTGTACCGGCAAAAATACCTATTTAAGAATTTTTTTAAACCTTTAGAAAGGAAATGACCCAGACTCAGACATAATACACCCCTGACCTATGTAAAAATCTCAACCTTAACTTCGCCCCCCTCCCCTTATTACACGTCTAGACACACAAATTACAAAATAAGAAATGTACAATAGCAACAAAGAAATATGATAATTATGGGGAGAGAGCGAGCGGATGACTTGCTATAGAAGAAGGGTGGAAATAAAGAAATTGTTGAAAGGAAAATCAAACGTCCGGAAATGTCAACAATGTTCCGAACTCAAAGAGAGGGAGGAGGGTCTGGAGCAGAATAGGGAAGGAAGAGAATGGGAGGAAGAGGAAGGGCGCAAAGAAAGTAAGTGTGAAGAAAGAAACTGTAGAAGAAGAAGAAGATGAAAGGAACAGTAAATAAAGAACGAAACTGTAGAAAATATGAAGTAGCCGTGTCTGTCCAAGGAAAGATGACATTCCGGTTCTGGCAAGATGGGAAGATGACTCCAGCTCGGTCAATATTGCTTCAAAAATTAAAAATTTGCTCTCAAATTGTAGATCAGAATATTTCCTAAAATTTGAGACCAAATTTATAAATTTTAAACAAATATAAACCGTCGTGCCAGAATGTCTTCTCTACTTGGACAGACTATAATAGCAAAAGCCAAGGAATAGATTGAATCAAAAAGTAGAGCTGAAGCCAAAATTTAAGGCGGTTGGCGATCAACTGTAATTAATACTCAGCTCTGTTAGGTCAGTGTGAAGCGGTCTTTGAGAGCAAACTAGTATAGCTGGGGTGCCTCTCTTTCCGATGTACTCTCGCAGACAGCTCGCCGACTGTCCTGACAGAGCTGATAATTGATAGCAGTCATTCGCCAAGTTAGCAGTCATTCGCCAAGTTAGCAGTCATTCACCAGTTATAAATACAATATTAGAAGTACTTCTTTCCATGGAAAAGGTGAAAGAGAGTACAGTACCTATTTTATTCATGACGAAATACTAAAGACCATTTCATGAAAGGGCGCGACTTCCGGGATATACCAGAAGGGTGTCACCCAAGTACGTAGGGTATTAACAATACTTGAAGGGTGTCTTCAGGGTAGCTTCTACCCCCAAATTAGGGTGTTCCAGAGTATGTACGCGTGCCATCAAGAAGCAGGGGAGGGTTTTTGTTTCTATTTTGGGTATTTTTTCGGGGTTTTTTCAACTCTCAGTCGATTGTCACACTATTATATTATTGAAACGTGATTCTAGTAGCTTTTCAACTGTGGTTGTCATGGTTTATAATAGGAAATAGGGGAGGTGAATGACGCCACTTATGTTTGGTTTTGTACCGTGAAACGGAGAGTAACTTGAAATAGAATTTGAAATTGTCACGTAACTGTCTTACTCTTAAATGTAATCGTGTTTAATGGCACAAACACAGGAGTCGATTTCGAGTCGACTGGATCGACGGAGTAAGTCGATTACATCAAATAGAGATTGATTGATTGATTTATCTATTTATTCTATGCCAGGTCTTGAAAACCCTATTGCATTTAAAAACATATTACAATAAAATTTAGAATTAAAAAATTATAAAACAATAATTAATATATATTTTATAGAGAGGCTTGGCAAATATAGGATACTGTTGGATATTTAGGTTTTGGTATCACAAACAATATAATGTATAATTGATTACAAAGCTATACTATTTGTAAAATGATTACTAAATACGTATTGATAATGATGAATGTAAGGAGAATACGGTTCCTTTCATGTAAAGCTGAGGAAGCTGACGTCAAAAAGTTAGGCGGTTTTGTCTGCTCCTTGAGTGTTCCAACAGCTGAGGTTGTCAAATAGAATAATTGTTATTTAGCTCTGGCTGAATGTTGTTTTTAAAATCGAAATAGACAATTACAATTATAGATGCTTCACATCTGCTGTTATAGTCTGACCAAGCAAAGAGCCTCTTGCATGATGGGAAAATGACTCCAGCTTGGTGAATATTGATTTTGTAATTATCAATTTGATCTCAAATTGTGGGGAACAATTTGATCTACTATTAAGAGCACATTTATTATTCTTCAACAAATATTGACCAAGCTGGAGTCATTTTTCCAACTTGCCAGAGGCTCTTCTTTGCTTGGTCGGACTATAGTAGGTTACGCATCACCATGGAAACCGCTCAGTTTTTAGCGATAGCTGTTTAAATTTAGCACTGCTTTCACAATTTCTAACATTTCTAACAAAGCTCTTAATATTAAATCAACTGATACATTTTCTTAATCCTCGAATCAAATATACAGTTGGAAAATTCGAACAGTTGGAAGATATGTCGATCATTGCATGTAACCTAACCCCCAAAAGTTTTATTTTCTGCTCCAAAATTTAAAATTAATTCAACCCAATTGATCAGGTAAGTCCAACTAGTTAACTCAACTTAGTCAACCAGTTAACTCATTATATTGAACCAGTTAACCCAACTAACTTAACTTATTCAACCGTTTAAACCAAATTATTCAACCAGTTAACCCAACCAGTTGACCCAACCAACTCAACCACTTTAGCCGACAATGAACTTCAATGAATCGCAACAACGCTAATCCCACAGACATCTGTTGAAGCGAAAATAAAATGCAGTCAAGAATAAAATACATTCCAACAAACGCAAGGGGATGAAACAATCAGAGCAACATACTCAATTTACGTTTTTATCACGCTTGACGTCACCCTGACCTTTCGAAAATAATTGCTGGTACCCCAACACAGTTGACCGAACACGTAAGGATACAACACTGCTTTGCAATATGTAATTTTGGAGCTAGTCGACCATATATAAATTAATCCTACTCATATATCTATCTTGATTATACATACTTTGAATATAATACATAATTATGGCAACAATTAAGTTTCCTACAAGGGGAGTACAGCCAAGCATTGTCCTAATCTGCATAAACAACAATAGAAACTTTGTTGTGCCAAGGGTGGAGCCCTGAAGAACGCCACAAATTATACACGTTCGATGAGCCACTATGAATGTGACGATTTCAAATAATTCTATTGTTTCTATTTGAAATAGTCGGCTACACGAGTGGTGACAATACAGCGTTTATTGTTTTCATTCAACTGAAATAATAATAATGATTATCGTAATCAAAGGCCTGCGTAAAATCAAGCAATTCAACCGAAATAACAATTGTGATTGAAAGCTTGTGCGAAGTCAAGCAATGAAGGTTTAGTTTGAAAATTGAAGAGGTTTCTTCGGGGCCCTGTTTGGAGGAGAAGGGGGAAGGTTCAGGGCTAGAAGACCAACGGTCAAATATACGCACGCGAGCGTTCTTTGAGTCTCGAAGAGTTGTTTTCGATTTCTTTTAGGTAACCGGTTTCACCTATCGGGATCTCTCATCATGTACGTGGTTTTTATTCATCTTTTTCCTCCAATTCAACTCACTCAGTCTTTCTCACTCTATCTCTTCCTATCCCACGTTTTCTCTCACTTCCTCCATCTTCTTTTTCTTCTTCTGCGTCTTCTTCTTCTGCGTCTTCCTCTTCATCGTCTCTCAGTATACTTCCTCTTTTTTCATCATCTTCAACATCATCCTCTCTCAGAATTCTTCTCCTTTCCTCTCCTCTCTTCTTCATCTTCTTCAACTTTTACTTCTTCCTCTTCCTTAGTCTCGGAGGAACGGAAGTAGTGGTTTTTCAGATGGGGGAACCAGTGCATGGATTCAGAAAGGGTGATTCATCGTAGTAGAAAATTCTTGTGCAGGTATTTGTGGAGGCTGGAATGTTGTTGCAAATAATATTCGGTGAATCACTGCGGTAAATTTATGTGGAGACTTTCGTTCAAATCCGAATGCATAATCTTCTTTTGAATTAACTAAACTTTAGCTAATCTCGGTTTGGATTTCAGATGCAAGGTCTAATCTTTCTTCTTAGTGTGTTAACAGTTTAAAGTTAAAATAATAACCTTTTGTTACAAGATTACACGTGAAAATGTAAAAAAACTGGGCAATATAGAAAATGTTCTGTATCTTCTAGAATTAAATTTCTAATTATTTAAATGCGAGAATGGGAAATGAAAATGGAATAACTAGAAATTATTCACTTCAATTTTTAAATATTCATAGAAAAATGACATCAGGATAATGTGTTATCGACAGTATACAAATCTACATTGGAACTTGTAACTACTACAAGAGACAAATCAAATTTTTTCTCTACTATCTTTGCTAATACAGTACAAGAATAACATCACGAACGCCATCTATCAGACGAGAAAGTAAACAAGTGAGCTGGTACAAGTGAGAGGGCTATTTTCAATGCTCGTCTCCCATTGGCCAGCTCTGGTGTTGAAAGTGGGAGTGGAAACGCTCGTCCAATGACAGAGCTCAATCGTAGTCTCAGTAGGCTTCGACAACCCATTCTAAGAAGCTGCCATTTTCGTAGTAATTGGCGATACATTATCTAATAATTGAACTCCAAAATTCAGTGTTCGATTGTGTTACACGAGTAATTCAATGAATAAATCGGTGATTTTATGTATAAATCTTATAAACAAATCTGTGATGTTATGAGTTATGAAAATATCTGTGATTTTATATACTAATCTGTGGTTTTATTAATGTATCAGTGATTACAAAAATACGAGTAAATCTGTGATTTCATAAATATGTAAATCTTCGATTCCATGAGTATTTCCAATTCAACCAATGTGTGCGTTGATCATATTTCCCTTTTCTACTAGAAATAGAAAGCGAACTGTTTATTGAATGAATAAAGAAGACGAAAGAAAACACTAAGAAAAATAATGACAAAGAAAACCAGGAATGAAAGAACACATAAAAGAAACAGAGCATGACCTCCTAGCATATAATAGCAACTTACTCCAGTATAATTGACTCCACGTATTTAGGCGGTTGGTGAATGACTGTTATCAATTATGAGCTCTGTCAGGACAGTCTGAAGCTGTCTTCCGAAGCGAACTAGTATAGCTGGGTACGCTCTAATTCCAATGTACTCTTGCAGACAGCTCGCCGACTGTCCTGACAGAGCTGAGAATTGATTAGAGTGATTCGCCAACCGCCTTGCTTTGTGGCATCACCTATGCACTAGATAAGCATCGAAACTGTTTCGGCCAAATTTATTCAAACCGTAATAGTTTGCCGCTTTCGATTTTCAAGGCTGTTCATTGTTGAGAGTGAGAGAGTAAGAGAGATTGTTTGAGTGTGAAAGAGAGAAAGATGGAGAGAGCTGAATTCAATTTGGCAACTGGACTCCACCCATGTCACGCTCTTTTCGTGGTGTGTTACCATTTTGAAAATTCAATTTAAAATAAGCGTGTTACCATTTTTGAATTTTGTAAAGTAACAGTTTAGAGATCAAGCTATTAAATCCAGTTTTGAAGTGCTATGTATAACATGGAGAACCTCCCAAATTTGTACAAACATGTTGAAAACAAGGTTCAACTTGTATAGTCCGGTCGAGCAAAGAAGACATTCTGGCAAGAAGTGAAAATGACTCCAGCTCGATCAATATTGGTTCAACAATTATAAATTTGGTCTCAAATCGTAGAAAACATTCTGCTCTACAATTTGAGACCAAATTTATAATTTTTGAACCAATATTGACCGAGCTGGAGTCATTTTCCCATCTTACCAGAATGTCTTCTTTGCTCGATCAGACTATAACAACATGTTGTATAGCAGTAATTTACAGTCATGCTTATTAAATTCAATTAGCAGTGAGCGCTAAACCAAGTTTAGATGTGATCTAAGATGCAGATGCAGAAAGTTAAGCTTCTATGGTTTGTTCAAGGACTTTAGATTTCCAACATACTATATTCAGCGGTGTCTACATGTTTCAATTTTCTAACAAGATAACACTTACGAGAAGATACATAATATGATACATGTGTTAAAAGGAACAATTTAGAATATTTTTATCAATATTGAAACTTCATGAGTCGATAATATTATTCCATTTTGATACATTCATTATCATGTGAATCTTCTTGAATGCTTTATATTGGATTGTATTGAATCGTGGACTCTACACTTGAGTACTTTTTTTTAAGTTTTATAACGGATAATAATTACAGTTTACAGTCTACTAATCTTCTTGTCTACTACTGTATTAAAGAGATGGGTATCGATCCTCATCGATACATCGATATTTGGATTTTCGATCAATGTTTATAATTTTCATAATAAATTTACAAAATCTAGTTCATTAATTTCATCATATTTTTTTAGAATTTTGCAAAAAAATAGTAACGAATCATGGATGTTGTAGCAGTAATCGTATTGATAACATGCAAAATAATATTTAAATTGGGTTAGTTTCATTGATGTTTCAATTCCGATAATTTTCACTTATCGATAGTTAAAAATCGATACATCGATAGATACATCGATGTTTTGTATTGTGACACCTATTCCAGTAATATGACTAGTTGATTATGAAGAAGAAGAAATAAAGTAGAATGGAGAAGGTGGAGCAGAACAGAGGTGTGGAAAGAAATAGAAAGAGAAGAATAAAAGTGGAAAAGTAGAAAAAGAAGTGGAAAAAGTTGAATGCCATCATTTCCTAGTCTTATAACCTCTATCTATACACGTGTAGGAGCTGGCCTATTTCTCATTTATCTTCTTTTTCTTCTCCTATTCACTGAATCGATAATTCCATCCCACTTTTCGGCCTATTACAGCCAAAGTATCAAGAACAGAATATAGATAGGAAGGCTCGCCTTCTACACAGATTGACCGAATTACAGTGACTATATAAGATTACTATTACTATATTACTATATTATATAGTCACTGTAGACCGAATGAATCATAGCCTAATTTTGAACGGAATTATTGAGATCATCCTACAAACTACTACTTAATTTTGACACCCACAAGAAATTCAGTTGAAAGTAAGATATGATTTGAGGATACATCTTTGATATGTTACTCATAATTACTCACAAAATCCTCTTGTAAGTTCTCATTGAAGATGAACGCGAACTTACCTGAAACAAAAGAATATATGATTGATTAATCGAGAAAAATTTATGAAAAAGAAAAAATATTTATAAAATATTTGAGTGTTATCAGAAGAATAGTTTTCGAATCAAATTCACAGTCATAGTTCAAAGTGATGGACTTGAACCCTAACAAATCTGATACCTTATGGGGATCAAAATGGAATCATTCATTTTCATAATATCATATTATACGAATTATTATAAACATCAACATAATGCAGTAACACAAAGTTAACTAGAGCAAAAAAAAAGGTATGACATGATTACTTCAAATGGAATCTATTGTACTAATAAAATAACACTAATGATTCCGGAACCAATATTTGGTTCTAAAAGGCTGTAAATTGATTGTTTAATATTCTTCCATTGATATAAAACTCACCAACCTTGATATTAATGGCTAATGAGTTTGTCTTAGGATAGAAGGTATAGATATAAGGTATAGATATATATACAAGGATACACTAATCCAAATTAAATCTGAATTCTGGTTCTGTACCGTATTGATTTTAACCAAGTTTATGCTATTCTATTACGATAGAACGATATTTTCTAGTCCTATATTTACCTATTCTAATTTCACCTTAATTCTCTATTCTCAACTATGGTCTATCCAAGCAAAGAAGACCCTCTGGCAAGATGAAAAAATTACTCCAGCTCGGTCAATATTGATCGAAAATTATTGATTTGGTCTCAATCGTAGGAAACATTCTGATCTACCAAATTGATATTTTCTGAAGCAATATTGACCGAGCTGAAGTAATTTTCTCATCATGTCAGACGGTCTTCTTTGCTTGGATAGACTATACAATAGTGGATTTCACTCGATATCCAACCATGACTCATGTTTAACAACCTGGATATTCATGGCTAATGAGTTTGTCTTAGTATCTCTTGGTATCTATAATATTATATTGGTGATCAATTTTTCAAAGCTATCAAAGCTAGAGCCATGTATTAGAGAAGTATATTAAGAGAAGAGAAGTGTATTAGAGAAGTTTAAGAGAAGTGTATTAATTGAATCGGAATTAGATCATTAGAAACCTAATTGTAATAGTATTGTACAATAGGCTACTTAGTACTTTAGCGGACTATAGCTACTTAGCTACTAACTAGCGGACGGTTGCAAGAGGCTCTTCCAATATTCAACCATCGCAAAAAATGATGTTATCCAAGGAAATCGATGCATGAATATCACTGATCTCTACTTAACTACGGAATGGCAAGGAAAAACGGAAATGTAACTTTATTTGCTTTCTTGCAATCAGTCATAAATCTAGCAACTCAATTGAACAAGAGTAAACTTGAAAAGATATTGAGTTCAAGAATAGATGTTTATCTATGAGTTGATAAGTTAATCCTATCAGAGAAAAAAAGTTTCAGTGAGGTTATAAAAGAACGACTCCCATTGGCCAGCTTTCCCCGGTGTTTAAAATGGGAGTGGGAGGTCTCGTCCAATCACAGAGCTTCATCGAAAACTCCGCCATTTCGTTTTCAAAAGCAGCCATTCCACGATTTTTCCAACTTGAAGAGTATAGTCTGTCCAAGCAAAGAAGACCCTCTGGCAAGATGGGAAAATGATATTTGGTTGATATTTGTTCCAGAATTATAAATGTGGTCTTAATAGTAGATCAAATTGTTCCCCACAATTTAAGATCAAATTGATAATTTTTTAACCAATATTAATAGAGCGCTTGAGTCATTCTCCCATCTTGACGGAGGGTCTTTTTTGCTTGGACAGACAATATCTATGAGGAGATAACAACTCATTATCATGAATCACTGACAAAACAATAGTACCTAGTTGAATAAATTTTAAATTTAAATATTATTTTTAATTTTTAAAGCCGAGAAAAAATAATGTAAAAACTGGAAAGACCAGAATTTAAAAAAAATGAAACTAGATAATGCAAATCTAGGTTGGTCAACCTCAATTGTTATTTTGAATAAAGATTATCAATATGATGATTATGACCTGGTGTAATCCATTATACATTAATGTTGTACTAAATTCACTGGTGGCGCGTACCCACAAAACAGGTGAAGTGTCCGTATTTTTTACTGTACAGCACTTCACCTGTTTCGTGGGCATGAGCCGTCAGTGATTGAATTACTAATCTTCATGATATTATTCATGATCCTATTCATTTCGCATGACGCCACACTCATATCGTGTCTTATTGATTACATTTTACGTAAATATCGTGCATAACACCCACAATTTGGGCGTCTTTCTGACTAGTCTGCCAGCCTACTTGTCAAGAACCAGTCACTTGTGAAGTAGCTTGCTACTTGAAAACTTTTGCAATTTCGTGAGTAGTTAATTGTAGGGGATCCACTCATCAACTAAAAAAACCTTGGATTTCAAGATAAGACTTTCGCTCATTTGTTACACTTCAAAAAACATTACAGCGGTTTAAATAACATGGAATGTTTATTTTGGGAGAGCTCTTGAACAAGCACTATTTCAACACCCTGATAGATAACTAGAGATTCTAGTGAATTTCCGTATTACTTATATTTATCAGTATAATCTGTCCTAGCAAAGAAATCATTCTGGCAAGATGCGAAAATTACTCCAGCTCGGTCAATATCGGTTCAAAAACGATGAATTCCAACTTAAATTGTAGAGCAGAATGTGTTCTTCAATTTGAGACCAATAACCCTACAATTGGAGACTAAATTTATCATTTCTGAACTAATATTGACATAGTTTGAGTCAATTATGTATCTTGCCAGAATATCATCTTTGCTTGGACATATCTTCTAAATGTGGAATACAGAGTTCAGCATCAATGAAACACACTTATTGCAATCCGTCAAACTGATGAGTAAGTAGTAGAGTAGCTTATAACTATAGTAACTTCATTCATTAACTAGTAACTACAGTAACTATATTAACTAGTAACCATAGTAACTATATCAACTAGTAACTATAGTAATTAGTAACTGATACAGTATAGAGTTGGAGTATAAGTGGTATAGGTCTATACTACAAAAACCCGTTAGAAAAGGAAGTTGTATGAAGTAAGTAGACTCAGACTATACAAATATATTTCAGTAAATTTCTCACAAATACGAACAAATAGATGAGTCACTGCTTGGATAAAACCATCTTCAGTAGCATGAAGAAATCAAAACAAAGTCCCAGAACTAGTCAGACATGTCTGGATTTCTCTTGCAGTCGTGGGCGATTGCCGATGGATGATAAATTAATGGATTCTACTTTCACCTACTAAACAAATTTCCAACGAAGTGACAATATGACAATGAAGCGGCGAAGGCTGGTGACAGTGAAGAAGATGAGAAGAAGAAGGAAAGAGAAAGAAGAGAAATTCATGAGATGAGGTAGTGAAGAAGAAGAAGAAGAAGAAGAAGAAGAAGAAGAAGAAGAAGAAGAAGAAGAAGAAGAAGAAGGAGAAGAAGAAGAAGGAGGAAAAGAAGAAGAAGAAGAAGAGAAGAGAAGAGAAGAAGAAGAAGAAGAAGAAGAAGAAGAAGAAGAAGAGAAGAAGAAGAAGAAGAAGAAGAAGAAGAAGAAGAAGAAGAAGAGAAGAAGAAGAAGAAGAAGAAGAAGAAGAAGAAGAAGAAGAAGAAGAAGAAGAAGAAGAAGAAGAAGAAGAAGAAGAAGAAGAAGAAGAAGAAGAAGAAGAAGAAGAAGAAGAAGAAGAAGAAGAAGAAGAAGAAGAAGAAGAAGAAGGAGAAGGAGGAGAGAAGAAGAGAAGAAGAAGAGAGGAAGAAGAAGAAGAAGAAGAAGAAGAAGAAGAAGAAGAAGAAGAAGAAGAAGAAGAAGAAGAAGAAGAAGAAGAAGAAGAAGAAGAAGAAAAGAAGAAGAAAGAAGAAGGAAAAGAAGAAGAAGAAGAAGAAGAAGAAGAAGAAGAAGAAGAAGAAGAAGAAGAAGAAGAAGAAGAGAAGGAGAAGAAGAAGAAGAAGAAGAAGAAGAAGAAGAAGAAAAGAAGAATGAAGAAGAAGAAGATGAGAAGAAGAAGAGGAAGAAGAAGATAGTGAAGAATGAGAAGAAGAGGAAGAAGAAGAAGAGAAGAAGACAGGAGAAGAATGGGAAGAGGAGAGATAGAGGATGAAGAAGGATGAAGAGAAGGAGATGAGAAGAAGAAGAAGAAGAAGAAGAATATAAAGAAGAAGAAGAAGAAAAGGTAGAGAATGAATAGAAGAAGAAGAGGATGAGAGAAGAAGAAGGAAATGAGAAGAGAAGGGAGATCAAGAGGATAAGGACAGAAAGGAAGAAGAAGAAGAAGAAGTAACGAAGAAGAGGGAGTAGAATGAGAAGAAGAAGAAGAAGAAGAAGATAGAAGAAGAAGAAAAGAAGAAGAAGAAATAAAGAAGAAGAAGAAGAAGAAGAAGAAGAAGAAGAAGAAGAAGAAGAAGAAGAAGAAGAAGAAGAAGAAGAAGAAGAAGAAGAAGAAGAAGAAGAAGAAGAAGAAGAAGAAGAAGAAGAAGAAGAAGAAGAAGAAGAAGAAGAAGAAGAAGAAGAAGAAGAAGAAGAAGAAGAAGAAGAAGAAGAAGAAGAAGAAGAAGAAGAAGAAGAAGAAGAAGAAGATAAAAAAGAAGGTCGAGGGAAGGAGACGAATAGAAGATAGAGAGACAAAGACAAGAGATTATAGTAAGAAGAGCGTGAAAGTGAAACCAAGACATTCAATACAAAGCTCACTTGACTTTTAGCCAATGGAAATTTTAGACAAGATGATGTTACTTTATTGAAAGATGAAATTAAAACCTAAGCTTGGCAGTTAAAAAATCTACAACTTTCTAAAGCGAAAGCTTTACTGCCATTAACACAATCTCCTTGCTACACAGTAATTTTCAAATTGAAAGATGACGAAAATCCAGCTAGAATAATAATTGAAGACTAGAGTCTGTCCAAGCAAAGAAGACATTCTGGCAAGATTGGAAAATGACTCCAGCTCGGTCAATATTGGTTCAAAAATTATAAATTTTGTCTCAAATTGTAGATCAGAATGTTTCCTACAATTCGAGACCAAATTAATAATTTTTGAACCAATATTGACCGAGCTGGAGTAATTTCCCCATCTTGCCAGAATGTCTTCTTTGCTTGGTCAGACAATATTAAAGTAATTACAGCGGTGACTCAGCGTAAAGAACTTTTCAACAAAGGATTCGTGACATTATAAGAATCCTGTTATAGAAATAAGATCTTAATCAGTTTTCTCAAGTCCAAGATGACATCTTGAAATGTAGAGTATCAAAGGAATAGAATTTTCTTTAGTAGGCCTAGCGATTCTATTGAATAATGCTGACTCTATAGCTTGAAATCAGATGAAATATTCATCATGAAGATATATTTAATAAGAAAGTTCAACTATTAGTTCGTTAGTATACTCTATAGAGACTGTACAATCCAAGGTTAGTATATGAACTATATAATAAAAATATTACTAAGGTTAGTACTATACTGTATATGAACGTTGTGTATAATCATCATTATACTGTCTCTATAATAGACTCCAGTAATATTTTTCCTGTAATGATTGAATGATTTTCATGGATAGATGAGCTGAGTTATCAATTCCTAGTGGTAAAACTCAAAATTGTTCTTTCATCATTGATAGTTCCAATGAATTAATAAGATTTGATCAGTATAGACGAGTCGGGCAAAGAAGACATTCTGGAAACATGGGAAAATGACTTCAGCTCGGTCAACATATATTCAAAAATTCCATATATGGTTTGAAATTGTAGAGCAGAATGTTTTCTACTACTTGAGACAAAATTTATCATTTTAAACCAATATTTACCGAGCTGGAATCATTTTCCCATCTTGCCAGAATATCTTATTAGCTCGACCATACTATTTCATTGAACATTGAGAAGATATCTTGAACTTTCAATTAAGAAACATTTCACAATAATGATGATGTATCTTGAGATGACAAATCCTATTTCTTTCTTGATGAATACATCTTGAACTATAAAGGTTGTGCTACAATAGATTCATAAATCGTGAATACTAATACTGATAAACATCAATATCCACTGAACAACAATATAAGAACAGAACATTGATTGGTGAGAATCTACTTCAACATCATTATTAAAAAGTTAATTCCATTGATGACATTTCTCAATACGATGATATAATAGATTAAATGTCAGGAATTTAAAATGATTTACTATAACGGTACTGACATTTGAAGACTGGAGATTGATTGGATTGATTTTGAAGCGAGAAATACATTGACATTTATAAATTACAAGTATCTCATCAACAAGCTGTGATGACATGCCTGAATATTATTCTGCAAATAATTGAGATTAATATAAATTTCCACTGACGGAAAAATCTTTATTTTGAATTCACATAGAATTACACATAGAATTTGAATTCACATAGAAAACATAGGTTAGAAAATTACAGATCTTCTTTTAATATCATTTATTAATAGACAAACGTGCTTATCTACATAGCATTAATGTGTTAAATGTGATTAGCTAGATAAGTATTGACAGTTTACATATTATATATTTTCTCAAGTGTTTTTCAAGATAATTTACATTGACGACCCTCCTCACACAGACTTTGTATCTAGGTGAGGAGTATCATTCTTTGAAATTATTGTATGTATATATTTCAAGTGCTGTAACATATTTTTTTGAGAATAAACATTTTCATTTCACATTATCTTCAGTAATTGTGTAATAGTTTATTGTTTTGAATTAATATTAGTATAGCGATTATAGAACAATTCATGCGGATTCAATTTGCATTATTAATATTATTGATTAATGCATTATTAATCCACATATTATTAATCTGTTTGCCTCCACATATTTGATTTGTGAATAAATAAATAAATTAATTGATCAATAGGCAACGAATGATGGACAAGTGAACGAAAATAGTGTTCACAATCTACATTTTTTACTTCTTTATATTCTTGATTTACAGATAAAAGATCCAAACTCACCCCACACTTCATAGTTGTAGCTTTGTTCTCCTATATAATAATATATCTGCTTGCTTACATGAAGCCTCTTCACAGCTTTCTATTGGATTATAGTGTATACCCTATTATCAACATGCATTGACAGCAGATTATTTCTGCACTAGGAAATTTCTTTTCTGATGCGTCAATGAGTGTTGGGAAGAAGAAGAAAAAGAAGAGGAAGAAAAGAAGAAGATGATGATGATGATGATGAAAAAGAAGAAGTATAAAAAAAGAATAAATGGTGGGAGGGGAAGGAGAGAAGAGATAGAATACAAAAATAAAAATCCAATTTAAAGGTGTGATAAGTATGAGTGGAATGAGTGACGTATGTTTACAATAGACGAATGCGAATCCTGTTTTTAAAGCCTTTGAAATACGTTATGGTATTGACCTTCCTCAACAAAGTAATATAGGTTGTTACCTACTGAGTTTAAAACAAGTCAACAAGTATTTAACTAGCAAGCAGTTCAAATTTACTAGAAAGGCTGACGTGGTGATTTCGTCTACTTCTTGTTCGCTCCAACAGCTGATATTGTAAATTATAATAATAATATTGTCATATATCTATGCCTGGATGATTTTTTATTTTTATGAAAAGAGACAATAGATGAATAGCTGTTAGTAGTCCACATCAAGTACAAGAGACAGACGAAGCCGCCCAACTTTCTTGGTGTCAGCTATATTATAATATTCAATCAAAATTCTTGAGTGAAATGCTGTGATTGTACATAAAATTGTTTTGGACTTATTATCTATCAAAATTTAGGGAAGAAATAGTACAGGCTATGCCTAGTTTTTCTTACCAAGTTATAATAATAATTATAATATTATTATGATTTGTGTGATAATGTCAATGAATAAATGAAATGAAAGAAATCTTTTTCCAACTGGATTAGAGAGTGACATGAGAAACCTTTTTTTCATTCATCCTCTTAGTTTACGTAAGAATTTTCAGATTCAAAGCAAAAAATATATCGACATCCTTCTCCATTGATTCTTGAACGTGAAAAAAGTGTCAAAAATAAGATTGAAAATTGAGATAGAGGAAGAGGAACTAGGTGCAATGAATAGGAAAGCAAGAAACGTTTAGTTGTGAAGTGAATGAAATCAAGTGAAACGATCACATCCGAAAACTAGACCTCGCATTTCCCATGAACACTATTCGTGACTAAAAATTGTAAGCTGATTTTTCTCCATCCTTCTTCCTCCTCTCTTTATCTTCTCTTTTGTATTCCATTCTTATTGATTATAACGTAATAAAGGCAAGAGAAGACTTGTAAGTTTAGAGATACATTTTTGAATTGAAAAATATTCTCGAATCTACTGTATTTTATTCAAGTATGGAATAACAATGAAAGTCTGATAGATTATCAATTAATAGCTTGACATTAAAATAATAATATTGGAGAATGCATATTTTGTTTAAATATTTTGAATAAAAGTGAAAAGTCAATAAAATATCAATCAATAATAAATAACTTGACATCACTGGCGGCTAGTGCCCACGAAACAGGTGAAGTGCTGTACAGAAAAAGATACGGACACTTCACCGTGTTTCTTGGGCACGAGCCGCCAGTGCTTGACATGGAATTTTGAAGAATTACTCAGTTTCACGGCCAGTTGCACTAAACGCCTCTACATTAATCCATAAGTAAATTCACGTCATCTAATACAACCAATGCCCTAAGAATCTTGAAATATGATGTTCAAAACCTCAAAGTGAATTTGAGAATAAAACTTGACTAAAAAGTCCTAAAATCAACTCTAACAAGCCAGAAAAGAGAAAAAATTAACTTGAAAAAGTTTGATAAACGGAAAACATTCAGTTGCAAAAAGAAAGTTACCTGTGTAACTGTGTGAAGTTGCATCTATTTTTTCACGATAGACAATGGCAACTTTCATTTTGTAGACATTGAACTGTAGTGGCACCAATTTACATATTCATGAATCAACATATTCATTAAGAGAAAGAGAGAGAGAGAGAGAGAACCGAAATCTATATGAAAGAAAGAGAGAATGAGAGATGAATAAAGATCAAGAGAAATACAGACCGAAATCTATATACAATATGAGCGAGAAAAGAGAAAGAGAAGAACTAGAAACAACCCAGAGAAAAGTTTACCCACGAGTACTTGATCGAAATTCTTCCACGAGAAAGAGAAAAGAGATTGGGAGAAAGATAATTTTGAAAAGGAAGTACAAAAAAGTATTTTTTCCAACATATTTGACACGAAAATAGAAGGAGACAGGAAGGATTTGAAATTATGCGAAAGGGAGATCGAAGATAAGAGAAGAGAAGATAGAATATGGATTTTGCAGTATTATTCTAGTGCAAAAGATCTGCACGAAACCTATTCACTGTCTGTCAATCATTTGTTTGAGAAAATATTTGTACAACGTTTGAATACTGACAAGATCGTCTGTCCAAGCAAAGAAGACATTCTGGCAACATGGGAAAATGACTCCAGCTCGGTCAATTTTGGTTGAAAAATCCTAAATTTGGTGTTAAATTGTAGATTAGAATGTTTCCTACGATTTGAGACCGAATTAGTAATTTTTGAACCAATTTTGACCGAGCTGGAGTCATTCTCACATCTTGCCAGAATGTCTTCTTTGCTTGGACAAACCATATTGATAAAGATAAATAAGAATATCGAGATTCACTAGAAAGTAGAATAGAAACGATCAGGAATACTGACAAGGAAAATACAGTAGATTGCCAACAATACGAATAAATAATAGAAAGTAGAGTTACAGACATGTAACATGCATTGCATAGTACAGAAGAAACTAACATTTTCGGTATAAAAAATTTCATGATTCTCAACCAGCGACCACATAATTCTGTTCTAAAAAAGTATGTGGTCGTTGTTCTGTTATCAATCTAGACAGAAAATTTTGAATCTATATTAGTTCGGGCGGTATGAAGCCAGAGACAAACTACTATATTCTGAAATAATGTAGTTGAAAATGAACAGAGTTTTGTGTTGAGATGGAGGTTAGAAAGTAGATACAAAATATTTTATGAAAACATAATTAAAGTATTAATTTAGTACAACAGTACAAGTGATACTATCGCAAAAATACAAACTACAAAACAAATAAAATCATAATTGGGAAGCGGTTTGTCCCAGTGGTAGAGAGCGTCTAGTCGGTGAGATTAGATAAGCGACGTGCCTCTACCACCACTGTAGTAACGGTGACCGGTTCCTCTGAATTCAATCATGAGCCTCAAAAATCGCTTCCCGGTGGTTCGGAACCCACCTAAAGCAGTAGGTCCATTCATCTCTCATCATCATCCTTCCCATTACCCACGCACAGGCCCAAGAGCCCATGTGAGCATCACCCTCAAAAAAAAAAAAAAATCATAATGAAGCACATGAGTTAACGAGGTAGAAGAAGTATTAGCCTAAATAACAAGAGTTGTGATTTGCCACAGCTGATCCTCGTTCCAGTCGCACCACTAACAACGTACCTTAAATACAAAGTCTATTCGTTCTATTCTTCCCGACTTTAATACATCACGGTGCAATAGATAAAATCATATTCACAGTACGTTTTTAGTATATTTTATTCAGACACAACGATTATTTGAAAAATACTGAAATGGTACTGTGATTTTGACTTTCATATATTAACATACATTAATAGTAGCCCTAGACAAGAAGGTAAAGCATTTTATTTTCGTTATTTACGCTTGAAAATGACTTGAAAGAGCACGAAACATGTTATGTTGAAATGAAAATTGTTTTTTTCAAATTGGAATTTCTATACACTATATCTATATACTATTCTATTTCAATACTAATTTGTACTTATATTACCACAAATACTAATATTACCACATACCAAGGAACACTATTAGTATATATTTCTATACTATTGGAATAACATACACTGATAAGTAGTCCTAGTCAAAAAGAAATATAAAAAGGAAGAATCAGTATGGTACAATTATAAACAGAGAACAAAAGCATAGAACTTAGGCTATCTCCCAACCATAGAACTTTGTATCTTTAGATCGGTAAAAATGGTTCCACGAGTAGAATCAGACCACGAGCAAAAAGAAAAAAAGAGAGGCAATCGTGTCGTGCAGATCGTGACTGAATCGAACAAAGCTATCAACGAGCAAGTAGACTAGTAGAGTAGTCACACTCACGTACTGCACTATACTACTACACTATCAATAGTATAGTCTGTACAAGCAAAGAAGACATTCTGGCAAGATGGGAAAATGACTCCAGCCCGGTTGATATTGGTTCAAAAATTTTACATTTGGTCTCAAATTGTAGATCAAAATGTTTCCTTCAATTTGAGACAAAATTTATAACTTTAGAATCAATATTGATCGAACTGGAGTCATTTTCCCATCTTGTCAAAATGTCTTCTTTGCTGCTTAGACAGACTATCCACCATTATAGTAAGTAGTACAGAAGTGTTTTGCTATGTAGTAGTGAAGTAAAGGTACTATATATTAAACCTGTATAGGGTATAGTCGTAGTGCTTCCAGATTCTAATAGTGTTACTAATAAAGTCTTATGTGATATTACTATATTGAACAGTACTATGCTTGTACAGTGTACAGTCCTTCCAGTACGTAAAAGGGCAGCCATTTCGGATTTCCTTCCTCGTTCATGTACTTTCCACGAGTCATAGTAGTGAGAGGGAATAACGTAAAACCATTAGAACCTACTGTGATACGACTTCATTTAAGTTTCGTCATAGAAACTTGATAGTTAGCCACCAATACAAGAAATTAATTGGTATAAACTTGGTTTTAACAAGAAATATTTTTCTGTCTCATAAACAGAGCCAAAATTGAATACTGTATAATTTGAGTTATTTTCGGATAAAGAAATTAGAAATTCACAATTATTGTTGATAGTAGGCTATATTGTTTTATTGTTATTGTTAAGAATGTAATTCATTGAGTTACGCTTGCACCATCAAGTACTATTTTTTCAAAGAAGAAATGTTGAAAAGGGAAAGGGAAGTAGGGAAAGTGAGATGAATCAAACAGGTAGCAGCAGAGAATAGGGAGTGAAAAGAGGTGAGAGGACACAAGAAGGAGGAAGCTGGAGGGAAACTGGAGATGAAGAGAATTAGATAGATAGATAGATAAAATGACTTTATTTTACACTTTGTAAAAATTTACAAGAGTTTGTGGGCGAAGTTGAGACATGCAAGCCCCCTCTTCCACTTAACCCACAAGAAGGAGGAATTAAGAATATGGACTAAAGAAAGAAAATTCATATAAGAAGATTGAAGATGAATAGGTAGAATGAAGGATGAGAGAAAAGGGATAGAACAGGGGAAACTTTTGGGAAGTAGGAATAAGGAAGATCAGGAGAAGCATAGGCCTGTAATAAGACAAAGAAGTAGGTAAAGTCAAAAGAAATGATTGAAAGAAAGAAGAGACAACGAGAAGAGACATATGAACGAAGGAAAGCCATGAGAACGAGATAACGAATAAAAAGAAGAACTAGGAGAATTTAGAGAGTATAATAACAAAGATTAGAAGAGGAAAATCGTACGAAACAAGGCCAGGAAAAAGTTGAGTAATGGTAAAATCGAGAAAAATAGTTGAACAAAATTAGAGAATCATACAGAGGGGACAAAGAAAATAAAATAATAGAACTAACTAAGTAATAGAACTAACTATCTCTATCTATTCTCTTCTCACTGGGACGAATATGAGAAAGGAGTGCATTATGCTCGAGATAAACATTGAAAAGGAAGGTGAAGAGAGAAGTTGCAGAGAGAGAGGGAGAGAGAAAGAAAGTGTATAAAAAGAGAGAAACAAGACAGTAACTGGTGTGAGGTCAAGGTTCCTTAACTGGGAGCAAGCCGCAGCGCAGAGAGGTGGAGGTCAGTCTTTGTGTTTGTTAGCTCAGTTGAGATCTGCAGACTGCAACACAGACTGTCTGCAGACTGTAACACAGCTAGGAATAGAACTTGGGCGTTGCGTTCGAAAATAGTGAACACTGCTCGTCACTGGCGGCTCGTGCCCACGTAATAGGTGAAGTGCTGTACAGTAAAAGATACGGACACTTCACGTGTTTTGTGGGTACGAGCCGCCAGTGCTGCTCGTTTCATAAAAAAAGGGTTGCAAAGTTCTACCATACACAAATCATTCATCTAAACATAACCTTCTATAATTCTAGAAATGATAGATGGTTATGATCTAAAATTATGTGAAAGGCTGCATTCAAAGTGGGTTAAAAGATGAGAATTAAGATGTCACTAATAAGAAGTCAATTCGCTGATTAGATATTCTTGAATCAACTGTAGTAATCAAATACAAATTAATAAAAAAAAAAGTGAGAATAATTTTAGTGAATAATGAACCAAAATTCATCTTCATCTTTATCTTTCAACCCACTATGGATTCACCCTAAACTTCATAGACCAACTACAGTATTTAGTTGGTTGAGTTTAATCTATATCTATAAAAGCGAAATGGCACTGACTGACTGACTGATTCATCACCAGAACTAAACATCCACTGAACCGAATGCGTTCAAATTTGGCAGGCATGTTCAGTTGGACGTTTAGACGCGCGCTAAGAACGGATTTTAGGAACTTTTCAAGGATACGCCAAATATTTAAGTTTTTCTGTAGTTTTTCGGCGTTTTCTCAATTTTTTCGAGAACCAATCGGTAGAAAATGTTGATATTTGGTAGGTAGGTTCAGATAACGTCTAGGAATGTTGTGTTGAGATATTTTTGAATTCCGTTCAAGATTACGCCAGTAATCAGGTTTTATCAAAATTATAGATGTTTTGCGGGTTGCATATCTTCCGCCTTGATACAACCAATCCTTACTGTAAATTCAATGGTTCAGCGAGATTATAGATAAACTAATTTGGAAGATATTGGATCAAGTTTCAAACTATGTCCGATATAGTTCCCAAGGTTACGCTCAATATCAGCGTTTTACTATTTTTCGGAGTTTTTCTTGGATTTTTCGAGAATAAATTGGTAGAAAATGTCGAAATTTGGTGAACAGGTCCAGATTGGGTCTAGAAATGCTGTGTTCAATAAGTTTTGAATCCCTTCTGAACGGAATTTACAGGCGAGCGAAGCGAGCTTGTTTGTCTCAGCTTACACTGACAGAGGTTTTGCAGGCGAGCGAAGCGAGCCTGTTTGACTCACTGACACTGCTGATACTGTCGGGGGTCCAGGGGGCGGAGCCCCCTGGCTAGGCGGAGAAGGCGAGCGAAGCGAGCCTGCCGACTAGTTTACTGTATATAATTGTATTTTTTGGGACAGGAATAGCACAGGCTATGTCTATTTTTTCCTCCCTATTCAAGTAGTTGTATCGATGTATGAATAAAGAACTTTTGGCAAAATGAATTTCGATTTGAATCTACTCATTGTGCTTAGATTTGAATTCAAGATCTTAACTCATAGTATTGATTTTACTCACTCACTCATCTGAATTCTAGAGGCATTGTGCTTTAAACTCACCTGAAACATAAATAGAAATTATTTTTAGTTCACGTAACATATAATAATAGAAAAATGTATCATCAGTATTATTGATTTGAATTGTGTATGTCTGTCCAAGCAGAGAAGACCCTCTGGCAAGATGGGAAAATGACTCCAGCTTGGTCAATATTTGTTCAAGAATTATAAATGCGGTCTTAATAGTAGATCAAATTGTTTCCTACAATTTGAGATCAAATTGATAATTTTTGAACAAATATTGACCGAGCTTTCAAAATTTCCTAAAAAAAATCCAAAATTTGGTGTTAAATTGTAGATTAGAATGTTTCCTACGATTTAAGACCTAATTGATAATTTTTGAACCAATATCAACAAGCTTGAGTCATTATCCCATCTTGCCAGAGGGTCTTCTTTGCTTGGACCGACTATAATAATAATAATACTGATAATGAAAAGTTTGCTCACAATCACAATATCGCTCTGTATTGAATGTTTGTTTGAATCCATTTAAAAGTATATTTCTATGAATGGAATAGGCTGGATCAACGTCATTTAACTGATCACTAGAGTAAAATGCATGAAAATAGTCCAGTGGAATTTGCAACGTTGCCAATTCAGCTAATTATCATGAATGGATGCGGGAAAGTGAGAGGGAAATCTGCTGTTTCAGTTTCCATTGAACTATTTTCATGCGGTTTACTATAGTATTATTTAGCGTATGCTTTCATTAGTGGGGAGACCCAAAGGGTTGTTCCACTTCGCAATACTATAACCTCATTTTTCACGAATGAAAACACTATAGTGTTTGAGTTTAATAATACTGTATATTGGTATTTTCCAACTTTTTATTGGTATTATTGGTGAACTTATTGGTAAGTTCAACCTCTACCTTCAACAAAGAAAACAAAAACAACAAAGAATCCCTATTTTCAACTCAGTCCAAGTCCCTTGATGAGTCCCTTCCGGAAACAAAAACAGAGTCCTTTAACAATGAATCACGATTGTGGGAAGTTCTATCTATATAGATAGATCACTATAATATAGATACTATAGATCACTATATCTATATAGATAGGATGAGTCCCACTATAATTTTCCAGCGCTTGGAGAAATCGCTCTTTCGAGACGGTGGCTGCCACAGCTTCCATTCACGTCCGTATAACCAGACCAGGTCAGTTGTCGTCTATTAATTATGTAATTCATAGCCAGTGAATCCTAGCAGAGGGAAATCATACAGTCTAGCAGGTACTAACTATCATAGACTGGGGCGTTATGATTATGTTCATGATGGAGAAGGGTTAACAAAATGATGATGATGATGATGGTGATGGTGATGGTGATGATGATAATAATGAGGAGGAGGAGGAGGGGGATGAGGATGAGGTGAAGAATAAGGGGGAGGAGAAGAAGTAGGAGGTTTGATTAGGATGATGATGATGATGAAGAAGAAAGAGATGATAAATGAATACCATATAGAGAATAAGAAGAGGAGGAAGAAGGAAAAGAAGGATGAGGAGAAGAATAATATGATGAGAAGGGAAAAATGGGAAACGAAGAAGAAGAAGAAGAAGAAGAAGAAGAAGAAGAAGAAGAAGAAGAAGAAGAAGAAGAAGAAGAAGAAGAAGAAGAAGAAGAAGAAGAAGAAGAAGAAAAAGAAGAAGAAGATGATGATGATCAGATGGTGTTATTAATAATGATACTGATAATGAAGCTTATTTTAATGATAGAAGGGTTCAAGATCATGTTGATGATATTTATGATGATTAATCACAATTGTCATGTTGTTCATGGTGATGATGATGATGATGATTGTGATATTTCATTTGGTTCCCTCTAAACAAAACACTGTAAGTGAAAATCACCATAAAGAAAACAGACAAACCTTTACCTGACCTTTTGTAAATGTAGGGGTGTTTTTATGTAGCTTTTCGTGTCCTGTCGTGATAAAAACGTCTAGAAAAACAGACAATTTTTCTCAGCTACCAGGAAAATTTTATGGAAAATGTCAACAAACAGAAACAGCCAACATCCCACTCATATACGTCACATTCATATAAGCATTTCATAATATATTATATATAATCATTCATATATATATATATATATATATATATATATTAATAATATTATTATATTATTTCATAATATCGTAGATATAGTAGACCCAGACGATTCTATACTATCATTGTAATTATGATGTAGTATCATAGACTGTAATATGCTCTCAGTTTATATGAAATTTTCAGTTTGTACAGGATTTCCAGTTCTTGCATAGAGAAGATATTTCATGAGAAGTCAACTCAGAAAAATTCGTAAATTTTAAAAAATGCAAAAGAAAAGGGAAGAAAACTTATCAATCTTCATGAAGATAAAACATAAACTGAAGTGTATTAGTAAAGTATACAAGTGAAGTAAAGTATACCTCATTTCTAATTACTGGACATGTAACGTAAAAAACATTCAAAATGAATACTTATTACAACGTATGATATTTCAAACATTTGAAGAATCCAAATTCAACAAATCAAATTATCGATATTATGGTCTGGTGTGTCTGGTCGTTCAGTGAAACGGTTGCTAGGTGATTGTGATGTTAAGTCACAAACACTATGGACTGATTTTGGATGGGTGACCAAGGCCATTGGAACCTATCATTATGCGGGTAGCTCCCCACAACAAAATCCATATACATATTTTATATTTTTATCGATATTTTCATCTACGATGATATCGATATTGTGATCCAGAGTCGATATATTTTATATTTTTATCGATATTTTCATCTACGATGATATCGATATTGTGATCCACAGTAGATTAATCGCAGATATCGATACTCGAACCAGTAACAAAGCACGCAGGACACAGGATACCCTGAGTCGATCTTTTACAGGAAACAGGATGACGGAAATTGATGGATAAACGGAAGAAGGAAACAGCCCGAAAAGCTAACAAACGAGAAATGGATAGTGAAAAAAGAGAAAAGAAGAGGGTGAGAATGAGAGGGGAGAAGTAAAAAAGGAAGGAAGAAAGAAAAAGAAGAAAGAGTGACGGTTGAAGTCAGTGTAGGCGGGAAGGTTTCATTTCCATCATTATTAACGAATTCAATTTTGAAAGCTGGCCTACTATTTCCGATTTTGATAAAGCGAATTGAATAATGATATAGTCTGGACGAGCAAAGAAGACATTCTGACAAGATGGGAAAATGACTCCAGCTCAGTCAATATTGGTTCAAAAATCATAAATATAGTCTCAAATTGTAGATCAGAATGTTTTGTACAATTTACGATTAAATTTGAAATGTTTGAACCAATATTGACCGAGCAGGAGTCATATTACCATCGCGCCAGAATGTCTTCTTTGCTCGACCAGACTATAGCCATATCCCTATTGACCAGAATGTGACATGAAAGTGAAAGGATGTGTTGAATATTGGGAGAGAATATGATTGAAAATTATATTTATAAATAGATAATTTGATTAGAATGAATAGGTATTCTTCGTCATTTATATTGCTTCTATATCATTCAGGATTTAGGCATTTCTAGTTACTGCTTATTCAAAAGTAATTACGATTGGAATAAGAAAAAAGAAAACCATGGAATACTTCCAAATACGCGATTAGAAAATTAGAAAAAAAAGTTATTATCTCTTGGGAAACCTGTTAGCATGTAATTTTTAATTCGAATTATAGCATTTGAAGAAAGTTGATAAGAAATTAATAAAATATAAGTGAAGCCTATCTACATTAATATTGAACACAAATGAAACATTGTAATGTACACTTATCATAGAGAGCACTTGAAAAAAATATAATACTTGAATATTATTTATGGTGTTCAATGGAAGTTGAGAATGAGAATACTGAACTATTGATAAATGAAACATTTTTCAGCAAGTAATCGATTTTTCATTTTTTTTTTTTTCTTAAAAACCCATTGCACATATTAGAAAGGAAATCATACATCCCTTACGGAAAAAATTGGGATAAGAATATTATCATAAATGTTGCACTGAAAATACTGTGAAAATCGAAAACTATATCACAAGAATGTTCAAGATTGCAGCCATTTTCACTGCCCTCCCCAACTCTCTTCACACAAGAATACCAAATTCAGCCAGCAGATGGCAGTAGCGATAGGGTGACTTGCTTCGACTTCCATTGGACACGCCTCCAAGCTCCGCCTTCGCTCTTATAGCCGTTATTGGCCGACGACATCGGTTCGAAAAGTTCTCAAATTCGAACAGTAGATGGCAGCAGTTGTCGGGTAATGTTTCAGACTTGACTTGGACACGCCTCCATGCCCCTCCTGCTCTTTTCTTATTGGTTGACAGTGTTTCGTGAGTTCAGCCTTAGAAAATGGCTGCTATCGAGAAAATGGTGGATGGTCTATCATTCACATAACATAGCGCTTATTTTATTTACTGTCCACTATTTTACGCTAATATAGTCAATTTATTTAATGGAATAAGAAGTTAAAGGGTGTATTTATCAAAAGAATTTATGATTTTTAATCGTGTCACTAAGGCTAATAAACTAAGAACAAAGTTTTATATGCTGTATGGATTGCGATTAGAATAATTATGATTTCGTATTCTCATCTTATACTCATCATTTATTCTCTCTTACCTCATTTCATACGATAATATGGAACTCAAACTATTCATAATAATAATAATAATATAATATTCGTGTAACCTGGCTGGCTCAGGTCTGGTGTCAGAGTTTTCAGGTCGCTCCAGAACAATTTCAGGGCCTCTGACAGGACTTAACGACTGTTTTTAGGCAGCCGGGACCGACGGCTCAACGTGTCCATCCGAAACACGGGGAAGTGGCTTGAGAAAAATTTCTGGTCTGACCTGGGTTTGAACCCGGGACCTTTGGATTGCAAAGCCAGCACTCAACCCACTCAGCTACGCCACCCCCATTATACGATCTAATATTGTCCTAGCTCTGGTAAATTGTTGGAAATCTCCATTTTCAAGTGCAGATATATAATATTCCAAGTAGAAATATTAGGGAAAAGTTCCAATAGGATTTTTATGGCAATAAATCGAAAACTGTACAGTGTTCACATTCCAAGTATTGATTAGATTTGTTTCAAAATTCGTGGTACTTGAAAAATCATCAATAATAATTGATGATAATTAATCATTAATAATTTGTAAATTGTAGAAGTGAGAAGGAGATTCTTCTATGGTTGAATTATAACTATATTTAATAAGTAAATAAATTGAAGATTCAAACCCCCAAGCCAATAAAGACTATAGCTATATATAGTTTGTGCTGTACAGTTTCAAACGTAATACATATACCTGTATATATACAAACGTATACATAATACATGTTTCAAACATAATACAATACAGTATCTAGGACAAAAATTAGCAAATGTAGCTATATCGTTCACAGTGTACAGCTACATGACTACAAAACAATACCTACAATGTAACTGGGAATCTACGGATAAAAATCTATAGCACAATTCTACAACTTCTACACTGATATCTATAGACTCCTCCACAACAGGTTTCTAATTCAAATTTCGCGCCCTGCCTGGCTCGACCAATGGCACAGCCGCATTCCAATCCGATGAGAAGGAAGCTGCGGGTGATTCCAGTGATAGCGAAATGACGTACTCAGTAGAAACCAGGTATAGTCTGTCCAAGCAAAGAAGACCTTCTGGCAAGATGGGAAAATGACTCCAGCTCGGTCAATATCAGTTCAAAACTTTTAAATTTGATCTCAAATTGAAGAGAAGAATGATATCTAAAATGTGAGTCCGAATTTGAAAGCTTTGAACTTATATTGACCGAGGTGGAATCATTTTCCCATCTTACCAGAGTGTCTTCCTTGCTTGGACAGACTATAATAAAGGTGCAAGATAAGAATTGAGAACAGATACCTTGTCTACGTCACGCATCGTGGAGTTGACTGTATGAATCATGGCTGCTACTCTCTCTTTCTTTGAACGTAAAATTATTGAGGAGCAATATAATAGGTGAATGAATAATCCGGACGTAGTGAATGAGAAGGACTTGAATTGATAAAAAGTAGGAGTGAGGATGAGAAGAATAAGAATGAAGCTAGGAAACGTAGGAATCGTAGAAAGAAAGATAAGGAAAAGTAGCGAGTACGAAAGAATAAAAGGAAGATAATATTCCAAAAATTGGGTACAGTATTTTGATGGAAAATGGTTATTCAATACCAATATATAACATTCAAATTCTAAAATTAGATCAAGAATGATCATTACTATTATTAGGAGCTATTTTGAGATCTAACAGTAAAGAATCATGAAATTATTTCCATTGCATCAAGATTAAATTAAAAAAAAAAACTTTTTTCTAATAAAAAATCCATTAGTTTGAAAGCATCTATAGATGAAACATAAGAAAAACTTTCAGCGCTACAAGGCATAAAAAGTAGTCGAAAGATCTCTAGACTAGACCATAAAACACCCAAAAAAGAACTCATCACCAAAAGTGGTGATAAAACCTTTCAAAAGAGCCAGACATAAATTCTCACCGCAACCACAGAACGGTTTCAAACATAAAAAGTTTGAATAATTAGTCTAACAAGCTGCAAAGATAGTGAAAGTAGAAAAAGATTACTTTTTATAGAAAGACTGTGAGAAAAAATCAGACAAATCGTTCTAAATAAACAAGGCTTGACAAATAAGAGGGGATTTTTTACTCGAAAAATATCCATACTTCAAAATCTGGAGACAGATTCTCAGTTTTGCACCACGTCCCGCCTAAATAAATAGGGGAAGTGCAGTATTACCGAACAAGTTTTTGAATTTCTGGCATACAACAACTTCCCTGCCATTTATGGAACAAAAGGATTGTAAAACAATTGATATTCATTCATTATTGCCTTGTTTGAAATGGTGAACGAACATAAGACAGATTATAACAGATAAAATAGGGATTACAGATTAAAAGTGATGAATTATAATATTTTATTATCCCCTTTTTGTATCAAACAAATTTCATAGATTGATACGGTAATAATTAGACTCAATACGATAGTAATATGACACAATACAATACAACACAATACCTTCCAATTGTTTCATCAGTACTCAATTCGATAATAATATGACACAAGACAATACCTTCCAATTGTTTCATTATTAAAGATACATTTCTTTAGAGGGTGATGAATATTGAATCGTGGACACAACACTTCAATATTGAACATTCAACTCTTTCATGATTAGCCAATATTTTTCAAGAGCCAACATTTATAAGCAGTCAATGTAGATATTTCAGACAAACAGTAACTTTGATTTATCCTTCAAGTACAGTTATTTTTTTTCAAATAAATGATTATAATATTTTCTCTGACCATATCCTCCAAACTATCCACCTCAAAAGGACTCTATAGTTCTTATCCTCCTCACCCAACGAATAGAGATCATTTGGAGTACTTTTCAAAATCCTGACGCCACACGACTGTTATTTACCAACACAAATAACAGATAAATTGTGTGTTTGTTGTACAACTATCGGTTCTTGAATAGTGGGACCCTTTTCAAGGGTTCACAACCCACATCCAGATGTTATCTGTCGCAGACCCCTGCTTCCAGAAAGAGAGAAAGAGAATAGGTGAATAAAGAGATAGTGAGAGAAAGAGAGACGAATAGAGGTAGAGAAAAAAAGATGGAGAGAAAAAAGAAAGTAGAGAACATTGATGAAGGACTTGTTTACCACAAACTTTGCGAACTGTTTTCTCAATAGATCTTGGCCACAAACGACAATACTGTAATATGTTCTGGTCGAGCAAAGAAGACATTCTTGCAGGATGGGAAAATAACTCCAGCTCGGTCAATAAGTGTTCAAGAATTATAAATTTGGTCTCGAATTGTAGGAAACATTGTGATCTACAATTTGAGACCAAATTTATAATTTTTGAACCAATATTGACCAAGCTGGAGTAATTTTCCCATCTTGCCAGAATGTCTTCTTTACTCGACCAGAGAAAAGAAGACATTCTGGTGAGATGGGAAAATGACTCCAGCTCGGTCAATATTGGTTCAAAAATTATTAATTTGGTCTCAAATTGTAGGAAACATTGTGATATACAATTTGAGACCAAATTTATAATTTTTGAACCAATATTGACCAAGCTGGAGTCATTTTCACATCTTGCCAGAATGTCTTTTTTACTCGACCAGAGAAAAGAAGACATTCTGGTGAGATGGGAAAGTTACTCCAGCTCGGTTAATATTGGTTCAAAAATTATTAATTTGGTCTCAAATTGTAGGAAACGTTGTGATCTTCAATTTGAGACCAAAATCATAATTTTTGAACCAATATTGATTGACCAAGGTGGAGTAATTTTCCCATCTTGCCAGATGAGGATCTTCTCATCTTTGGGGCAATGAGTGTTTTTCAAGAGCTGTGATAGGTGTAAAAATAAAATAAAATAGCTATCATAGCTATATCTATAGCTAACAAAGTGTGTAATAGTCAAATGGAACGCACTGATATCAATTCTAAACGGTAGTATTGGCATTATCATTATCAGTATGTTTTATCTCATTAAGGAACAATTCTTCAACATAGTTGTAGTATTTTAGAATTTTAAATTTTGAGATCGTTTAGAGTACTTTTCAAAAACTTTCCAACAACGACTTATTCGAATTTTTAATACTGAAATTATTACACTGGCGGCTCGTAACCACGATATAGGTGAAGTGCCCATATATTTTACAGTACAGCACTTCACCTGTTTCGTGGTTACGAGCCGCCAGTGTAATAATTTCATTATTGAAAATTCTACTGAATCGTTGTTGGAGAGTTTTTGAAAAGTACTCTGAATGATCTCAAAATTTAAAATTCTAAAATACTACAACTATGTGGAAGAATTGTTCCATAATGAGATAAAACATACTGATAATGATAATGGGCACTAGCCGCCAGTGAATTATTATAAGAACTGATGTACATCATTGTACTCATTACAAATTGTTCTCGCGTACCTTAGTTGCACTTCATTGACTGTTAGAGGAATAGTGAAATAGACAAATAATGAGATAGTCAAATAGTGAAATCTAGGTTCCGGTTCAACTAATACAAGAGTTGATGAACTTTGAAATTGCAGTTGAAAAATTTGAAGTAGCAATGGTGAAAAACAACCAAACACTAAACAATTAAACGGTCCATTAGAGAAGAAAATAATTATTGATCAAGAAAGTATTTCGTGAACAGTGAATACTTCTAACCGAGTGATTGAGATGAATGGCAATTGTCAATGACCAAATGACAACATCTGTAGTCAAGCACAAAACAAACTCATGCTCGATCATTCAACCAAATTAGAGGAAAGTTTGAGATTTGGATTTGTTTTCACGTGGAGTTTGATACATTCTGAAGCTGTATTCTATTAATGGCTTGCTTTTCAAAAGAAAAATCACGCTTCGTTGAAATTTACAAACTATATGCTTCATTCTATCAATGCCTTTCTCCTATTTCAAACACCTATTAATTTTTCATAAGGAAAATCCCTGGCACAATAATTATGCCGGGTATTTCCAAGCACACTCAAAGTTGAGGGACCCTCAAATTTTGATGAACAGCTGACATTTCCTATGATGTATAGGAAATGTAGTAAAGTGTAGTAAACTTGAGGGTCCCTCAAATTTGAGTGTGCTTGGAAAAACCGGGCATAAGACTGTCAACTTTGAAACCAATATACCCCTTCAATTTTCATGATTTAATAGCTTTATTTCATTTGTTTGAATTCATTGACGAATAAAATTTCAATTTCATTATCTTCTGTCATTGCCAATCATCATCAAGCTGATTGCATCATCATGAAGCGTCAATCAATAACACAACGCATCAATTCCCAACACACGTAGTTAATCAATCAAATATTAATCAAACATCTATATGTGGTTGGCTTACCTATGCGTCAGGGTTTATGCTACAATGTCTATGACTATTGTCAATATATCTATATATATATATAGTTTATGAGGGCATTATTACCATTGTGCAGAAGTAGGTGTACGTATTATAAACACAAACTATTAATATAGCCTGTCCAAGCAAAGAATACATTCTGGCAAGATGGGAGAATAACTTCAAATCGGTCAATATTGATTAAAAAATTATATATTTGGTTTTAATTTGTAGGAAACATCCTAATCTACAATTTGAGACCAAGTTCATAATTTTGGAGTCATTTCCCCATGTTGCTGGGGTTTCTTTTTTGCTTGGTAATACTAACCCTTAATTTTCTAATAAGGTTGAATGTGGCATTATTAATATCAAAATCATCGTCAATGAACTGAAATTTGTTTATCAATTTAATAATCGGTTATTAGAGTTCTTGTAGGACTCAACGTAGAATAATAGGCTATAATAATATTCAAATCCACTAAACCTCAAGCATTCAGTCCCAGTTGGAATGTCAAACTTAAGTACAGTATGAATTATTCAATGAAGGATGGAATTAGAAAAAGTACAACTACTATTCGGCTTATTATCATTTAAAAATAGGATGTACCTTGACGAAAAAACATTAATTTTCATTGTTTTTGGTAATCTATACTACAGAGGAACCAAAGATCTTCTCTCTATTCTGTACCTACGCTAACAAAAAAAAAAACATTCTCCAATTCAGTGATCAATTTTATTGCCAAGACATAACTATCCGACTAAAATTGGAAATCTATCAATTGGTTAAGGTAATTTCTGCAGCACGATAACAACGTAATTATTTTCAAGGTTTTTCGCTACCAGTCGTCAACTAGAATATTATGAAATACACCGGTTGTATTCCAATTTTCTATTGGTTCATAGGCACTAATAGCAGGCAAATCAACAATCTATGAACAATTATACTCATACAAGGAATCATAACTTTGAATATTACTTTTTTATCATCTTCAGCACATTCGGCATTATTGTTGAAAGTTAATTTTTATTAGAATTATTATTTATATAAATTGTCTATTTTATTATCGAAGGTAGTTACAGTTGCAGTGACTTGACATAAGATATTCAACTATGTAGTCAATGAAGATAGGCACAATCAAGTTTCATCTCGACCATTCAACCCAAATTTCAAACAACACATATGTCAAAATAACAATCAACGTTTTTAATCAATCCTAGGTAGTCTTAATCAACTCTCAACCATTCAGAGACGTCTAAAAATGTCAAATATTTCGATTTTCTTCCTAATTCTTGATAAATGTTTTCATCGAAGTTAGAATTGTGAAATACACCGGTATTACAATATGTTTTCAACATTTATTAAGAAATAAGAAGAAATGCTTTTACCATTAGTTAACCAACCATTGAAAAAGAGACACCACAAAAATGTCAGGTATCTCAATTTTCTTCTTATTTCTTCGTAAATGTTTTTTTCCAAGCTACTAGAGTCAGCTCTTCTGACAATTCATAATCCACAACAAAATGTCAAATAATATTAAATTTTCTGCACATTTAAACAAATGTCTCTCACAACCTTTTCAGCAAATTTCAACACTTCTTTTTGCAACCAATGTTTTTAATCCTCGTAGGTCGTCTAAACCGGTTCTTAATCTGTGCCAAGCTTGTCACAATGAATTAGCCCATCAACTGAATTCCTCTCCACTGTTTTTTTATATTATTTATAATTTGATGCAAAATCTCAACAACAAAGAATTTGGCTCGAGTTACATGTATGACAGATGTGACCTTGGAGAAACTAATACTTCCAATACAGTATACCTATACATCACTCTACTGATCCCACTACCTTTCAACTGCAATATATCTATACATTACTTTTCAGTTTGCCCAGGCCCTAGAGTACATACAAATAATACATACAAAAAAAATTTACCTAAAGCTATTACTTAGTACATTACAAGTGAAATATATCTATATCAAATTTTCGTATCATATTACTCATTGATATCACTTTACCCCTATATTGACTGTTGACTGACATTATATTGCATATAAGTATATGAATGAAGGTGTATATAACATGACTATATACGTATAATCTGACCAAGCAAAGAAGACCATCTAGTAAGATAGCAAAATTACTCCAGCTTGGTCAATATTTGTTCAAGAATTATAAATGTGATCTTAATAGTAGATCGAATTGTTTCCTACAATTCGAGATCAAATTAATAATTTTTGAACCAATACTGAACGAGCTTGAGTCATTCTCCCATCTTGCCAGACGGTCTTCTTTGCTTGGACAGACTATATATGAAGGTATCTCCATGCGTTTCTGAGAGGTGATCTATGGAAGCATTCATATTTCAAACTGATTAATTACTACGCCTCGATTTGGAAGGTGATAAGCCTAACCACGCCCTACAGGCTAGCCTAGGCTTCTAAAAATAAGAAACCCAGGTGCTATAATCTGTCCAAGCAGAGAAGACATTCTGGCAAGATGTAAAAATGACTCTAGTTCGATCAATATTGGTTTAAAACTTATGAATTTTGTCTCAAATTTTAGAAAACATTCTGATCTACAATTTGAGACAAAATTCATACTTTTTGAACCAATAGTTACCGAACTGGAGCCATTTTCCAATCTTGCCAGAATGCCTTCTTTGCTTGGACAGACTACCTATTCAAAACAACTTTCATCTAATTAAAAACAACTCAAGACACCACAACAAGGAACACGATATGAATATTGGCAATAACTATATAACATCTGTATTGAGTGAAGGTTTATTATTGTTGGAGTGGATTTATAAAGGAAACTTGTCAAATCAACTACAAGTTGTTCAATGAGTTTTTTATCAGCTTATCACTGTAACTAGAATTGGAGTGCAAGTGAGTGCCTTGTCTGGAACATTCTTATCAATTATTGGGTTTCAAATTTGATGTATTCATTTTTTTTCAAAGTGGTAGCTATCGAAAACATTATCGTTTGAAAATCATTCACAGATTCGTATTTTGAAAGAATGCACTGTCCTAGTTCACAATAACAATATAATTACGTCATTGGCGGCTCGTGCCCACGAAACAGGTGAAGTGCTGTACAGTAAAAGATACGGGAACTTCACCTGTTTCGTGGGCACGAGCCGCCAGTGAACTACGTACAATATTTTCAAGTTATACGTACATTATTTTCAAGACATTTGAAAATTGTATGAGATCTGACTCTTGAGATACTTAAGAAACTCTTAAGATACCCTCTTTTAAGAGAAAGGTATTGTCAGAATATTGAAAAACTATGAATTCGATTACAATGGGGATTTCGGTTGCTTCGTCTAGATTAAAATTGTTTAATTGGAAACAAGACAAAATCAAAAACTGTTAATTTACATTCATCTGTTAAGTTTAAGGGTTTCGCTGTTCAGGAAAACCTTCAACATGTAGCTTCAAGGAAATTTCATCCTTTCATCATTCAGCTCATAATAGGTGGAGTTTCCTTATCAGTTGAATATTTTCCTAAGAACCGATGAGATCACTATTTCTCCTAAATGAATTCACATCACTAGATAATTTCGCTCACTCAAAGGTATGTGGGTTATATACAGTTATCCTTCAACAGCCAATTTATACTTAAAATTTAGTATACGTGTATCAAAAACATTTCAGTTCTATTCTCTCTGGTCTTAATCCGACTTATATAACTCCCATTCATTTACAGATGTGTATATAAGCCTTAAATCGGTCTTGAAATTACTATTGGATTATATATTTACTATATATATATATTTACTCTATTCGCCGAATAATTAGAAAAAATAATTGGAATTGGAATGATTTCTCAAAAGTTCCTCAATAGCATCTCTTAGCATGTGCTGTTGTTTACATTTGTTTGAGAGAGCTTTAGAACCCAGATTTCCATGGTATTTTCTAACAAGAAAAATTTCCAATGATTATGAAGTGAGCTTCAACCCAAAACCTTCTTACCTTCCCCAATCTTTCTACAAAATTACTCATTGAAAATACTTAAAAAATATCAAAATCGAAAAAACTTCAAAATCCACTCACCAGAATGCACCTGATTCTCCTCGTCCTCGTCCTCCTCCTCATCACCTCCTCCTCTGCTCCCCGTCTTCCCCAACGCGGCACCAAACGAACTCAAAATCCTCCTCTCACTAGCCTGCTCCACAACTATTGTCGGCACCGAACCAGCTGCACTCACATCCGGCGACTTATCACTGCTTCTAGTCAACCGACTCCTGGTGAGAATTGTCGACGAACTGCGCGACAACTTCTTCGCGGGCGACACTCGTTTGGAATCGTGGGTGGGGGTGACAGAAACTGATCTCGAGGAAGTCAAGGTTGTGTGATGGGTTCTAGGGGTGGGTTGTCTTCGTTGAGGGGAGGATTCGGGGGTGTGGAATTGTGAGGAGGATGTACGATTCAAAGATTCCAACGCTTGCGCTGAGGAGGACAGTATTTTGGTGGAAACTTTCAGCAGCGGTGAACGTACACGTGGGGAAACACTGGGGGACGATCCGGGAGACGATTTCACCGTCGTCAAGTAGGGTACTTTGGGTCCGTCGATCGTCTTTGTCACCGTCACCAGCGGTTTGGGCGTTTTGTGCGGCGACGCTCGCGTCAGAGTGGGTCTACGCGGTGTTCGCTGTTCCATTGTGGGACGCCGTGGTGTTTCCGTTGACGACGTTCTCGACGATATGGAAGTCGTGCACGCCTCCTCACCCTCGTCGACGTCCGTACGATGCGACAGCCTGTCGCCAACTGAGGAGTTCTCGTCATCGTCAGCTCCGAGTGCAGCCAGTGGAACGTAGAAGGTCGACCTTCGACGACCCCCCTCCCCGCCCACTCCATCGGGAAAATCTACGCCGGTGCATTCGCTTGCGGGCGTCGTCGACATTGTTGTGGTAAGCATTACAATAATAATTATTTTCGGAGCACTAAAAATTATTTACGAAGCGGTTACAGTCACTGAATATCAGTCACCTGTCTTGATCAGAAAACAGGTTTATTTTTCCGTTGCACTATCAATTGTTGTTGTTGATAATAATGTCATTTTTGCAAAAAATTGTAGTCGAAGATATTGAGGAAACGTTGATAATGTTGAAGTTTTTGGTACAAATTTAATAATTAGTAACGTTGATAATTCAACAGAAGTAGTTTATCTTGTACTATCAGTAGGCTTGAATCGATAACTTTATGTTTCAATCAAGTAGTCGAGGATGTTCAAAATGGTTTGATAATTCAAAAAAATATGTAGGATAGTTCACTTATCTTGTTACACTATCAGCAGGCTCGAATTGATAAGGTATTTTTTATATAAAACCGTGACAAATCCTAATTTATTTTAGTTCTTCAAATATTTAGAATTTATGTGAGATCACTGTTTCGAAACTGGTTTATATAGTTCGTAGGCACAATATTGAAGTTCATGATGGTATTCCAGTTGCAGATAAATTAACCCATCTTACTCGGAATTTGGGAACAGTTAATGAGGGTAGACCTTCAAACAAAAATAAATATCTGGTTCAATTGAGATTTGTAGCGATAATACATGAATTTGGATGGTTACTGTCAAAACTTCAGTATTATTTGATGTTTTATCCCAACGTTATTACAAATAAGTTTCTCAATAATAACCTTTGTGTTATCCTAATTCAATATGGTTGAATTATTTATCTTTATGTTTCACTAGAATGTGTTTCTTTATTCAAATCAAGTCTTGAATATTTAGGGTGATACTAAATTTTTAATTTTTCTATTTTATTGAGTTTAATGCAAATTCGAATTGACCTTTCAAAAGAAATTAATTTTGAATGTTCTTAATCACCATACGAGACTCTTACTACAATAAAAGCTTTGCCTACAATGCTACAATTAATCGATAAGAAGGGGTGACAAGAACAAAGAACCACTCAACAAGTACAATTATCGACAACTATTTAGAGTAAACAAAATTTTCAATTTTTCTATGGTATTCAAACCCTGGTTTGAATTGATAAAAAAAAATTTAGAATTCTCTTACCAAACAAGACTCTTACTACAATACGAGCTTAGCCTACAATTACTCAATGAAAAGTGGCAAGAACCACAGTTGAAATTCATAAAGTTATCAGTTGGAATGATAACTACATTCAGTAGTCAGAGTTATTTCAAATTGAGAGCCTCAAAATAGAATGAAATTATGATCTCAACAGCAATAACTTCGAAGCTTGTTGTAATGTTTCCTCACTTTTAGAACGCTTTTTAATGAATAATGTTGGGAGTTTTTTAATAAGCAAAACAATTCTGTCAATTGTACAAGTAAAGAGCCAATGACCTTTTTATGAAGTCGTTATGCGTTTTCTTCTCTAGTTTTTTTTATTATTATTGAGCATATGGGAAACATGGCGCTTCGTGGAGCATGTGGTTGATTAATGGATTGGAATAGGGGTAAGAGAGAAAGAGAGAGTGTAAAAGGGGAAGAGAGAATTGGAGAGAGAGAGAGTGTGAGAGAACGAAAAAACGTGAAGAAGAAAAGATAGAGAAAAGATAACTTCATGTAAACTTTGCATGTAAGAGAGAGTGAGTGAAAGAACTTCAGATAAACTTGCACGTGTGTATGGAAGAGTGAGAGAGGAAATGAGAGCTTAGAGGAAGAAAGAGAAAGATAGAAGATTGAAGGAAGTGAGTTGAAAGACCTGAGGTAAGAGCATGTCCAATCAAAGAAGAAATTCAGGCAAGATGGGAAAATGACACCATCTCGGTCAATATTGATTCAAAAATTATAAATCCAGTCTAAAATTGTGGGAAACATCCTGGTCTACAGTTTGAGATCAAATTTATAATTTTTGAACCAATATGGACCGAGCTGGAGTCATTTTCCATCTTGCCAGAATGTCTTCTTTGCTTGGGCAGACTATAAGAGCATGTGCATCCAAGTACATCCATCTATGAATACTGCAGTTCAATTTTGTTGTTTTCCATACCATGAAGATAAAATATGTAACCAATATAGAGTTGTTGTTTACTGGAGATATGTAGTCCAGAACAAAAATGAGATTCAAATTCAGTACGATCATTTGCATACATTGCGATATTTATTATAGTGTTTTTATAAAAAAGTACTGGAAATTGGTCTCTCGGTGAGGGTGATCTATCGGTGAACGTGATGTTAAGTCACGAACACTGTGGACTGCACTTGGATGGGTGACCGGTTCTGGCCAAGTACACATTGGCGAGGTGGAACTACCCGTAAGGGTCTCCCCACCATTAAAAGCCATAAGAATATTTATTTTATCAAAGAAGTGTGGGCCTATTGTAATCTGTCAAAGAAATAGGCCTAGATGGATGAAAATTTGTGTTAGGCTGCTATTACACGATAATAGTTCTAAGATCATAGTTGATCATATGGAAAGAGACAAAAATATGATTTCGTATTTTCATCTTTTTCCATATGACCAACTATGATCATAGAACTATTATCGTGTAATAACGGCCTAAAATACAGCAGTTAACAGATAAGACAGGATAATCGATATTCATAATCAGTCAACTACCTCTAGGAGGATATGTTAGTCAGTTTAAATCCATACTTATTAGATTATTAGACTGAATTTTCATTGGTTGAGGTGTATAGTATAATTTGGTTTCGATTGAAAATCATATCAATCCTTATTCATCAAATAATTTGTTTTATTAGATGAAATTTCATACAGTATAGATAGTGATGTAAAAGCATGCCTCTATGGGAAAAATGGTAGATATTAAAAAAAATGAATAAGGAGAAATAAGACTAAACTGTTCAAATTAGAGACCAAAATACTTTTAGTTTCTTGTCTTATTAACTTCATCATTCAGTTCCTCTAATTTTTGTAAATTAATTTGTTCTCAAAGAGGTTTCTTTAGGATTGAAACTGCCAAACTGTCATTTTTGAGAGTTTGTATGAAAAGGTAAATAAAATATAGATACTAGATAGACTAGATTATAGATAAGTTAAAGACTGTTAGATAAAATAGATAGTCGGAAATATCGCAATGACGACTAAGAAGAATGATGAATTATTGAACAAGGAAAAGAGAAAGAAGCAATAGAAGCAGAGAAAAAATAAGAAACAAGGAACGAGAATCAGAATAATCACACTAAAATTCGACAACAGAACACACACAGAGCCATGAAATCAGATCTCATTCATTCACACATAACATCACATCATTCAACTATAAAGACTTCCAGCAGAAGAGTTCAACATCCTCTCAACCAGAAATGTTTCGCGGACTCTTTCTAGTCACACCAGATACTCTGTTTAGCCAGCTTGAACCGTGACTGTCACCACTCAATTGCAATGTGTTCAATTTGTCACGTCACGACACGACAGATTTACGTCCGCCGTGATTCCGTGACAGATCATCAACAGGTACAGCTATATAGTCTGTCCAAGCAAAGAAGACATTCTGGCAAGATGGGAAAATGACTCAAGCTCGGTCAATATAGGTTCAAAAATTATAAATTTTGCCTCAAATTGTAGGAAACTTTCAGATCTACAATTTGAGACTAAATTCATAATTTTTGAACCAATATTAACAGAGCTGGAGTTATTTTCCCATCTTGCCAGAATGTCTTCTTTGCTTGGCCAGACTATACAGCTACATGTCGTGACGTCACGCATCCATTGCAAACAAAAATAATTACTAAAAGAAAATACAGTGCGACAAAAAGTAATTCAACATAAATGATTCAAACATAAGAATGTGTAGGATGCTATCTATTATAACCACTGGTACAGTTTGTGGAAGTTGAGAAGACACGCCCTTTCAATGTATGGTGTATTGTTAGGCGTGTCTTCTCAGCTTGTAGGAACTTTTAACTGTAGCAGGACTGTACCGTAATTCTGTGTATTGTAGATGGGAAAAACTCGTTATCGAAATATTCTTGACATGGTTTTGTAATTATATGAAAAATTGGACACAAAATTAAAGTTTTGTAAAATTTACTAGGTCTAGTCTACTATATCTACGGTTCTAGCTAAAGACTAGACATATTTTTGCAGACCGCTTGCAGACTGATCTGACAGAGCTAAGCCTCAATAACATTAATTCGCCAATTTTATTGAAGTCTACTAATTACATTATCAAACAAATTGCAATCTACCATCATGCTATTTTACTCGTCAAAGCTTGAACACAAATTCGTTTCCTCGTGATTTCACCTGGAGAATGAAATACGAAAAAACGAATATGGTGAAATAAGAAGATGCGGAATTATAAGGATTATCTGAGGAAGTTTCAAAGTAGAGGAGAAAGCGTACAATATTGGCGACAAGAATTTTGTAGAAACTGCAATACGATGACAGGGGAAATAGAGATAGAAAATAATTTTGTAGAAACTTCAATAACATGACAGAATGAGAGGGAAATAGAGATTCGGTCGAGTTAATGGGAGAGAGTGTAGTAATGTGAGTTACAAGTAGTTTCAGTGACCAACTGGGAAATTATTTTAAAACATTTAATTTTAGTTTCAAGTTGATTGTACATTACTAGAGCAGGCTGCGCAGAGAGATATGAAAAGTGAAATTTTCATAAAGTATATCTATGCAAGAAATTGTGTTCATTATTGGATAGTGTGTCGAAATGAATTACTGTAGTTAGAAATGTTTTAAAAATAGAGTTTGTTCTACTTCTCTCAACGGATAGCAAAAATCAAGTCGATTGGCGAAAGAATGTTGCAGTTTAAAAATAGCTCTGTCAGGACATTCGGCAAGCTGTCTGTGAGAGTGCATCGGATAGATACCGATCCCAGCTATACTAATTCACTCTTGATAACTACTCCAGACTGTCCTGACAGAGGACAGAGCTGAGCATTACACTGTCATTCACCAACCGCCTTAATACTTTTTTGCAAAAGCTACAATAATAATATTGTAGTAAAGTCTGTCCAAGTAAAGAAGACCCTCTGGCAAGATTTGAAAATGACTCAAGCTCGGTCAATTCTGGTTAAAAAATTATCAATTTGATCTCAAATTGTAGGAAACATTTTGATCTACTGTTAGGACTAAATTTATAATTATTGAACAAATATTGATCAAGCTGGAGTCATTTTTCCATCTTGCCAGAGCGTCTTCTTTGCTTGGACAGACTATAACTGTAGGTGTTCAGCAATAATTGTAGTTTTCTAATTCATTATTTTTAATCCTCCAGTTAATCATCAAAGAAATTCCAAGGCCTACATAGATTAAACTACATTGAAGTACCGTAACTATTAAAAACCAGTCATCTCTACTCTCTACTCTAATCACTTTAAGTAACATTCCACCTGAAGCAAGTACTTGAATTTTTTAACGACATCTCCACTTATTAATTTTTTTGAAATAAAATAAATAAATGACCAACTCTTCAGTGGAGTCACATTATATTTGCTGAAACTTTTGAATCAAATTATATTGTATACCCTACTTTTTAAGTGCCACGTTAAGTTGGAAGTTATATCAATTAGAGTATAGTAGATGGAATCCAACGGTTACGAGACACTATCAGTTGCCAAGAAATTGGCGGTTGGTGAATGTCTTCTATTGATGCTCATCTCTGTCAGGACATTCGGCAAGCTGTCTAAGAGAGGACTGTCTAGCGGGACCTCATCTGAACAGTTTTGCTTTCATAGACAGTTTACAGACTATCCTGACAGAGCTGAGCTTCAATCACAGACACTGGGAAACCGTCACTCATATTTGTGTCAGCTATATTACGAAATATAGGCCAGCACAGTTTACAAGCTTTCAGCATGCTATTACAGTCTGTCCAAGCAAAGAAGATATTCTGGCAAGATGGGAAAATTACTACAGCTCGATCAATATTGGATCAATAATTATAAATTTGGTATCAAATTGTAGATCAGAATGTTTCCTACAATTTGAAATTGAATTTCTAATTTTAGAACCAATATTGACTGAGCTGTGGTAATATTCCCATCTTGCCAGAATGTCTTCTTTGCTTGGACAGACTATACTACTATGCAAGAATCTCTGCTACTGAAAAGTTGTTTCATCAAATGCTGGCTGGCTCAGAAGAAACAAGAATCGGAAGTCAATTGCATGACTATTGGATATAACTTCTAAATCGAAATTGGGTTAGAATTAGACTGGAAAGACATTGTCAGAGACGGTTAGGATTTTGAAGAATAAAGTATTCAAATAGGACTAAGAAAATAATTCAACAACCAACAAATTGTTAAGAATCACAGAGTCGTTTTGGACTTGATTGGCTCTGTTTTAATGAAAGTCAATTAGTATATTGTATTTTCCTGACAGATTAATAAATCATGAAAGGATAATTAATAAATTCAGAACATAAATAGCAGCATCGCTCGGTGTCCCTTGATGACTAAATCACTGGCGGCTCGTGCCCACGAAACCGGTGAAGTGCCCATATCTTTTACTGTACAGCATTTCACCTGTTTCGTGGGCACGAGCCGCCAGTGGACTAAACAGCTTTTACAATTTTTAGCTGTGAGCTATATCTGTGCAACCGATGTTGAGCTTTTCATTCACAATCAATATTGTAGAGCAGTGTAACTGAACCTGGAGAGTAAAACAAAATATTATTATATACTCTCTGCCCTGAGGTCACACCCTCAGACTGAGGGTGACAAGCTACACGCAACTTTAATAATATGAATCATTCGTGGCTTTTGGGTGATTCACCCTGTTACTTGCATGCTTTGGGTCTCCATCAGGTGTTCACTAGATAGTCCAATTGGAATAGAAAATAATAATAATAATTATTATTATTGTATGCCGCGTTTGGTGGGGAGTCCTAAAAGGATGTTCCACCGGCAAAATAACCTCAATAATTATCCTCGATGGGAAATTGAGGTATTTCTTGAAATGTTACACGGAAATTTGAATGTTTAAAAGTTTTTCCAATATGAAAGAGTTCATAAAACACGAAAAACATAAAAAACACAAAAATATTATTAAAATAACTTTTGGAAAATTGAAAATTTCGAAAAATTTAGAGCACAAAATTTTTTAAGTTGTTACAATTTTCCCATGACAACCAAAGTTTGAACAATAGCTAAAATGATCAAACTTCTTGTTTCAAGTTCATCACTTTAATCGTTGTGGAGAGAATTATACTTCATAACTTACACCTAATCAATTGTATGAAATAGAGTAAATAAAACAGTTTGAGTATCTGGCGTAGAACAAAGATAGAGGTTCACGGTAGACCAGCTATTAAACTAGCCTAAAAACGTTTTTTTTAAAGAAATTTATAAAATTTTAATTTATATAAATTTTATTTTGAATTTTACAAAATTTTCTGGGAACAAGAAAACAAACTTCTTTGGAATGAAAACGTTTTCAACAATTCACAAACCTCGAAAAAGTGTCAAATTTTTTCACTAATTGCCAAATCGAACCTTTCTCACTCTTTCTCTCTCTCTCTCTCTCGCTCTCTCAATTGTTCAAATTTGCTATCCTTTTTTCTCTCTCACCTCCTCCTCTCTCTCTCTCTCTCTCAATTCCTCCAATCACAACCTCTCAATTGTCAAATCTCAACCTCACACCCACTGTTCAAATTCGCTATCCTTCTTCTCTCACTCACTCTCATTCTCTCTTTCCCTCTCGTCTTCTCACTCTTTCTATCTTCTTCCCCCTCTCTTTCTCCTTCTCTAAAAGATTTCGATTCAGCACGCAGCATCCGAATAGTGTGACAAAAGAAAAATCGCCCCGATAACCGACCGGAAAATGACATAACAGAAAATAACAAATGTCATGACAAAACAAGAAGGAGGAGAAGGAAGAAAAACAGGAAGCGAAGAAGCATTGAAACAAGTGAAAAGATAGGAGTTGAGTAAAGGAGAAAAAGGAGTTGAAGAAGAACAAGGAGGAATAAGAAAGAGAAGATAATGGAGGAAAGGAAAACTGTGGGAAATTGGTGGATTTAGTCGAACGGTGCCTTATCGTCTGGGAAATGACAATCTGTCCAATTCAAGGAAGAAGTGAGAATGTCAAAAATGAAGAAGAAGAAGAAAACGTCAAAAATGAACTTAAATTGGAATAACTTGAACAGATAACCTCAATTTAATCGTATTGGATTTAACTGAATTGTTTTAGATAATAAAAGAACATTCCATAAAGATTTGATAATGGTCTATAAAATACTTTGTATAAAAAATATTTGGAGGCATTACACTGTAATACAGGGTATAAAATTGTTTCAAATTCAATAATTCATGGCCTCAACGTTTATCAAAGATGATGCCAACCTGTTGAATACGATAGCAGCTCTTCAATTTTAAAAAAAAATTATGTTATTTTTAATTAACATTTTCGATAATGTGGAGATTATAGAGCCTTATTTTTTACTTAAAAAATTGAGCCTTATTCCCCATTAGGATATCAATTCTATTTATATTTATATAATCTAGTTTATAAGTAATCTGATAATAGGTGGATACAATTCAAGTTGAAGATATAAAAAAAAAGATATATAAAAAAAAAAATCTGTTGGATGAGTCTATGCTGTTAATTCGATTATATTATTTTATAACTAGATTATTGATCCAGTTATTGTTATTGCTAGAGATTGAAGAAAATTGAAATGAATAAGCTGTTATTGTAATTAGCCTGATAAAATTAATCTCCGATAAATGAATAGATAAATAATAACTGAAATTTCTAGCAAATAAAAAGCAAGAAATCTCTCTCATAAAAATCAAAAGATTCAATAATTGTCAAAGAGGAATTTGAGTGAAAATTAGAAATTACTCAAAAGATTGATTCTGAGAAAAAACTGAACAGAAAAACTTGAATAAAGAATGAAGTAGAAAGTATCGAAAGTGAAAAACTGACTCTGGATCTGGTTTTTAATTTTCTTGTCTGTAATCTAAATTCAGGTTTTCAAACGCTTTGATTGACAGGAGCGACGCAATGCAATCAACTGGATATTAAAAGAAGTGAGAGAAAGACAAGTAAACTCAAGATTTGAACGCGATTCCTTCTAGGAAAGCTATATGACGTGATGAATAAGGTTTTGGCAGAAATTTATTCTGTTTCACATTACGCAAGATAACAAGAGGATCAATAATATAGTGATCAAATAATAACTACGTACTACAAATCAATAATAAAATTGTGTTTGATTACTATATAATTATTCCCTTTGTTCGTTTATTATTATTAGTCCTTATGAGGTTTGTGTTCGTATTAAAACCTTTAAAATTCTGATAATTTATTATTCACGTATTAGTCCATTTCTATTAAATCAATGTTTGTTCTCTTTTTTCCTATCAGTCTTAAATTAAGTTACCTTAATTTTTTCATGACAACATTATTTTTATCTTTGTACTTTTAATCCTGTAATTGAAAAAATATTGACCTTCTATTCAATTGTTAACATGAATATTGAATAATTAATTCATTTATTATTTATCCCGCACAGAAAATACCTTAATAACATTATCACAGTTATTTCAACGCAAGGTATTCATCTAATCAAACTGAAGCTTTGTCTCATTTTTCATATTATTTTGCTAATTTTTTCCATATTATTTTCCTTTACTTTTTAATTTTGAAGATAATGGATTTGAAAACAAGATTCTATTCATGGTAAAAACATAACAAATTACTTCCTCCAACCATACATCATTTTAAAAATATTCATGAAAATTACATCTAATCTCATTTTTTCCAATTTCATGGACTTTCCTTCAAAACAAGCAGATTTTATTTTTATTCATTAATAACTTAATTTATTTATTTTTAATGAAAATTCCCCTAATAACCACCTATTTACTAACGTTTTTCATAAAATTCCACCATGAAACAATCTATCCCACAACAATTCCATCCAAATTCATCTTACCAACTACATTCTACACAAAATCCCATTTCCAATCGAATAATCCAAAGGAATGTATGCGTCCACTATACACGTGCACGAAGATTTGTCACTTTTCTCACTAGTTTTCCAACTTTTCACCGATGAAAACTCGCGCTAAACCACTAGAGCACTTCAATCAACTCACTTTTCACAAATTACTGAGTAATTTCACAATTTTTTTGAGAAAAAAACTAATGAAAACATCAGAAACTCTGACGGAACATGCCTAAACAGAGGACAGACCGAAACTTCGGAGTTCACCAGACTAGAAACAGGACGGACGCTAGGAACGGCGAGACTGTCCGAAGAAATTTCCCTTTTTGGCTTAGAATTTCCCTCCCGTATGGGACTACTCCAGCCAGTATAGCATACTGGGAAGTGAGTAGTAGAAGGTATAGTAAATAGAATAGAATAATAGGAGGTATAGTAAATAGGTGTTCACTATTATTGTACTACTGACTACTGTTACAAGTCAGAAAACGGCCTATAGTCTGTCCAAGCAAAGAAGACCCTCTGGCAAGATTAGAGAATGACTCCAGCTCGGTCAATATTGATTGAAAAATGATTGATTTGGTCTCAAATTGTAGATCAAAATGTTTCCTACAGTTGAGACCAGATCAATAATTAACGAACCAATATTGACCTAGCTGGAGTCATTTTCTCATCTTACCAGAGGGTCTTCTTTGCTTGAACAGACTATACCTATCAGGAACTCAATTCCTTTATATTTATTCTATTTTTCTGTATATCTGCAATACTACAAGAAAAATTATTTCACTTTGCGTTTATATTGAATTCTACTGAACTTTTTATCAATTTTCACCCGTATAGAATAGAAGCAATTTATGGTGTGATCGCTACGCTATTTGTATTGACAATGAATTTGTCTGATTACATTACATCCTTATGAAATCTCCAAATCATTAATGAGCAACAGCGACCATAGCTTCTTAATCGGTAGATTCTCAAAATTGTATTAGTTTTCTAATAACGGTACAGGTAAAGTCTGTCCAAGCAAAGAAGACCGTCTGGCAAGATGTGAAAATAACTCTAACTTGGTCAATATTTGTTCAAGGATTATAAATGTGGTATGGTATTAATAGTAGATCAAATTGTTTCTTACAATTTGAGATCAAATTTATAATTTTTGAACGAACATTTCCCCATCTTTCCAGAGTGTCTTCTCTGCTTGGACAGACTATAACATTCGGAATAAAACGTATCATTGACAGTATAGAAAGACAATGAGAAATATGTCAATAAACTGTGATACTTTCTTTTTGAAATCCAAGTAGTTTTTCCCACACTTCGGCACTATTTGAAGTGAAAAGAGGACAATGGAAAATCAGTAAGAACTAGGAAGGAATGACATGACTTAGTTTTCAAATGAGATTCAAAAGAAACAAGAATATTCAACTAAACGACTAAATTGAACTAGGCTACAATTGTATAGTCTGTCCAAGCAAAGAAGACAATCTGGCAAGATGGGAAAATAATTCCAGCTCGGTCAATATTTCTTCAAATATCATAAATTTGGTCACAAATTGTGGATCAGAATGTTTCCTACAGTTTTTGTCCAAACGTATTATTTTTGAACTAATATTGACCGAGTTTGAGTCATTTTCCCATATTACCAGAATGTGAAAAATAAATAAAAATCAAACACCCTTTTTTTGAAAACTTTAAAATTATAAAGTTTGATTTTATTTTTTTTCAATTATTTTAAACAGCCCTAAGTTTTAAAGTTCTTTACCAGAATGTGTCTTCTTTGCTTGGACAGACTATACCTGATGTATTATAATGAAACTGACTCCAGCTTGGTCAATATTTGTTCAAGAAATATAAATGTGGTCTTAAATGTGGATCAAATTGTTTCATACGATTTGTGATCAAATTGATCATTTTTGTTACAATATTGATCGAGCTTGTGTCATTCTCCCATCTTGACAGAGGGTCTTCTTTGCTTGGACAAGGATTTCAACAAATTTCTAAATAATGTCCTTCCTGTGCTAATTACTGCACTATATTAGTAGGTCGACATACTTAATGAAGCAAATATCTGTTGTGTCATTCTGTTTCCAATTCTATTCAGGCCAATTAATTATGTCCGCCTGGTAACTGTCAATAATCAATAATTAGGCTTGACGATCCACTCTTGCTTTGATTGGTCTCTTCTTCACAGCTCTATTTCCAGTCAGAGATGCTATTGTACTATTGATGATGTCATTCCTAGGCGGTAAGATTTAATTGACTTTCATGCAATTGGCTATTGAATTTTCTTTTACTTACATTTTGTGATACAGCCCACTTCAAAGATGATAAAATCATGAAATTATTACATTCAAGGACGGAGACGAAAGTATCAATAATAATAATAATAATAATAATAATAATAATAATAATAATAATAATAATAATAATAATAATAATAATAATAATAATAATAATAATAATAATAATAATAATAATAATAATAATAATAATAATAATAATAATAATAATATTATTATTATTATTATTATTATTATTATTATTATTATAAACGGTTCATGCTATTCAAAGGCACATGTGCCCACAATGAATTCCTAAAATTTATTCAAAGCCCACAATGAATTTCTGAAATTTGCAAGAAAAATCTTACTGCATTATTGCAGCTTCCTACAAACAGACTACATTGTAAAAGTGCTTCAATAAGAATCTTATAGCCTACTACTTTATGATGCAAATTTCATTAAATTCAAATTATTTATTTAGCTGTGTTAATTGAAAGAAAAAATACAAAAATCAAGTCAATTTGATATATAATACTGTATAAAAACAACTCGATATGACGATGCTAGGCGTTTATTGCCGTTTGAATATTTATTTATTTTTTATTTATATTATGACAACCATACATATTGGAAGAAAGTTTACCCTTAGTATTTCTTTCCACTCACAATTTTGACTGGAATCCAAATTCCTGTTCCTGCCACAGGTTTTCTACTCCAAGAAATGATTTGAAGTAATTAATGATCAATTTTTGAATTAATATGAAGCCAAACTAACACAAAGAGTAATTATTGTGGGTACTGAGACGAACAAATATTTTTATAGATCTACGAAACGTGGGTACTAACCAGATAAAATGTTGGAAAATACTGTGACAAAAATACAGAAAATATAACAGCAAACAAAAAATTGTAACGACCAGCATAAAGCCTGACCAGTACCAGCCCCCGCAAGCCAGCTTGACAGATTGTCATCGCAGAGCAATTTGCTTCACAAAATATTTCCTGTGACTTGGTCTTTGGCATCCTTTGACTTGAGTGCGATCGTTGTTAGTAAATTGGTGAACTGAGCCGCCCCAGCTGATTGTAAATTGGACCCACTCTTCCCAGCAAGTGGTGCTTATCAATTTACTCTATATCTATACATGTATCTCTCTCACTTTGTCTCTCTCTCTCTTTCAATCACACCATCTCAACCTCTTTTCCTCTTTCCGAAGCTCATTCCCTCTTTCTCTCAATTTTACCCTCCTACACACTTTTTTCTCCAAGCCACCCTTTCTCTATCCATAGAGCGCTACCACTCCCTCACACTCTCTCTTTCTCTTACACTCTGGTTACGGTACAGGAAGTGGGCTGGTGTTGAGAATTTATTGAAATTAGCATCAGTTAGTGCCCAATTACATTACAATGAGTCCCATGGTTAGTATGTTGCCGTATTCGATTTTAAAACTTATTCGATTATCGATAATCGATTAATATAATAATCGATAATATCGATTATCGATTTATCGATAAATCTTTGTAATATTCATGTAATGCAATGCAATGCAAATTAATGCATTGGCGAAATTGAAGAAATTTTATAAAAATGTACGAAGTCTTAATATATGATTTAAATTTCTATTGAATTGCACAAATATTCAATGATTTATGATGAAGTAAGGTCTTCAGATAGTGAAGATGATAAGTACGGCCTCTGAGTACGCTACTGATTGATATACATACTCTGTGGTACGGCACAGTTATTTGATCATCAATGCTGAAAAAATACAGGGTGTTTCAGGAGGAATGTGCAATACTTCTCAGGCTGATTCCTTACATCAAATTGACAGAAAAGTTCCATGGGACCAACCCCCAAAAACGCTTTGTTACCGAGATAAAAATGGCGGAAAATTGAGATTTTTCAAAATATATTAATTTTTCTAATTTTTTAGAGGCTTTAGTGAGGTTCTAAAATGATCAATTCCTATGTAAACGTAGCTGAGAAATTTAATGAAACCAGTCTGAAGTTTGTAACTTTAACGGTTATTGAGATAGTTAGAAAAATATGCTAGAAAACGCCATTTTTTCAACAATAAGGGTTATAACTGGATAAGGAAACATAAAATTGTATTTTTTATCGATGAAAGTTGAAGAGAGTCGGATTCTAAAGAAAAAGTTGAATGGCGGCGATTGTGTAAATCTTACCCAAATCTCAGTAATGGAGATCAAAAAACGCAGAGTCGCTACTAAACACAAATTCATCACTTGTGCTATGTTTTCTCAATTTTGCGATTTTTGATCTCCATTACGAGATTTGGGTAAGATTTACACAATCGCCGCCATTCAACTTTTTCTTCTGAATGCAACTCTCTTCAACTTCCATTAATAAAAATACAATTTTATGATTCCTTATCAGTTGTTTGTTGAAAAATATTTCTAGCATATTTTCTAACTATCTCAATAACCGTTGAAGTTACAAACTTGGAACTGGTTTCATTAAATTCCTCAGCTAATTTTACATGGTAATATATTTTGAAAATTTGTATAAATTCTTCTACTCGTATCTTTGACAACAATGAATGAATCATCATTTTTCCACCATTTGAACATCTCTAGTAGCCCGAATGTACAAATGAACAATGAATTCAATGAATAACGTACAATGTAGTAATATACAATCTAGAGAAAAAACCTCCAAGAATCCCACCGAAATTAATAAAAAGTGAAAGATAAGAATTAATATCTTCTTGTTACTACCAACCGGAATATGTATATATAGTTATAGTGCTCACAATGAGTTACAATCAGTATGAATTATACAGAAAAACTACAACAAGAATCCCACAGATATATACCTCAAACTTCATGAATTTCTCCTCTTTTCCCACTAATTAGGAAATCAATTAATTAGATTAATTTGCTTCAATTATTTCAATTAATTTGCTAATTTTCAATTATCACATGCAACAGTCATAAACAAAGTTTAGAGGACGTTCTCCTATTATAATAATATTGTGGAACGTTTTTCTTGAAGTAAAAGATGGAAAGGAGCTATGATTTTAATAGACTGTTTATACGATTTGTAAGAAAGTTGAAAGATGTAAGATCTAAGAACGTGAGAAAGATATACTTTCTTACTGGCCACTTTTAAGCGATTGAAATGACATAATTTATTTTGACTGGAGCATCGATTATAAGTGAACAATGAAACATGACATTTTATCCAAAAATCGTATAACTTCGAGTTCCATTCAAAACAAGTACTGTATCTTAAAATTGTGTCAAAATATTTGAATCGAAATAGTTATCTTCAATGAAAAGTATATTCGCGAAACAATGATGGACGATGATACTACAATGACGGGTAATAATTATTTTTTAAATTTAAAGAGGTACAGACAGAGGATTGCAGAATCGATTGGATACTATCGAAAATACTCCTCCGATTCATCTTCAATTCACTGGCGGCTCATACCCACGAAACAGGTGAAGTGCTGTACAGTAAAAGATACGGACACTTCACTTGTTTCGTGGGTACTAGCCGCCATTGCTTTAATTGAAACTACTCTGGTTAGCTACAATTCTCGATATTTGGTGAAATAAATACCGATTCTATTCCATTCTATTTCAAACATCCCAATATTTCATTTCGTAGACTCTAACCATACTTATTGGAATCCCTCATTAGAATTGTCTTTCAATATCCACAAAGATTAACTCATTACATAGATTTGAATAGATTGCATAATTGACCAACTTTCATTTCGAAAAACAAGCGTTCTACTTCCTTATTAACATCATCCCAACTCAAAATTATCAATTAGAACGTTTGCATAATTTACAGGAATAAGCAAAAAAAGGGAAACCGGAAATTGATAACTTCTAATTCTGCGGTTGAAGAGAAAGGAAAGCTTAAGTTAACCGAGATTTTAACCACAATCAAACTCTAACCGGCAATAATTAACCGAAGATTGCAATTAAAATTATGCAGTTGTAACATAATACTAGTAAAATCTACATAAGAAATAGATTGTACTTTCGACTTTCGTAATACTCTCTTATTCTTACCGTATTGTTAGAATCTACTTGTATGTTTTTGCTGTATTATGCTTTACACTGGCAGCTCTGAAGTGCTGTACAGTGAAAGATACGGGCACTTCACCTGTTTCGTGGGTACGAGCCGCCAGTGATGCTTTATCGTTTTCAAAGTAATCCTGTATTTCCTGTTCCAGTAGGTACATCTACATAATGGTATTTTTCTGCCTCCCAATTATTATTTCAATCATTAAAAAATTTTTTCATCCAAGTTTGAAACATTACACACAAACAATAATGGATATTATGCAATTGAAAACTACAACTAAAACTAAATGAAATAATAAAGTTCATGCAACTGGTTCAAATTGTTGAGCATATAATAATTATTGAAGCTTATAAGAGAATGCGATTCAGATGATTTCTGAGTCATAAATCGGTTTCTCTATTCTTTCAAATGATGTGGTAAAAGTTTTCAAGACTTACTGGATTTTTACAATTTCTTGACAGTTTCAGCTTACCTGGAACAAAAGTAAATAGAATATATTAGATATTAATTCAATAGAATATAGAATTCTGATAGAAAATATGTTCATATTATTCGACTAGACTCCTTCATTGATTTAGGAAAAACAACAGTTCTTAGGTTACTTCTCAATATCGTAAAGCAATCATTGTCGAATGTTGTACAAAAATGTGTAATTGGTATCAAAATTCGGTTTGTGATGGATTGCTGAAATAGAAGTTTGGAGAACCGAAACACAAGAAAATCGCTTCAACACAGAGAATTGCTACAGAATCAGCCCCTCCCCTTTTACTATTGGCTCAGCCTTAACTCCGCCCCCAGCCAATAGCGTGAGCTCTCGTCCCACCCATCGACCAATTAGAAAGAAGGCTGTTTCGTTGGCTAGATTTTGTTTCAAGCATGGTGTCGTTATTGATGGATGTTCAAGTTTTGATGCAACTTTTCGAAACTTTAAATCAGCTTTATCATTTGCCTTGAAAAGTTTCTGAATCTATAAAAAATGTTACCTACATTCATATTTTATTTATTTATTGATTCGATCTGAAGAACTCAGGAATTAAAACAACATTGGAAAATACTATTTTCAATCACATAAACCAACATTTCGCGAATTATTCTATTCCAAAGGGATGTTTGATAGTATTATACCTGATATTAAGTCACTCGTACCCACGAAACAGATGAAGTGCCCGTATCTTTTACTGTAGAGCACTTCACCTGTTTCGTGGGCACGATCCGCCAGTGTATCAACTCATGTTCCTAGATTTGGAAAAGAATGGTGGTTTGGGAATTGGGAATACTCAACTTTGATCTCATAATGAATAAAATCTTATTATTTAACTTTTAGGACGTTTTTATAAGTGAAAATATCCTATTCAAAGTAACATATTGCTACAAATTGATGCAATATTATCTTCAAAATTAAGATGCTTCACACTTTTATAAGAATTAAATAGAAACCGTAAAACTTGGGTACTGATACGAATGGGTAATAATACGAATCCTTGAAGTAGGTCTAGTGGTTTACTGTTTTCATAGGTTTGTATTCTTGAACTTAGAACTACAAACTACTTCCAATTTAAACAACTATTGAGCCTCACTGTATTGTAAATCACTATCTCAAATTGTTACAGTTGCCGTTTTGTCACTATACCGTATTCCAACTATTGTATTCGAAGTAAACTATAATCTGTCCAAGCAAAGAAGACATTCTGGCAAGTTGGGGAAATGAATCCAACTCGGTCAATATTGTTTCAAAAATTATAAATTGAGTCTCAAATTGTAGTAAACATTCTAATCTACAATTTGAGATCAAATTTATAATTTTTGTACCAATATTGATCGTGCTGGAGTAATTTAACCATCTTGCCAGAATGTCTTCTTTGCTTGGACAGACTATACCATACCGAACGTTTTTCAACAATTCTATACGTAACAAACTACCAATTCGGGAGGAAACTACAGTAAATGCTTCCTCAAACACCACTACTAGAGCTCAAGAAAACTACTTTCAAGAACTACAAGAACTTACAAGAACTACAAGAAAACTACCTTCCTCTAGCTCTGAAAAGAAGCACAGTTTTAATGTACAAAGCAATTCTAACTATTATTACCTCAGTAAAAGGTGGACTATTGCAGACACCACTAGGTTAGGCGGTTGGCGATTGACTGTTATCAATTCTCAGCTCTATTAGGACAGTCTGGAGCTGTCTTCAAGAGCGAATTCGTATACCTGTGAACACTCTCGTTCCGATTCACTCTCGCAGACAGCTCGCCGACTGTCCTGACAGAGCTGATAATTGATAACAGTCATTCGCCAACCGCCTTACCTCGTGGCGTTGACTATAATATAGAGAATAATAGAGGACAATCAAAATAATCTATCGTAATAGAGTACTTAGTCAGTTGGTCTACAACAATAAAAACGGTGTCCTGAATACAAGTTCACAATTTTGTCGACAATTTCTTGTGATTTCAGTAATTTTCCAAAGAGATATAGGTTTACAACAGGATAGAAGTGGATTTTGGATAGAAATTATTGTTCTATAGATTTCAAATAAGTTCTCTGGGTACTAGAACTAGAGATAATAGAATAGGACCATTCTTCTGTTCCATTCTCACTGGCTATAGTCTGACCAAGCAAAGAAGAGCCTCTGGCAAGATCAGAAAATGACTCCAGCTTCGTCAATATTTGTTCAAGAATTATAAATGTGGTATCAATAGTAGATCAAATTGTTTCCTACAATTTGATCTCAAATTGATCATTATTGAACCAATATTGACCGAGCTTGAGTCATTCTCCCATCTTGCCAGAGAGTCTTCTTTGGTTGGACTTACTATAGGCCCTTTTGTGACTTTTAACAGTAGTCAGTAGAGCAATAATAGTGAAAAGCTATTTACTATACCTTCTATTATTCTATTCTATAGTAAAAAGAAGGTTAAAGCCCTTAATGAGTTAATTAACATTGTATTCTTTCAACTCTATAGTCTTTACTCTGTGATCTCAGTTATAGCTGTCATTACCCAAAAAGTTAGACGGTTTCTGTCACTTGTACGTGATGTAACCTACTAACAGCTGATGTAATGCATCTATTGTCTCTTCTGATTACAAATAAACATCTATCCATAGCTAAATAACAAATCTAATCGCCAACATCAGCTGTTGAAGCGCACAAGTAGCAGACGAAATCAACAAAGTTTTTGGCTGCCATCTATAACTTTGTACTGAAAACTCTGTCGGTTTATAAAATCTGTGGTAATATGGGTTGTTAAATTATGATAATTTATATAATTGGGAGTGAGCTTCCAGATGTTTCTCTCGGAAACTATAATAATCCAGTGATAGTTCATATCCCGTTTTTGATAACAAATTCCTTCTCCTCTATTTCCGGTCTAATTCCGTTTAACGTTATTACGATGCAACTACTACATAACTATGATTTCAACTGTTATCAGAACAAACTAGGAAGTTTTTGACCTCATATGGAGTGAAAACAACGACTTTCCATTGACTCCATGAGATTTTAAAGTGTCATATCAATATTTTATCAGTAAGGATTCAAGGTACCATTCAATTAGTATTTGTATACTTTTTGTATACAATTGTATTTGTATTTTGTATTTGTGTATTAGTATACTTTTGAATACACATTTTGTGTATTCCATAAAATCAGATCGAATTCAATATAAAACATTTTGATTGTGACTCAATACAGAAGTTCATAGATAACAAAAATAGTATATTTAATCACAACATCAATGAAAACAAAACAAAATAAAAAATTAGTTAATCAGTTCCAAGAACAGCTGGACCAGTAACCTTATTATGCTATCTTCGCCTATACTGAATTTGGAGTTGGTACCATCTGCTTGCTATTGAAACTTCGCGTCAATAGTTTATTGATTTACTGACTGAATATTACTTTATAACTATCAGTGTATTCGATTTTCTTAGTCAAGAAACGTTTAAGCCCAAGATAATTTTTGTACGATCATCCAATATCAATTCAAAGTTGTTGATTTTCGACAGATATTAAAACTTTATTTACATCACTAGCGGCTCGTACCCACGAAACAGGTGAAGTACCCAATATACGGACACTTTACCTGTTTCGTGGGCACAAGCCGCCACTGATTTATATAGGCTCTAACAATAACTATCCCACTTTAATTTAATTTTAATTAATTTTCAATTATTAATAATAATTAATTTTAATTTTCAATTATTAATAATAATTAATTTCAATTTTCAATTATTAATTGAAATAAGCATTTAATTTTCAATTATTAATTCTCCCATATACTTATTTTCACATTGTTCCTCGAATATGAAGCCAACTTTCTGTTCTATTTCTTCTGGTGTGACGTGTGAATGCACACTTGATTTTTGTTATTATTTATTGTTACAATTGCGACTTGATAGCAAGTATTTTGAGTGAAGGTGATGATGAGTGAGTCAATGATGTTGTTTACATGGTGAATGAAAGATGATGAAATTCTTCAATATTGAAAGCTTTTACAGCATAAATCAGTATCTTAGCTTACAGTATGGTTGGATTCACCAATGTTATACAGGGTGTTTCAGGAGGATTGTGCAATACTTCTCAGGCTGATTCCTTACACCAAGTAGACAAAAAAGTTCCATGAGACCAACCCCCAAAAACGCTTTGTTACCGAGATAACAATGGCAGAAAATTGAAATTTTTCAAAATATATTAATTTTTCTAATTTTTTAGAGGCTTTAGTGAGGTTCTAATATGATCAAACCCTATGTAAAATTAGCTGAGAAATCCAATGAAACCAGTCCCAAGTTTGTAACTTCAACGGTGATTGAGATAATTGAAAAAATATGCTAAAAAACGCCATTTTTCAACAATAAGGGTTATAACTGGATAAGGAATCATAGAATTGTATTTTTTATTAATGGAAGTTGAAGAGAGCTGGATTCTGAAGAAAAACTTAAATGGCGGCGATTGTGTAAATCTTACCTAAATCTCAGAAATGGCAATCAAAAATCGCAAAATCGCTACTAAACACAAAGTTATGAATTGTGCTACGTTTAGTAGCGATTTTGCGATTTTTGATCGCTATTTCTGAGATTTGGGTAAGATTTACACAATCGCCACCATTTAACTTTTTCTTTAGAATCCGGCTCTCTTCAACTTCCATTAATAAAAAATACAATTTTATGATTCCTTATCCAGTTATAACCATTATTGTTGAAAAATGGCGTTTTTTAGCATATTTTTCCAATTATCTCAATAACCGTTGAAGTTACAGACCTGGAACTGGTTTTATTGAATTCCTCAGCTAATTTTACATAGGAATTGATTATTTTAGAACCTCACTGAAGCCTCTAAAAAATTAGAAAAATTAATATATTTTGAAAAATATCAATTTTCCGCCATTGTTATCTCGGTAACAAAGCGTTTTTGGGGGATGGTCCAATGGAACTTTTTTGTCTACTTGGTGTGAGGAATCAGCCTGAGAAGTATTGCACATTCCTCCTGAAACACCCTGTATAACAGGAACTTGAATGTTAGCAATATCAAATTATTCTAGCTTTAAACATAGCGTATTCATGAATTTTACATCCACAACTTTTATAAAACGAAATTGCCATGTTGATTTTGCTAACTAAACTAAACTATTTTTATAGTTTATCAAACACAATATAAATTCTGGAAACTTCCAAAGAAAATAGTACTAAAATAGAAAATAATAGGTTTCAAGAGTACAGTGATTTCCACACCCGATCTAAGTTCTTTAGATACTACAGCATTGTCTTGGGTTACAAAGTTCAAGCGAAAGTTCACAGCACTGGGGGAACAAAACCAGTACAGTGAAGGGAAAATTCATCTCGCTCTATTGGTCACCCTGGCTGGACTCAACAGCCTTCTACCTATGAACACAATCACCAAGAGAAAGAGAGAGAGGAAAAAACAACAAGAATTCTTAAGAAGGCGTGCGACAGAGAAGAAAAGTGAGAGGTAAAGGAGAAACAAAAACCAGGTGAGGTGGACGGATGTGAGGGGAGCGAGAAAGAGGGTTGATAAGAGAGAGAGTGAGTGAGTGAGGTAGAGACACAGAGGGAGCGAGTGTGAGAGCGAGAGGGGAACACAACCATTGAGAATATTGTGATGCTGAACAGTGGTGTGAGCCTTTCAATAGTCTCCCTTGCTCGATAGTTGAGAAAATGGGACGATTTTCAAGAAAAAAGATACCGATTCACTGGAGAAGATAAAAATAAGCAGTAGTAGAAGAAGAAGAAGAAGAAGAAGAAGGAGAAGAAGAAGAAGAAGAAGAAGAAGAAGAAGAAGAAGAAGAAGAAGAAGAAGAAGAAGAAGAAGAAGAAGAAGAAGAGAAGAAATAGGTGAAGATTTTATTGTTTACCTGAGTCTTCTCCCTCATCATTAAGTTTATTTATTTTGGGATGTCACATTTTTTCACGAACTCATTCTTCAAGATAACAAGTTGAAGGAGAAAAAGAAGAGGGTGTGGAGGGGTAGTGAGAGAGTTGAAAGGAAGAAATAAGATGAAGAAAACGAAGAAGATAGAAGTAAGGGGAAGCAATTGAGTGGTAGAATATTTATTTATATTCCTGAATTCTTCAAGGTTTCCTAAAAATCCAACTCAATCCAATTCTCAGTTCGACGCTTGACAATAAATTATTCAGATAATAGATTTAATCTTTATCCCATTTTATCCTAGACAACAAAATTTGTTCAGAAGGTAAATTATTCGAAAACATTATAGAAAAGATAAATAAATAGGGTTGAGACATCCTTTGTTTAGCTAGGACATTTGTGAGGTACATAGTTTACTAACGATACAATATGATCGTGAAGGAATTCCAAGTCTATTTATTGATTTTGGAAATAGAGGACACTCTTGAAAAAAAACAAAGACAAGTGATCCACGTACATGAGTAAGCATTAATTAGATTAAATATTGAATGTATGGTCAATAAGGGAAAATTGAGGGTGCATTTAAACAGATGACAGTAGAATAATAGAAGAATTACGATGAAGAATTACGTAGAAAATTACGATGAAGAATTACGTAGAAGAATTACGATGAAGAATTATGTAGAATTACGATGGAGGAATTCAGTGAAAATGAGAAAAATCAATAGCTTTATAGTAAAAAAAAAACATTTCAATGGAAATACAAAACCATTGTTAATTATTAAGTTAATTAGTTAATATTTCTCTCTGGGTATAAAGCATTTGACAAGTTTTAAAACGTTTGATAATGGTTTTAAGTAGCAGAAATAGTTTATAATAAACATTTTAAACTTGAGATTAAACTTAGATAAGGTAGGTAAAGAAATTAATAACATTAAATACAAGAAAATCATTGTACAATAGAAATATTATCGTTATTTGAAAGGGATGGAACAGTATTTTCCAGATAGTTATTTAATAAGCTTTTTAAACTTGAATAGTAAGAAGAACACTTCATCATATGAGGTAAAATGTGACAGAAGAATAGACTTCCAGTATGAGGAACTGTATACAGTATTAAAATCAATAACATTAAAAGTAATAACTATAAATTCCCATAGAAATAAAAACATCCGAATCCTTTATTAAAAACTAAGTATTTTTTAATAAACTAAGTATCCTTTATTAAAAACTAAACTTAGTATTTTCCGTTTCTAAAGCGCTGTACTCCATATAAGCATGTGTCTTTATACTTTCTCACGAAAAAACTTCAATATTTCCTCCAGAATCTCCAAACATGAAATCTGTGATGAAATCCAGCAGAGGAAGTTTTGGAAACTGTTTTTCTTTCTCCGTATCCTTAATTCTCTCTTTTTTCATTTCATTCTCTACCACTTCTTCGACATAAGCTATAATCTGTCCAAGCAAAGAAGACATTCTGGCCAGATGGGAAAATCACTCCAGCTCGATCAATATTGGTTCAAAAATTATAAATTTCGCCTCTAATTGTAGAGCAGAATGTTTTCTACAATTTGAATGTAAATTTATAATTTCTGAACCAATATTGATCGTGCTGGAGTAATTTCCCCATCTTGCCAGAATGTCTTCTTTGCTTGGACAGACTCTAGAATGAATTCCACTATCGAGGTCACCTACTACAAAACTACTAATCGACATTAACCAGGATTATATACGTATATAAAAGGCGTACTATACACATTAACTATTCAACTATCATAGTAGTCTATAACTAATATTAATTATTGTAGTTTTTTCATGAGAGCTTTGTCCACGCTATTATAGAATAATGTCAAGTTGAGTCAATCAAGGCAGAAGTATCCTCCATCAATTTATGTTGAGAAACAAGTAGTATAGTCTGTACAAGAAAGGAAGAGCCTCTGGCAAGATGGGAGACTGACTCAAGCTCGGTCAATATTGATTCAAAAATTATCAATTTTATCTCAAATTGTAGGAAACAATTTGATCTACTATTAAGATCACATCTATAATTTTTGCACAAATATTGACTAAGTTGGAGTTATTTTCACATCTTGCCAGAGGCGCTTCTTTGCTTGGACAGACTATATCAATTGAATTGCTACAGTGTAGTTATCAAGGTATACGTCAGGATTGATATTTGATATGAGTCATATTAGTATGAATAGCTCAATGATTTTATCAAGTGAGGAGTAAGTCTTGAGAGATAGAAGATAAAGTAATATTGAAAGGGAATTAAAAATAAGAAAAAGAACAAAACGATGAAATAGAAATGAGAAGAGAGTAGGAGAATGAAAGGTTAAAAGGGAACAAAACAAATTTCCCATCATCAAAACAAAAGATGAAAAAGTGATAATATACTCGAATAAAACAGTGTTTAAAAGTATAATACTTGAATTGATAGTGTTTATAATATCTATCACATCACACAACTTCAACGAATAATATAAAAGGAAGACGCCAATTTGCTGTAGGAACTACCATTTCCAAAACTTCCCATTGGTTGATAACAAAATACCTTACCGACGCCATTTTTTAAGTCAAAACCATTACAAACGACAAAATAATGGCGTCCATATCCCACACAATAACCAATCAGTATACAATTTTGAATGTACTAAAAACAAAAACATTATTGATATGTAATACAAGAGGAAGTACAGTAATTTTAGTACTTTGAAGTACAAAGAACAGTTTTGGGCTATGAAGCTTGTTGTACTCTTTGATGAAAATAACTAAATAAAGATGAATATGAATAATAAAAGAAATGAAGTGAAACTTTTTAGTTCTTCAAATTCAATTTATTCATGGGAAAAAGTGTATGAGCAACACGAAAATCAACTTATTTGTAGATATTTTTATTTACTTCATTTCTAAAATTGGACCAGTACGTCGACCTCTATGTCGTCGCCATGGCATAGTACTAATACTATGAAGTTAATTTGTTGTTAATTTGTTTATGAGGGTGAAGCCCACATAAGCTCATAGGCTTGTGCGTGGGTAATGAAATGGATGATAGATGACGACTACTTTTTAGGTAGTCGGGACCGACGGCTTATCGTCTCCTCCGAAAGACGGGGTGGTCGTATCTATGTGATTGTGCTGTGGTCAAAAATTGTTCTCCGCTTGGGATTCGAACCAGGGTCCACCTGGTTATCAGACCGGCGCTTTATCACTCCTCCAACGAGCCACCCAAGTAGTACCAGGACTAATACTGATAATACCACTAGTAATACCATCTAGTAATACCATGCAATACTAATATTCCATGACTTGTATAATAACCATATTACAAATTTGATCACAAAACATGTCAACAAACTAAAAATTGTATTATAGTTCACTATCCAAGATAACAACAACCGTAGCACATTCACAATAAGCGAAAGGAGCGAAATAGGCCTTATCCGTGAATGACGCAATGCATATTGCAATCCAATGCCCAAGGTGAGAGGTTCATTACACAACTATATAACTATATACATGAATGACTATATGCATTACGACGATGACTAACCACTAGCCTGAACTAGAGGAACACAACACAACTACAGCTTCAAGAGACATAATAAAAACTTGACCAATTCACAACACCTCTACCACTACAACTATATCACTACTATAGATCTATATCTATTTTTCATAATCTCCTATACATTTTTCTGTAGGATACCTATTCCTATATCTATGTGAACACCCTCGTTTATGATAAAACTCACGCAATCTTTTGCACTTATTCAATTTTCTCTAGTTTAAAAAAAATCTCTTTTTTTAACTTGCATTTGTTGTTAGAGTCTTCTTCTTCCTATTTTTTATGATTTGTTGCAATGTTTTTCTCCAACCTTTTTCTATCAGTTTCTGTTGTTGATTACTTTTCTTTCCTAAAATTCTCATTATTTTGTTTTTCATTTTCCATACTTCTTGTGTCCGATTTTAAATCTTATTTGTTGTTAAAACTATTCTCAGTATGCTGTTATACATTTTTTCAAGTTATGGCTTTACATTTATCATTGTTGTGGAGTTTCTTCTAATCTACTTCATCTTGTTATTATATTTGGCATAATTCCTTGTTATGTCTAGTGTATGTTAGTAACGTTTTCTCAAATTCTTCTAGAAAAATCTCTAGCACTTCTAGACAAGACTTCTAGCACTGGTTTTCTCAATAATTTTTGTATCATATTCAAAGTTCAAAGTTTTATTTCTATATTTTTTTTATTACGGTACCTATTCTAAATTGTATTGTGCACTGATTTTCTCAATAATCTTTGTTTTATATTCAAAGTTCAAAGTCGTATATATTTACCTATTATATGGTATTCTAAATTGTTTTGTACAATCATTTTTGCGATCTTATTGTTCCAACAAAAAATGTAATATATATATAAGTAGTATCATTTCTATTTTTAAACCCTTACAACACTGTAATGATCTACTTGGAACTCCCTATTGCATCTAATATGTGCCAAAAACTCCATAGCTGCTCAATCAGAATTTTCAATAGAGGGGTCCATTTTTGTACTCGTGAAAACACTCAATTGAGCAGCAAAACACAGATTAGTCCAACAGCCCATGAAACCTTACAAATACTCATAATCGAACCTTTTCCCCATTCTAATCACCCTCTTCAACCTTTTTCACTTCTTCTATTGACATTCTTTCTCTCCCTCCACCCTTCATAACATTTCTGGATTTCGTCCTCTTCTTTTACTCACTCCTTCATCGTTCCATACTCTTTCTTGTTATTCTATCTCGCTTCACTTCAATGTTCCATCTTACTTCCTCTTCTTTTTCTTCTTCTTCTTCTTCTTCTTCTTCTTCTTCTTCTTCTTCTTCTTCTTCTTCTCTTCTTCTTCTTCTTCTCCTCTCTTCTTCTTTTTCTTCCTACTTCTTCCTACTTCATCCTACTTCTTCCTACTTCTTCTTCTTCTTCTTCTTCTTCTTCTTCTTCTTCTTCTTCTTCTTCTTCTTCTTCTTCTTCTTCTTCTTCTTCTTCTTCTTCTTCTTCTCCTCTCTTCTTCTTTTTCTTCCTACTTCTTCCTACTTCTTCTTCTTCTTCTTCTTCTTCTTCTCCTCTCTTCTTCTTTTTCTTCCTACTTCTTCCTACTTCTTCTTTTTCTTCTTCTTTTTCTTCTTCTTCTTCTTCTTCCCACTTCTTCTTCTTCTTCTTCTTTTTTTTCTTCCCACTTCTTTTTTTTTTCTTCTTCTTCTTCATTACTAAACTAGAACCCAAATTTCTAAACTCAGAACTCAATGCAGCAAAAAATAGGCTAATCTAAGAACAGTGATACACAAACTAATTGTATTATACTAATTATATTACGCTACTGTAGCGTAGATACTAGATATAAGTTACTAAGCTATGTTTTTCTATGCTATCAGGCTAGGCTATGCATTTAGTATATGTGCAGTACGTATTTAGTATATGTTCATGTATAGTATTACTACAAAAGTAATGTATTACTACTTTACAATATTATTGAGGATAATGTGCTTGTTCGAGGATTGTATGAAAAACACTGTAAACGACCATTCTCAACAGCTGTCCAGTCCAGCAGATAAGACATTCTAGCTAAATAGGAAAATAACTCCAGCTCGGTCAATATTGTTTCAAAAATTATACATTTAGTCTCAAATTGTAGATCAGAATGTGCTCTACAATTTAAAACCGAATGTACAACTTTTAAACCAACATTAACCGAGCTGGAGTCATTTTCCCATCTTGCCAGAATGTCTTCTTTGCTTGGACAGACTATTATGTGGCTCGTTCGATTATTACAGAGGATTAAGTGAAAATCACCGTGAACGACCATTTACAATAGCAACACACACTGCACTACAAAATGCACCCCAAATAATGCACTCAAACCTCCCTTACACTACAAATAATGCACTCGAACCCCCTGAATTTCGAGTTCACCACTTGGGGGTTTGTGAAGTGCAAGCTGGCACTTGGTGTGGTATTGTTCCAAACCACTGAAGGTGTCCTGTTGTTATTCCTGCGGTTAAAGCTGCTCTGTTCAGTGGTTCATGGTTCAACTGGCGATATTTATTATCAAGGGTCTATATCTATAGTGGTACTGTAGTTTGTGCACTTATATGTGGTTGTGGAATAACAGCTGACTACTGCAAGGAAGGGGATACGAATATAAACCTTCTTGGGTACGCAGGGGAAGGGAGTTTTTCAGGAGGAATCGGTTAGATATCCTGAATCAACTGTTCAAATGATATTATAGGCCTTTGATAACGTTCAACAATCTGTCATAGTTTAATAACAACAAATGTTTTAATATTTGAACAAGGTTAATGAGGATGCAAGAAGTAATAATACAGCCCAGTAAGCAAAGGGATTAAACAGGGAAAAATTAGGGAGAGCCGGATTTTTGCTAAAATTTAGTATTTATGTACAAAATCTCCATTTTGAATGGAAAGACAAGACGTTGTCAAACCACTGATTTATTGAAAAATCGAGATACCGGTTTCGGTTGTTACACCATTATCATCATTATCAAATTTATCATTTATGTACCAATATTGACCGAGCTGGAGTCATTTTCCACATTTTGCCAGAATGTCTTTTATTCTTGGACAGACTTGCTCTATTTCTGAACCCCTTCTCAACTCCATAACTCCGAAAAATTTGTGAATCCAGTATTATCAGGTACAATAATCATGATTAAATAATTGCATCTTCAATAATTATATCTTTCAATGTTATTCAAAAGTTTTTTCCGTATAAAAAAAAAGAAATTTTCCAACAAAAACTATTTTTGAAATGGAGCGAATTGAAAATAAACACTGTTGATTCGTGTTAATACACCGTCAAGTTTGACTTAAAAACTAATCTAATCTGAATCTACGTCAACTTGAAGCTATCACAACAAACTATCTTTTTCTTTTAATCATATACAAATCGCCATTTTGTTGACACTCCCACTTTTAAACGACTCTCTCATTGGTCGATCAAATTTGACATCGAGACGCCATCTTCTCCAACACAATGCTTTCTTGATAACGAAAATGACATCATCATGGCAACCATGAAACAACCAATGGGAAAGTGTTTTCGTAAAGGGAGTATCCTACAACAAAATGGCGGGTTGATAGGGTCTGATTGTTGGTATTTTTGCTTCGTAATAAGTTATTATATTCAATATGTTGTAGTTTGTTAATTCAATTAATTATTGTAATTTGGAATATTCCATTGTATTGGTAGACTTCGTGAATATACCATTGTAATAATATAAATTATGTGAATTGGCTATCAATATCGATAAAAGGTGATCATCGATTACATAATACTGTACAAATAAATTAATACACATTTGTATTATTATGTGATCAATTCAAGAAGACCAGATATAGATCTAAGAATGGGAATCTCATATGATAATGGACTTAAAATGAATCTAATGAGATCTTCTGTGTGAACTTAAATCTATATATTAACATCATAATTACCCACTATATTTATTATTCTAAAATTTAAATCTTTTCAGCCTACCATCAAGACACATCAAGAATTTTCGTATTATAGAGTTCACAAATAAATTGATTGCTTCTAAGCTCGTAGTTTATCGTGTTCTACCAAGTTGCTAGATAAAAAGTCGCTGATGTGCATCCACCCATTTAAAAGCATGTGAATGATCCTTCAAGCAGCATATCCACAGAAGCGTGAAACCCCTGCCGGACATGATACTGTCTACCCCAGCAAAGAAGACCCTCCGGTAAGATGAGAAAATTACTCCAGCTCGGTCAATATTAGTTCAAATGTTATACATTTCGTCTCAAGTTATAGGGAACATTCTGATCTACAATTTGAGATCAAAACGATATTTTTTGAACCAATATTGACCGAGCTGGAGTAATTTTTTCATCTTGTCAGAGGGTCTTCTTTGCTTGGACAGACTATACTATCCTTCCTGCTGAAACTCACACCGGTTGACTAGCCGAGCTTGTTACAAAAATTAAGGCGGTTGGTGAACGACTGTTATCAATGCTCAGCTCTGTCAGGGCAGTCGGTGAGCGGTCTTCGAGAGCGTAAAAAAGTCAAGAGATACCTCAGCAAACCATTTCACACTTGCAGACCGCTATCAGACTGTCCTAACCGAGCTGAGAATCAATAATAGAAGTTTGTCAACCATCAGTTTTGTTGGCTTTTGCTATGTATATTGTATAGTCTGTCCAAGCAAAGAAGACATTCTGGCAAGACGGGAAAATTACTCCAGCTCAGTTAATATTGATTCAAAAATTATAAATTTGGTCTTAAACTGTAGAGCAGAATGTTTCCTACAATTTAAGACCAAATTTATAATTTGTGAACCAATATTGATCGAGCTGGAGTAATTTTCTCTTCTTGCCAGAATGTCTTCTTTGCTTGGACACACTACGATAGCCAACATAATCGTGGTAATTGAATAAAAAATCAATAGTTCCTGACACCTGCCTGGGTCCACCTTTTCCATTACCACCACAAATTGGTATCGCAACATGTTGCAGAGCACCCAAAATAACAGCTGTTCAATTGTTTCAGGATGGGAAACAATCTTCTGATAGGCAATAGTGATACAGAGTCAAAAATTGATTCTGGAAGGCATTGGCGGCTCGTACCCAAGAAACAGGTGAAGTGTCCGTATCTTCTACTGTACAGCACTTCACCTGTTTCGTGGGCAGGAGCCGCTAGTACTGGAAGGAAGGTAGGTCGTTGATACGAGTCATTTGCGATGCTCATGAATTGCCGCAATATTGGAAACAGCTGATTGAGTTTGCAACAATTCAAAATTCCAGAAGTCGAAGTTTCCATTTGCAAAAGTCGATAAGCATTCATAACTTTTCAAACGGCGAAGGTTTCAATTTCTATCCAAGTAAACGAACAAAAGACGATGATCATCATTTGATAATGTATTTAATGAAACAATCAATTGTCTTTTAGCTTTTTCCTACTGTAATACCAAAACGTATTATATAGTTAGTAGAATTATAAATATAAAGTATAAATAGAGTAAATTACTATAAATAGAATAATTCATTGAAAAAAGGATATATTGATGAGTAGTTTCGCATATTATTCAGACAGTATAGGAGATTACCAGAGAGTTTCATACAGGCCTAGCTTGATTACAACAATTATTGACAAGATCAGCTGTTGGAGCGCACAAGGAGCAGATGAAACCGCCCAAGTTTTTGGCGTAAATCAAATTGAAATAAGGCAATTCAACCAGGGCACACAACTTGTTGCATGCGATATTTAGGATCAGTACTTCCACTTTCATTTAATTTTTATATGTCTATTTAATTTAAAATTAAAGCTCACGAACAGACGAAAAGTCTTGTGAGCTTATTCTATTGTACGATTGTACAATGAAAATCAAGGACATATTTGAATGATATTGAATTGTATTTAAGACAAGTACATAAATATTTGTATTATAAATTACTTTTATATTTCCACTATAATTTTAGTACTCAGTTGAGACTATTTGATGGAATAGGATGTGAACATTTTTTAACAATATTGAATAACTGTGTTCCAGTTCCAGGCATATTTGAAAATATGCAGTTCACAGTGGAATAGGATGAAGACGTGTTTGAACAATATTGGGTTGGGTTCCAGATAGTGTGCTATGCAGAGGGTGGGTCGCCTTCAAGAGACAGGTGTTCCTCCAAGCTCCAACACCTGCTACAGACTACGACTGTGGTCGAACTCAAACTTCAGCTTGTAGCTTATATACTTCTTGAATCTTGAATCTATGTTACTTTCTATAACTCGAGTTCTACAACTGGAAATGTAATACATGTTCTACAACATGTAGAAAATGGATCTATATTATTTTCTATAACTCGATTTCAATAATACATGATAGAAATAATACATGTAATAAGATAGAAATAATATAATAATAGTATAATAAATATAAAATGTAATAATAAAATATAATAATAAATAATAATAATGTAAAATAAATAATAATAATAAATATAAAATGTAATAATAATAGAAATAATACAATACTACAGAAATAATACATGTAGAATAATACATCTGTATTCTGTACTGTAGAATGTAACCATACGCCATTTTCTTATTTAACCGGAGTTTGAAGCAAGAAATTCACTGGCGGCTCGTGCCCACAAAATAGGTGAAG